>CM074955.1:10196083-10201200 GCA_037577455.1 Pangasius macronema
TGTGTGTGTGTGTGTTTGTGTTTCCTCTCTGTGCTTGGTGAAGCCTCAGAAGAAGATTAGGTGTGTATGTGTGTGACAGATGAAAAGACAGAGAGATTAAGGAGCAGCTGACTTTGCACTCATTTCTTGGGTGTATATAGGGAATAGTGTGTGGTTTAGCACATGCCCACAGTGGTGATGATGGTGTTTATGCGGTTCGTGTGTTTGATTTTTGGATTTTATAAACCTGTAAAATTCCATAAACTTTATTTACACTGTTTTTTGCTGTGCCCTTCTCTCATTGGCTGAGCCATATTCGGGTGTGGCCTGGCCGAAGGCAGAAAATAAGTTAAACATCTCCTGTGCGTTACATTTACATTTACATACATTTACATTTTACTCATTCTGTACCACTGACCTTATGGATAAAAACACAGGAAATTGAAGGACAGATGTAGAAACAGTGCAACTACTGCAAATTCTATCCAGGAAGAAGATTTTCACATTCACGTCATCGGATTACAAGGAGTGGCGAAATTCTTCTTTTCTGTTCCTTTTTTTTTCATTTTTCAGCTTGGTGAAGAATTTTTCGAGGAGACTGAAATTCAGAAATGTGGTGGGACTTTTTTTTAGAGCGAGAGAGACAGAAAGAAATGAAGAGAGAGTGAGAGACAGAAAGATAAACAGAAAAAAAGAAAAAGAAACAGAGAGTGAGAGAGACAGAGAGCGAGACAGGCTATTTGCTGTCTTTTTCCATTTGTTCCCTTGTCTTTCATTCTCTAAAGACACTTATTCCCTTGCTCCCTCATTCGCTCCTCCCTCGTTCCCTCTCTCCCTCCTCACTGTCCCCCTTGTCCTTAGCTGTAATCCTGTCCTGTCTCACCCCTGGTGGTTGGCTAATTGGCTGTGCATCTGTGCAGTGAGACAGGGGCTGACATCAGACACAGTGTAGCGTTAGCATAGCCTCCAACCTGTCCAACACACTAACGCTAATCACACACACATGCATACACACATAGAGCATCTAATTGGTCAGTGTGTGTGTGTGTGTGTGTGTGTGTGGGTTACAGTTTTGTGCTTTAATCCAACAGGGAAATTAAACGGCCAAATCCGTGTCATAAAACTAATTATTTTTCCACTGTCTAACACTCTCTCTGTCTGTTGTTCTGTCTCTCTGTTTATCTAGTTATCTGTGTCTCTGCCTGTCTCTCCATTTCTCATCTGTCTTTCTGTCCATGCATTTCTAGTCATCTGTCTTTGTTTGTCTCTAGGTATTTTACTCTCTCTCTCTCTCTCTCTCTCTCTCTCTCTCTCTCTTTAGGTATATGTCTGTCTGTCTGCCTTTCTCTCTCTCTGGTTATCAGTTCTTATGTTTGTCTCTCTCTAGACATCTATTTCTCTCTCTCTCTCTCTCTCTCTCTCTCTCTCTCTCTCTCTCTCTCTCTCTCTCTCCCCCTTTATATCTTTCTCTAGTTACCTGTCAGTGTATTTCTGTCTGGCTCTCTAGTTATCTGTTCATCTTTCTGTCTGTCTAAATCTTTGAGTCTTTTTTGTTGAACTGACAGATGTTTCTGTATAACTTGTTTGTGAAGATTTCAATACTTTTTGGCTTTTGGTTGTAAGTGTGAGTTTTAAAGCTGAGGAATTGTATACACACACACACACACACACACACACACACACACACACACACACACACACACACAATCCCCGGGGGTAAAGTGCACCCCGCTTTGCCCCTACATAAAGACGGATTATCTCATTCCAAACCCCCTGAAATATTCTGCCTCACCGTCTCCGTCCCAAACGTCCTCTTCAGAACAAACCGGCCTTTGTTGGGATCTGGAGTGCAGCTGCATAACTGCTGCTGGATTAGTGCTTTTACACACACACACACACACACACACACAGAGATCCAGTGAAGCGACTGAACACTGACTAGCGTGGATATTAATCCTAATGGCTGTACAGTAACACATGCATGTGATTTTCCTAAATCTAAAATGCCCCTTTAATCAAATGTGTAGCTGAATCTCTGCAGATTAGCAATAAATGCATGAAAGTGTGTGCATTAAACATGCTAAAGAATCACACTGGATTGCAAATGCTAGTCAAAAATAGTCTAAATATGCCACAGTACTTAATAAGCTTTACTAAGTAGCTTAGAAAACATATTTGCTAGTATACACATGCTAAAAAAAATATCTTGCAAGACAACCTGAATCAATGAAACATTCTATACATCAGCACAAGTTAAGAAAATTAAATATGTTATAAACAAAAATCTTGTAAAGAAACATATTTGCACTAGCTTAAACACAGAGACTTTCATTAGCCATCATACTGTAAACATGCTAGTCTCCATGGTATAAAACCATGTTAGCCATGATACACAATGTACTAACCTAAAACTAACTATGCTAATTTCAACAAGCTAGCCAACTTACTTTGTATAAATAAATTTGCTTTTTCACATTAGTTTATATGCTAATTGTCATGTTAAACAACATAAAATAAAAAATGCTAAACTTTACTTACTAGCCAAGATGGTTAATGATAAATGAGGTCATTACTGTAGCCAAGTTATGTAACATGCTAATCAACATGTTGAGTTAGCATGCTAAGTGATCTAGATTAGGATGGAGTTTAGCACAGTGAGCATCAGCAAAGTGATCCTCCTGTTCTCCTGAGTGGAGCTGTGCTTTATTGCCTGCTCTTTGCGATGGCACTTAAAACATCAGCTCACTTTATACATCTTCATACACCAGCAACAGCGCTTTATTTACCTCATATTCATAATTACAATGTATAATAATACAAACACACTTTATGTAGAATATATATTAAAGGTACGAGTGTACATATGATAAGAACTGGAAAGAAACCCACTGAGAGAGGACAGGCAGGTTTTAATCTCGCTTTTCAGTAACAACGGGGAAAAATTTAACAGAAAAAGGTGCGACATTATTATTATTATAGATTTAATTATTTAAATATTTAAAATAATTATAATTAAGCAACAATTTGGCATTATTCTTTTTACATATTAAACTATAAGACCAGTTACCAGAAAGACAGAGACTTAGTTAGANAGATAGACAGACAGACAGACAGACAGACAGACAGACAGACAGATAGATAGATAGATAGATAGATAGATAGATAGATATGCTGAGAAATAGATATGCAGATGAATACGCAGATAGATAGATACACACCTTGTACACAATCAGCATCCTTTAAAGAATCCTTAAGTAAGTTTCATTAGAACATTAAATCCTTCTCCTTCTTGTTGTAGTGACGATTCTAAAGTTGCTGTTTGTTTGAACACATTCGCTGGATTATATAATCTCATGCTCATTCTGTTTCTTGTTTTGCATACGTTGCTCTGTTGTGGATCCTCTGACCTTTGCTCATTTTTATTACCTCGATTGTGGATTTGCCCTTCAGGAATATTTGCTCTGTAGATTTACTTAAAACCATAAATTTGCATCCAGCTCTGTGCATGACTCGTGTCGTTTCGGGTCACATCAATTTGTTCATGTCCTGACTTCACTGTAAGCATGTGAGAAGGAAAAAAAAGTCATCAAATGTAATATCATTGAACATTATAATGACATTATAATGAACATTATAATTTGGTGTATAACCTTGTTATAGTGAAGTGAAGTGAAGTGAAGTGACTTTGTGGCCAAGTGTGGTGACCCATACCCGGAATTTGTGCTCTGAATTTAACCCATCCAAGTGCACACACACAGTAGTGAACACACACAGTAGTGAACACACACACCCGGAGCAGTGGGCAGCCATTTTAGCTGCGGCGCCCGGGGAGCAGTTGGGGNATTCACTCCCCCCACCTACAATCCCTGCTGGACCCGAGACTCGAACCCACGACCTTCAGGTTCACCTTTGGGTTACACGTCCGACTCTCAGACCATTAGGCCACGACTGTAATGTATATCAGAAAAGAAGCTGCCTGAAACTCCTCACCTGCATGTATTCAAGAGATTTATTACAAAATATTTTATCATCCAAAAAAATAAATCCTGTCTGAGTAGGGCTGTAGTTATAAAGTTAAGGGAATTTGTCCTGTAACAGCACCTGTACTTCACCTTCCACTGATCTCTCCTGAGTGAGAGTCGACGCTCATCTCGATGGCGTCTGCTGTAGGCAGGTTTTTAATCTCCACCAAGGACAGTGAGGAGGACGCAGACACCGTGATTTGCTTTCTCAGCCTGAAAATAATCAGCGTGTGCTGTCACAGCTCTGATTAAGACTGATAAATATCGACACACAGTTAATGAGATGTCGACGGTCCACTAGAGCATTCCTTCCTCAGCAAGAGTGAGATTAAACACAGGACCAAAGGAGAGCTGCCATCTTTCACTCACTCACTCACTCTTTCAGGCATTTAAAAAGAAAAAAGTGAAATATCAAACACGCAGCCTGTTTAAACTTTATTACAACTCAACCGTGTAGCTCCTTTAAACGCTGGGCATTAAACATTTACTTCACTTTGTTCCTCTCAGGTCTAAATGACATGAACATAATCTCTGTTACAGAAATGTGGTCATTAAACATGACTCTTCATGTTTGTTTTAGAATTGCTCCACTTTTAGAGAAAATGTAAAATTCCTCATGTGAGGAGAAGACCGTTAATGTCCGTTAAACAGGGTATCAGATTACTTTCTTCCCAAAAGACATGTGCTTCCTTGATTTCTGACTACAACCTCCCCCCCACACACACACACACACACACACACACATCCACGCCCGCAAAAAGCTTCATTTTACAGCACACACTTCCTAAATGTAATAATAGCTTTAATAAAAAATAATATGCTGTAATTACCACAGCATAACAGTTCATTTCAGTAAATATAGTGTATGTAATTACAGCAAAAATATTACAAAATGATGCTAAGGAACTGTTTATTTTAAAAGTTACATCTAAGAACAAGTAGTTACACAATACATTACTTTTTTTTTCTTTTTTTTTTTGAAATGGAAAAGCTTTGTGTGCTTTAAATGCATGATCTGTGCTGAGCAAATTTAAACTTAATATACAGTCAGGTCCGGAAGTATTTGGACAATGACAGTTTTTGTGATTTTGCCTTTATACACCACCACAATGGATT
>CM074955.1:10201300-10222280 GCA_037577455.1 Pangasius macronema
CAAAATCACAAAAACTCTGTCATTGTCCAAATACTTCCGGACCTGACTGTATATTCTCTACAAATATTTCATAATGAGATATGACTGCAGTATGGAGAAGCAGTGGTGAAAATGCAGCAGTGCCTCTCGGGAAGTTGATGTTCTAATCACTAGCATAGAACCTTCATGGCTAAACACAAACGTGAGGTTTTAGTCACATGGTTATATTGTCATTCAGTCATTCGACTTTTACTTTTCCACATCTAGTTCCATTTTTATCCTGACCCTTCGGTTCATTTTTATAATTTCAGATTGAAAGGTTTAAAACATTTGTTGTGTATGTGTGTGTGTGTGTGTGTGTGTATGTGGAGGGTGACTAAATGTTTTGTGTGTAAAGCTGTAATTTCACTGAAGGTTCTCCATCGACCGTGAGCTGACTTGTAGCTGTCCTGCTCGGCTCTATCACTCAGCGGCGTGTTAAACACTAGTGAGCCAAACAATTACTAAAAGGCAAAATGGCTTTTTTAACAATCCTGACTTCAAAGGGTAAAGTCTGCCTTTGAAGTGCACAGGCCAAATACCTGGACACGCCCCAGCGTCTGTAGACTGTGTGTGTGTGTGTGTGTGCGTGTGTGTGTTTCTGTCCACTGAGTTTTATGTGAATGTTGAATTTGCACATAATTAACCTGAGCGGAAACATAAAAACCTCAAGAACATGCCTCAATATCACAGTGAAGGGCAGAGGGGAGGGGACACTGTTGCTAGGCAACTGGGCAATATGGACGCTGCAATACTTTTTTTTTTTTTTTTAAACTGGAAGTAATGTTAATAATTTAGATAGCACATAGCTGTGTAATAACAGAGAGAGCGGAACGAGACATAACCATCAGGAACATCAAGATTTCCCTCAGAAATGTCAGGAAATGACTGAGATAAACATCCGAACATTGATTCACTGAACAAGAGAGAAAGAATCTCAGCCGCCACCAAATAATTCATTGATTCAAACAGTAATTCACTGAAGAAGAGAAAGAATCCTGTCTGAATCAGTGAATCTTTTGTTCATGAGAATCTTACTCATGACGAAACAAACACGAAATCACTGAATGACAGACAAGCAAAGCTCAGCCACAGATTTGCTGAATTACAGTGGGAATCTCTGTCATGACCAACAGCTTCACAGATTCACTGTACGAGACAAAGAATCTAGACCAAGACCAAAAGATTCACTGATTCAAGCACTGAATCCCTGAATGAAAGAGGATTGATCCTTGGCCATGACCAGACAATTCACTGATTCAAACAATGACTTGTTTCTCAGTAATGACCAACAGATTTACTGAGTCAAACACTGATACACTGAACAAGAGACAGAATCTCAGCCATAAACAAATGATTCACTGATTCACTGTACAAGAGAGAGAATCTCAGCCATAAACAAATGATTCACTGATTCACTGTACAAGAAAAAATCCCCAGTCATGACCAAATGACTCACTCATCATTCAAATAGCGATTTGCAAATAAGATCACTATTTGATATATCACTATTCGCATATAAGATCACTACTCACATGGTGAAAAGCTGAAAAAGAGACAATCTCAGTCATGACTAAAAGATTCGTTCATATGCACGCTGATTCACTGGAAAAGAATTTTGGTGATGACCATAAGTTCACTCGAATACACTGACGCAAGGGACACAAAATGCACTTAACAGCAAATATGTCTAACACAATTTACTGATGTTTAAAAATAATGACAGATAAATATATAATGTGAATCCACATAAAATTGATCTGATAATCAGATGTCAAGGCTGAGTCTAAAATCAGTCAGTGATTGGTTCAACAAATGAAATGGCAGCAAATAAATAAAGGCAGTACCTCGGTGCATGGCAGTGACCGATACTGGTTTATGAGTGACCCATTCCACAATACTGAATTATTCATGAATAAAACTTCACCTTAGTATTTAGGTAGTTTAAGTGGTTTGGGACACATCCTGTCACTAATTACTACATAATATGTTCTTGGGTCTCTATGGCTGTGTGCTTGGCTGGCGCTTTCTGATGACATTCTAATGTTGCTGCATTAACAGAAGCTTAGGTCACTACTGTTGCTGCTTTACCAGAAACAAAACTGTTAAATGAAAGTTTATAAATCAGAATCTTTTTTTGCTGAACGAAACATGATCTGTGCTTCCATTGGCTGTGAGACTTTTCCTGAGACTGAAGGTTGTCGCTTTTGTTCCTGATCCGTTTATTCAGATCTGTAATAATGCCAGTGCAGGTCTCCAGTGTACTTCCAGAGAAAGAGCGGCTTTAATATCGGAAACAAAAGGAAAAAAGGAACAAAAGCCCAAAACCACGAATCCATGAAGGACTAGTTTAACAGGATGTGAGTGCGAGGCGGAGCTATCAGCTCTGTCCCAAACCTAATACTCCACCAGTACTTAGTGTTCTCATCACTGCTATCTATTTATTATTGCATTTGGGACACAGCCCATGTTTAAGACAGGCACAGTGGGATATTAGAGACACACATAATAAAATACACTTTAAAATCATATAATAGCAGAGAGAGAGAGGGAGAGAGAGAGAGAGAGACAGAGAGAGAGAGAGAGACAGAGAGAGAGAGAGAGAATCTGAGACACAGAGACAGAAAGTGATTAGTTAAACAGGATTAGGAGTTTGAATGAAATAAACACTGTGTCTCTGAATGCTGAGGGGAAATGGGAGTGTGTGTATGTGTGTGTGTGTGTGTGTGTGTGTGTGTGTGTGTGTGTGTGTGTGTGTGTGTGTGTTAGAGAGAAACAAAAAACAGATTAGCCATCTGTGTGTGTCTTTTGGCTGCTGCAATTAACATAAGCACACAGAGACAGACAGACATACAGACAGTTAATATCAGAAAGTTCAAAGCTACACACACAGCTGTCAGTCATTTCAGATTCACATGCTGATTGTTTCATCTGCTGTTATACTGAGAAATAAAAGAACCCTTGGCGTATTATTGAGTGATAACTCATAGCAGCGTACTCAGAGTGTATCAGAGCTCCTACACAAAATCCATGAAGGTTGCCAAGTTTGACATTTTAGCTTCAAGTTTGAAAACTAAATCTTGTTTACCAGCTTCATAAATGTAATGAATTTGCAAAAGAAATCAAATCCAGTTTATTCTGAGTGTTTTTTTTTTTTATGTTCACTCCTGGGCAAAAAAAATGGCCCAAGCCTTTGATTTCTTTAAATGTTTAAGCCTCGTGGCCCTTGCTGGCTGCATCAGGTGTGGCAGATCACCAAATAATGACTAATCTTTAACAAACCAAAAATCCCAGGAGATCTTTTTGGAAAATTTTGTATACGTGTTAGTTTGAATTTTACATTAAACATTTTAATAATTAGCATGAATTTACCTTTGTGTACAAGAAGACTGTATAAGTGAAATCCCCTGTTTCTAGATTTTTCCCCCAAACAATTCACTGCAGCAAAAGTAAACCATTTTCTGACCAATGATTTGTTGTTAAAACCATTAAAACTTAATGCTTGCTATTCTGGGCTTTTTCCCCAGGAGTATAGTAACCTGCTCACTATCTCTGCTCACTATAAACAGCATTTTACATACATTTACTGCATTTGGTAGACACCCCTATCCAGAGCAACTTACATTTATCTCTCTTTTTTTTTTTTTTTTTTTAAATACAACTGAGCAGTTGAGGGTTAAGGGCCTTGGGGATTGAACTCCTGACCTTCCAATCAGTAGCCCAACATCTTAACCGCTGAGCTACCACTGAGCTACCACTGCCTGGCCCAAAAATATACAAACTAGTGGCTAGAACATGAAATTATTTCTTTTTCATTATTTGTTTATCAATTCTGAAAGTATTAAAAGCTCCTCCTAGAGGTCAGTTCTTCACCTGAATTATCAGAAGATAATTGGAATTATCATTAGACATTAACAACAATATGGCTGATGATGAGTTTGTCAAAATAAAGCTGAAATCTGATTGGCTGATGGCAGCCATGTTTTTCAGATCAAGTCATGTTTATAAGAATCAGAGCTCTCTCTCTCTCTCTCTCTCTCTCTCTCTCTCATACACACACACACATACATGTGGCTACACCGATAAGTTTCAGGTTTAAATAAGGGATTACTGAGGAATGATTTTTAAGTAAGTCACTGAAGTGCACTTGATGTAAGTGTTCACTGCATGACTCATCTTTCACCACCGCATTTTTTCTGTTGTTCTTCATATAATACATGCTAAGTGTGTGTGAATGTTTAAGAGGTCATAATTATCTTTACCATGTGTGTGTGTGTGTGTAATGTACAATGAAACTCAATTCAGAAAATAAAGTGCACTCCAGTGTATTGAACGTGAACCAGTTTAGCAGGAATTTTTAATAATTACTTCCGAAACAAGTGGAGCAGCTCAGTTTAACTCTGAAAGATGGGCTCAGTTCCAAATGCAGTTTAACGCTGAAAGAAAGGTTCCATCCCAAATTCGGTTTGACTGTGAAAGACGAGCTCAGTCCCAAATGCAATTTAACTCTGAAAGATGGTTTCCGTCCCAAACGCAGTTTAACTTTGTATGATGGGCTCCATCCCAAACACATTTTAACTCTGTGCGATGGGCTCTGTCCCAAACGCAGTTTAACTCTGAGCAGCATATACTCTACATGTTCACCCTTACGCTCTACACATTTTCTCAGCCACCGTATCAAATTTTTGCAAATTTTGCTTAACGTAAAGTGAAAAACAGAGAGCAAATGAAAATATAATACTATTATTTAAACAACAACGACGACGACAACAACAACAACAACAACAACAACAACAACAACAACAATAATAATAATAAAGTAAAACAGAATAAATACAAATGTAAAATATGAAAATATAAACTAACGTAAAAAAGGAAAAAATATTTTTTATACAGAAGTCATCTGTAAATTAATGAATTTTTAGTTGTATAAAAAAAAGAAAGCTGCTTTAAAGGTAGTTTTATTTTTAGCGTAGAATATTATTTTGTAAAATCGTTTGTTCTGTTTATTTTATGCAATCATTTTGGTCTGTTCTTTTAAAGGGTGCCGATAATTCTGGAGTATAAACTGTATAGACTATAAATGCAGTACGAGAATTAACAACTATCTGTAAATTTACAAGCAAAGAGAATGTGATTTATGAACATAGCAACGTGCTGTATGTCATGAAAATTTCATAACATCTATAGAAAATAACTTTTAGCTAGTCTGTGTATACAATGGAATAATACAAGCTGATGGAATAAAACAAGGTCTCATCTTCAGTGTTGTCTAGTCATGTCCTTGATTCTGTTGTGCTAGCTGATGTTAGCATGCTAACTTAGCTAACAGGACGTGTGTGTTTTTTCTAATTGTGATGCACCTCGTATCAGTTAGGTCTGTTTTCAGGTGTGTGTGATTTGGACCCCAGCTCTGGAGTTTGAGTCTATTTTGTATTCTACTACATGAAGCGCTCAATCCAATTTGTCCTAATTGGACAAAAAGGCACAATGCAGTTCTTTTCAGTAGCCAGGTGAGTGGAAGTAAACGAGCTAGAAAGAGTAATGAGACAGGCCCAAAATAAACCCTTGTTTAAAATATGTCAGAGAAATTTTCCACATTGTAAATCTTTCATTCTGGACATATCTGTATTATTGCTTGTTAACAGTGCAAACAAATTGTGTGTGTGTGTGTGTGTGTGTGTGTGTGTGTGTGTGTGTGTGTGTGTGGGAGAGAGAGAAAGAGCTGTCATTAGCAGGTTTTGAATGCTTTGAGATGTGAGTTACATAATGAAATCTGTCCTGTGCATTGAATGAGAGACAAAGGGCTTCATGTCTGACATTATGTTTGTGTGTAGCTGTGCTAGAATAAACGAGACTCACCTGTTCCACCTGATCTCTAACACACACACACACACACACACACAGAAAGAAAGAGAGAGAGAGAGAGAGAGATAAGTAACACCTAATAAAATATACCATGCTGAAATAATGACTGTGTGTGTTGTTTAGGTTAGCATATGTATTTTGAATCTTATGCCAATTTCTGGGATTAATATCCATTTCATAAATAAAGCAGGAAGCATCACAAACTGGTTTTAGCTGAATTGTAATTTGGCTGGAAATTTACATGAAAACTGCTGTTATGAAGTTACGTAATTTCAGAAATTGCCTAGAGTCATGATTGTATGATTGTCATATTATGAGAATGAGACTCAATAAACCATTTAATGCTAATTAGTAAACAGTAACACAAAATGTTCTTTATTTAATATTATTACTGAAGACTCCAGTGTTAAACAGTGTTTGTGTGTAAAAACCCTCATATGAAGCTGAGTTTCAGATATAATGCTGTATATTTCAGTGTATTTTTTGTGAGATGCAGGGATGAGCCATGTTTCTACTACTTTTATTAAAATACAGAAATTCAGAAAATATGAATCAATATTTAAAATGCATTTCAAAACCTTCAAAATCAGGTGCACAGCCTGATGAATCACACACATCTTCACATTGTAGGTGTGGATGAATGGCAAGGCTCCATGGATATGACAGGACAGGTATCTTCCCTTCTGACCCCCTTGCTGTATAAAACATCTGACTGAAGTACATCATAAACGTCTTCAAGTCGGTGAAGGGTTTGCGGAAGGCAGCTCCAATCGAGTTCTTGATGTGCACCTTGCAGGAAATATGGATGGAATGAGGGAAAAGGGACTGCAGTGCTTCTCTGTATGCTTTCACATGTATGTTGCATAGTGTGTATTAAAGACAATGACATCCTCACTGGCAAGGTCATACTCCTGGAGAGTTTTGACAACAGCCATCAAAACAGTGTAGTGATTGCAATTCTCTGTGAAAACTGTATTCATTGGATGTGCAAGGATTCTTCCAGACTTTTCTTTAGTGGTGCTTTCAGTATGTTTAGCACACATCTTCCCTCTACATCTGGAGTTTCAACAAAGATGACAGCAACTGGCTCCCCTGAAAGGTTTCCTTTAGGCCGTTCATTCTCCTGTCTGGATCGATGCATCCCTAAATCTGTGGATGTTAGGTTTTTATATGGTATATACAGTAGTTTTTGGTTTGTGTTGATGCATGTCATATCCCTGTAATTTCCTGAAGGGTTCTTGTGGTCCTTGTCACTCGGGTCACCATCTGTTTTTTTGTAAACGTTCTTCATGAAGATGTTGATTAGGAAAGTGCAGTGAGTTTGTCTTTTCATCCTGCATTTGTTATTCAATGCAATTATCTTCTCTCGGTACATGTCACCTCAGCAGAAAGCCGAGTGCACTTTTTCATCCTGTAGAAGGTAATCGAAGGTAATTTGGACTTGATGTCCACGCGTTTACACTGTGTTAATGAATTACAGCAACGGGACCGTGAAGCACTTTGGCCTGTATATAGAAACCTGAAAGTGCAGAGCATCAGGAATTCACACTCAGCTGCTGGCAGGAAGATCTTCCCTGATTTTATAAGATCAATTTCTTTCCATCCTACAGCTTCAAGAACCTCTTTGCTCACTCAGCTGATGAATTTCTCAGGACATTTTGTACAATATTCACATTATACTCACATTATACTCACATTAACCTGCAAATTTCAGAGTAATTCTATAGAATATGGCTCATATAATTCCATTTTTACAACCTAAAACATAACATACATGTTAAACTAATATACAAACTTAACTGAAAGATCATTATATAAAATTCAACCTAAAGTTTATTATTTAAGGTATGTAAAGCATAATATACCAGTAAAAGTTGATGTAAATATACAACCTATAATGTTTTAGATTAATCATAATATATAAGCAAAAGTTAATTACATAAAGTAAAGCATGCCCATGTAGATATAATACACATCTTAATATTTCTTCCATAAAGTATAATATACAACCCAAAGTATACATAACATTTATATACACATAAAATATATAAGTTAATGTAAATATATAACCTAAAGGGTATTAAGCGATAAAACAACTAAATGTATTAATTCATAACATATAAGCTAATGTTAATCCAGTGAGCTAAACTACCATTTAAACTTTACTCAAATTAACTCAATTAACTGGATCAACTTTAACAACAACATCCAAAATAAAAAAACAGAAAAAAACAACAAATCACAACTTGATGTGGCAGCAAAGATCAAAACGGTTAATATTAGATTTTATACACAACCCACAAGTGTAATCTGGAAAGAAAATGATTTAAACCTGGCCTAAAATTTGGAAAACGTCAATGATTGTAGAATGATCCCCTAGTGTAGCTCAGACTTTGGATATGACTCTTCCATTTAACTTCAGTTTAAACTCTGTCTACATTTTCTTCACTTTTTGAGCCCCTGAAAATGGAGGTACTTTGCTGAAAATGGCTGTAATCCCTAAATGGTAAATGCCATATTTATGTGGAACCTCTTAAAATGAAGCTGAAAGTCTACACTTCGATCACAAGAACTAACAAAATAAAGTTTAGGTAACAGGTGGTGTATAAAGGCAAAATCACAAAAACCCTGTCATTGTCCAAATATTTCCGGACCTGACTGTATATATGTATGTATGTGTTTATAATCCCAGAGATCCTGTTGGAATAATTACATTACACACCTCCACATGGAAAACAAATCCCGTATGAATATGGCAAATAACTGCACCACTGTGTGTGTGTGNTTCAGCCCTGCAGTAATAAACAGATGGATATTCTCCACTGCAGTGTGCTTCTTCTTTTGTTTTGCAGTAAACTTTGTTCTAAAAATAGCAATGCAGCACATTGTAAACGGATGTGAAATATGTGTGTGTGTGTGTGTGTGTGTGTGTGTGTGTGTGTGTGTGTGTGTGTGTGTTTTCCTGCTGTCTGTAGAGCCTTTTGATCACAGGGATGTTGCTGGCTCTTCTGGGATAATCAGAGAGATTAGGAATGACATTAAAGGTCCTGCAGTGAGACTCAGTGATATTTATTACAGCTGTGTGTGTATTTCTTAATGTGTGCATATATCTATGTTTGTGTGTCCATGTGTGTGCTTAAAGTGTGTGCATCTGTAAATGTGTCTGTTTCTGTGTGTGTGTGTGTGTGTGTGTGTGTGTGTGTGTGTGTGTGTGTGTGTGTGTGTGTGCGTGTTGAACTCTCTAGCTGCTGTCAGCTGATCAATCAATCTCTCACTTGCCCTTCTATCAGTTGCATTCCTCTGTCTGTCTGTCTCTCTGTCAGTCTCCCTCCCTCTCTTTCTGTATTTCTTTCTCTCTCTCTGTCTCTCTCTCTCTCTCTTGTTCTGTTTGATCCTCTCTCCCTCTGCACTCTTCTGTTCACCTCTCATCCATCATCTCGGTGTTTCCAGTCACTGATCATCACTCGCTCTTTCTGAGCTCTTTCTCACCGTCAGCTCTGAGCTGAAATCTGTCCATCGCTCAGCAGATCAGAAACATGGAGCCGCTGGAATTTCAGTGACATGGAATTCCATTTTGGAAATGTTAAAAACATGGACACATCACTTTAATCGTGATAAAATGTTATTACTGATAAAACATAATAATGTGATTTAACACCAATAATCAACTTATTAATATTGTGCTCATAGATACGTTACATTCAGTAAGCAGCCTTGATAGTAGCAAGCCACACCCCCAGGCCCCGCCCCCAGACAGAAGTACTCTGAGTCATGTACACAATATCCTCAATACTTCACCTCAATGACAATGACAATGGTGGGACTTCGACTAATAAGAGGTTATTGTCGTGGTTCTCTAATGTTTTATTCCTCTTATACCGCAGAAATTTACACGTATACTACTCCTACTCCTACTTTTTAATCTGTTTATAGTTATATTTAATGTTGTCGAATATCAGTGAAACAAGTTAGTTCCTGTTCTCATGTTATAGAAGCTATAAACAGTCCTTCCCTTTTTTTTCTCTCAGTTGAAGTTAATAAGACCAAAAAAAAAACCCCGCAACTTGTCATGATACCGAGAGACCACAGTCACAGGAGACAGGACTTCTACAATGTCGAAAGGGAGATTGACAAAATTTCGTGACTGTGACCTCTGAGGAAGGTATAAAATAAATGTCTCTTTACAGAAAACTTAAACATATAAATTATTTTTAATCAATTTACGTGAAGCGTCCACCTTAAAAGTCCCTGCGAATCAGCTGTTACTATAGAAACAATAACATATTAGAACGAGCGCAATATAAATCTGTGATTTGCAGCTGCTCTACTGTCAGATATAGAAAATTAATCAACAGTTCTGACCAATCACAATCCGGAATTCAACATCACCCTGAACTCACATGTTTGAATGTGATATTATTGGTGCATTAGCATCAGCATCATCATTTAGAAGAACCCAACATGAAGTTTCTTTCTTTCTCTGTAATTTTATTTCTCGGAGCTCGTTATGTGCTGCACCCGGAGAGATCAGACGCTACGTTTCTCCACATGCTCAGTGCATTCTGGGTAATGAGCTGGGCGTTTCTGCATCTCTCTTTTATCTGTTCTTTTATCATTCTCCTGTCAGTGAGTCGGTGTGCAGAAACAGAGAGGAAATAACGAAAGGATAAAATGAACGGAGCACACAGCAAGGACACGGAGGATGGACAGAGAAGGAGCTTCTGTTCTTTCATTTTCCTCTGTTCTTCACTCCCTCGCTTCCTTTATCTCTCACTTTGATCCCAACGGGAAGACAGAGTGGGGAAGAGAGTCTGAGAGACGGAGACGGACAGAGAGAGAGAAAGAGTCAGACACAAATAAGAATGCTAATAATGTGCATACTTTATTTATATTTCACACAATGTTTATAAATATACATCTTGCTCTCTCCTCTTTCTTTCTCTCTTTATTCTTATCCTTTGATATCTCCATTAAAGTGTGCATTTAATTAATATTCATAATGATGCCTCTATTTCTTCTCTCTTCTTTTTTTTACTTTTGCTATACTCTCTCTAACTCTCTCTTTTTTCTTTCTGAGTAAAATGTTGCTTGCTGTAAATGCTATTAATTAGAAAAATCAATATAAAGAAAGTAAACCTGAGAAGGAGAGGAGAAACAGAGAAGAAGAAAGAGGAAGAATAGAAATAAAATGTAAAATTTAATTTTGAAGGGAAGATAAAATTTTCTTTCTCTTTTCTGTCACCTTTTAATTCTGTCCATGTCTTTTGTGTTCTCTTTAATTACCACCCTCTTCCTTAATATTTCTCTTCATCTTTAGTTTTTCTTTTCTTCTCTCTTTTCTGTTTTTCCTTTCTTGTCCTTTTCCACCTTTCCCCTCATCTCTTTCTCCTTTTTCATCTGACTCTTTTTTCATTTCTCTTTTTTCTCTATTCCGTTTTAGTTTCACTCTTTTCCCCTCACTCTCTTTTTATTTTTGTTCCTTTCTATTTTTCCCTCTCTTTCTGTTTTAGATGTAAATGCTTTGATATTTAATAATAATAATAATAATAATAATAATAATAATCTTTTTGTAAATAATTTTTATTTATTATATTTCCCCCTTTATTCTTTGTAGTTGTAAAGTGTTTAATTTTCACTTTGTCTCTATAACCAGTTTTTATCCGTCACCTTTATAAGGTTATATATTTTATATAAATGTGACCATTGCACCATTTTCTCTTCCTCTTATTCACAACTGATTCTCCCGTCTGTCTCTGTACAGCGCTAATTAATGCTCCGAGAGTTAATTAAGAGTTTCACTTCAGGAGAGACACTGGTGCTAATTAAAGAAGAGGATTAAAACTGTCTCGTTTCAGCAGCGGCCTTCTTCTTCTTCTTAAATAATGAGGCTCTAAACAGCGTGTGGAGCGATGAGCATAAAGCTCAACTTGCCTGTTTACTGTGAGATAAAACGCTAAAACAACAAACACAAGACAAATGAATAAGCAGTAATTAACACTGCTACAGATATACAGCTCAATATAACACACACAGCCAGCTAACTACTAAAAAGAAAGATTTCACTCACAGCTAGCTAACTGCTAAAATGTTTCTAAAGTGTGTGTCGTTCGATTGACTATTTTTCTTTCTAAAGTGGGTGTCGATCGATTGAGCTAAAAACAAAGATTTCACTCACAGCTAGTTAACTGCTAAAAACAAAGATTTCACACACAGCAAGGTAACTGATAAAAAAGAAGAAGAAAGATTTCACTCACAGCAAGCTAATTGTTAAAGATTTTACTTTAGCTAACCACTAAAAACAAGCAAAGATTCTACAGCACAATACCAGCCATTGCGTAATAAAGACAAAGCAAAGAAACTAGCATGTTATTTTAAATAACATTAAAACTAACCCTATAGCTAATTGTGTTTATTTACGCCAGTGATGGCCCCTCACTGTAACATTAGCCAGGTAGCATTTATTTAATGCCTTTATTTTCAAAACAGTCAACGAGCTGTTTATGTTTAGCCGACTCCCATGTGTGGGTCTGTGACGGTGTTTACCACACGGCCGTTTAGGAGCTGTATCATGGAGCTTTATCCATAATGACACATTTCTCCTGTATTTTGAGTTAATCCAACAAATAGTGAACAAACGTAACATTTGACGAAGAAGAAAATTACAAAAAATTAGTCTCTAATCTCTAATACGTGTGAGCATGCTGCACAGTGCTACGGATTTCCCTCAAATCTTTTCTTCTCACCATCTTCCCCTCAGAAATGCTTAATTCTTTCTCTCCTGAGTCTCTCTATCACACAGCCTGATTGATTACATGTATTTTATTCCTCCACCATGTTTCCTCATTGTGTCTCACTCTTTCTTTGTCTGTCTGTCTCAATCTCAGCTGTGTGTCAGATTTAGAAGTGAAGAAGCGTCTCCGGGGACATGTACAGCTTCAGGCTCTCTGGATCTGCCTCTCTTTCCATTTGTCTCTCACTTTATATGTCTTTCTCTTTATCTGTCCCTTTTTTACCCATCTGTCACTCTTTCTCATTGCAGTATCTGTCTGTCCCTCTCTGTGTATCAATATTTCTCTCTTTCTTTATCGCTCTCTCTTTATCTATCTTTCTCTCTCTGTCTGTCTCACTGTCTCTATTTATCTCTCTCCTAGTTTCATGCTGTCTTTATCTGTCTCACACTCTCTTTGTCTGTCTGTCTCTCAATCTCAGATGTGTGTCAGATTTAGAAGTGAAGAAGCGTCTCCAGGGACATCTACAGGCTCTTCAACTACACCTAATACACCTTCTACTTTACTACTCGTCTCCTTCTTTCTGTCTGTATTGCTACCTGTCTTACTGTCTCCCTCACTCTCTGTCTATCTGTTTCTCTATTTGTGTCTCACTCTCTCTATTTCTCTGTGTCTCTCTCTTACTCACTCTTATTTTCTCTTTCTCTTTATTTCTTGTCCTCACTTTTTCTGTCTCTCTCTTATTAAATGTCTCTCTCTCTCTCTCTCTCTCTNTCTCTCTCTACCTGTCTACATGTTTTCAGTGTGTTTCAGGTGATTCTGACAGTCTAATAATTGTTATTCTATTGTTTTATTAAACATTAAGAACATTAATAACTCTGACACTGCTTTCACCTGCACTCTGAGGGTTAGTGCTCAGATGTTCAGCGTGTGTTATTTATTTATCTTAGTGTGGGTTTCAGTTGTGTATCAGTTCAGCATGATGGAGTCATGTGTGTTTTATGACTGGAGGGATTCAGTGTATGAAAACACAGGAAACACTCGTCTTTCTTGAGCTTTTCTTCCCACTGAGAGTGTTGTCTTAACATGACAGAGAGAGAAAAAAAACAGGAAGAAAGACAAGGAAAGAAAAGAGAAAGAATTTCAACAAAATAATGAATGACTGATGTGTGTGAGGTGTGGGTAAAAACAATCCTGAATACTGGTAACTTTCTCTTTGTAGAGTTGGTTGGTTGTCTGTTCGGGTAGCTGGTCGTGTGTTTGTTTGGTTTGCTTGTCATGTATTTGGGTTGCTGGTCATCCATTTGGGCTGGTCGTGTGTTCTGGTTGTGGAATAGTGTGTTTGGGTTTTTGGTTGTGTGTTTGGTTTGTGTGTCATGTGTTCAGTTTGTTTGACTTTTGCTTGGGTGGTTGGTCATGTGTTTGGTTTGCTTGTTGTGTGTTTTGTTGTTGGTCATGTTTTCGGGTTGCTGGTCAATGTCTTTGGGTTGCGGGTCATGTGTTTGGGTTGTAGGTCACATGTTTGGGTTATGGGTTGCATGTTCGAGTTTTGGGTAATGTGTTCAGTTTGTGGGTCTTGTGTTTTGATTGTTGGTCATGCATTAGGGTTGTGGGTCGCACATTTGTGTTGTTGGACTGGGGTGTGTCTGTTCATCTGTGACATCACAAACATTCTTCATGCAGATAAACTACAGTGATAAACATACTAAAGATGTTGTTAATTTCCACACACACACACACACACACACACACACAACAGAGTTGTTCACAGTTTATCAGCTTATCAGCACCTGTCTCTTTTTCAGTTTCTTTTCTTTTCCGCTGCTGATTAACATCAGAAAACAAGACCGCTCACCGGCTGCTATCTCTCATGACTTGTTTTTCTTTTTATTTTATGATGTAAAGTACTCTGACCTGCATTTTCTGTAAGAATGGTGCTGCAGAAGATATTATTATTATCATTATTATTATTATTCTTATTAATGTGAAAAAATAAGGTAAGTGAAGATGGGATGAGGACATTTGTGATAGTGTATTTAGGCTGTATTTTGTTTATAAATGTTAACAACGAATAAAAGTTGTAACAAGTGCATTAGCTGCTTAGTCGTGAAGGTGTAGCACGACCCTGGATTAGCATGGGTAATATTGGTGATGGAATGTTAAGTCACCTGGAGCCGAGCTAATTCCAAACCAAGTTTCCGCCTTCTTCTATCCAGTTACAGCTAGACAACAGTGGCCAGGTGCTAAAACCCTGCACAACAGCAGCATTGAGAGTAATGAAAGGACATCTCAGGGGATTACGCTGAATTAAACAGGAGGTTAACAGCGGGAGGAGGTGAAGCAGAAATCTTATGTTCAAATCCACTGTGTTTATTTACAACCTCACAGTAGTGCACTAAAGACATTACAGCCAATAAATAAATTACATTGTAAAGTCAGTTACAGCTTTATACACACAATATTTGAACTCACAGTCCTCTTTCTTTCTTTCTTTCTTTCTTTCTTTCTTTCTTTCTTTCTTTCTTCTGCTTCTTACAAAGAAAGTGAAAAAATACAGAATGTATAAAGAAAAACGGGGAAATTAGTACTCTAAAGAAAGAACAAAAACCTAATTTTTCTTTCTTTTCTTCTTTTCTCTCTTTTGCTTTTATTGTGTCTTTTCATTACCTTTCTTTCTTTCTTTCTTTCTTTCTTGATATGTAGTGTGTAATGTGTGTAGTGCATAATGTATTGTATAGTTGTTACATGTAATGTATAGTTGTTGTGTGTATAGTTGTGTGTAGTGTGTAATGTGTAGTATATAATGTGTAGTATGTAGTGTGTATTTTTTAGTACATAATGTGTAGTATGTAATGTGTAATGTGCTGGGACGTGACTCAGTGTCTGAAGAGGACTGAGCCAAACTGAGTCAAATCGAGACAAACTCAGACAAGTGCTCAGGAATGGAAATGTGTGGTGTGTGTTTGGCAGCAAGTAAAGAAATCCTCCCTGAACACACTCAGTGAGCTTATCACTCTCAGACACTGAGATAAACCTGAATCACACTAAACACTAAGCATGCCGTGGTCAGGATCTCCACAGACGTCCTCCTTCACTCTCTCTCTCTCTCCCCCTCTGTAACATGCCTTGGGTTTTACACTCCCGTCCTGCAGCTTAAAAAAGCATTAACACCAGTCTTTAAATCTCTTCAGGACGAGACGACTCCTTCAGGCTTATACACACTCCACAAAATTCATTTAAATTACCAAAAAGTTTCAGTTATCCTACAATTTAACATTCATCCTTCATCATTCATCATCCACAAATCTATCACTTTAAGTGAAGTGAAGTGAAGTGACTTTGTGGCCAAGTGTGGTGACCCATACTCAGAATTTGTGCTCTGCATTTANTGCTCTGCATTTAACCCATCCAAGTGCACACACACACCCGTGAACACACACCCGGAGCAGTGGGCAGCCATTTTAGCCATTTCGGCACTTGTTTTTCTTTTCTTTTTTCTTTTGATTTCTTTCTTGCTTTTTCTTACAGCTTGTCTTCTTATCGTTTCTTTTTCCTTTGTTTGCTTCTTCCAGACAGAATCTGAATATTAATAAAAACTGGTTACTAATTAATAATCCATTAATATTAATAAACTCAAAGGACTGTTTGTGGTGTTTGGGTTTGTTATGAACAGGTTATTTCCTGTTCCATTTCCCAGCTTCCTGTGTGTAACAGGCCTGCATGTGCTTCACTAGAATATTTTCTTCTCCTTCTTGTCATTAGCGGTCATTAGTGGTATTTTATTCATCATTAGTCATCATTGCCTAATTAAGAACAGATGATGTCACTGATGTCATGCAGCAAATAACAGACCACTAATGACTACTAATGAATAAACACCATGACACACAGTTTCATTATTTATACATTATTTTAGGCCCAAACTTGCTCCTGAATACAACAACAACAACGACAACACACACTCAGGTTTGCTGAAAATGTATGTTGTTGTGTGTTATAAAACCCAAAGATCAGAATAAAGGTTGATTTCACTCTGACACCAATACATCAAACTAATAAGATTCATTTTTTTAATTCTCATTTATCAAAAATTAAGATTAAAATGATATAAACAGTGAAATAATGAATAGTACAAGAGTCTAACAGTTTTTTCTTTTATCCAATTCTTTTATTTTTTTATTCTTTCTTCCTTCCTTTCTTAGTTGTTCTGTTTTATTTTTCTTCTGTTCATCCAGTTTTCTTTCTGTATTTCATTGCTTTTCTTTTTCTTTCTTCTATTACAAACAATATGGCTAAGAGCATACGGACATCTGAACATCACGCCCATATGTTCCCATTCCAAGACCATGGACATTAATGTGGAGTTAGTGTTTCTATAACAGACTCCACTCCTCCGAGAAGGCTAGATTTTGGAGCGTGGGGATTGGGGGAATTTGTGCTTACTCAGCCATAAGGGCATTAGAGAGGAGGTCTGGAGTGCAGTCTGTGTTCCAGTTTATCCCAAAGGTGTTTGGTGGGGTTGAAGCAAACCATGTCTTCATTGAGCTCGCTTTGTACACAGGAGCATTGTCATGCTGGAATATGTTGGTTCCAGTGAAGGGGAATTGTAATGCTACAGCAAACAAAGACATCCTGTACAACGGTGTGTTTCCAGCTTTGTGGCACCAGTTCGGGGAAGACCCACATATGGGTGTGACGGTCAGGTGTTCACAAACTTTTGNTAATTACATATTTTTCTTGTTTCTTTTGATTCTGTTTGTTTCTTTCTTTCTGTCTTTCATTCTATCGTTTCCTTTTCTTTTCTTTTGGTTCCATCTGTCGTAGTGAAGTTTACAACAGTTGTTTGTTTGTAAGGTGTGTGTCCGTGTGTCTGCAAGCTCTCCTTTGGTATCCAGGATTTTCCAGCAGTTTTCTTACTTTCACAGACAATTACCTTTTTAAAAGTGTCATTTTTTCATTCCTAAAGCATGACTGATCTGTATCTCTGAAGCCGTAGCTCTGTATCAGTCCTGACGATCACCACCTGCGAACATGTCCTAGCTCATCCATCGTCCCGACTCATCCATCGTCCCGACACACTCAGATTAACGTGGGTCTGAAACACTGCACATGCAGGATAAAGGAAGTGAAAGTGGAGTTGAAGAGTGTTGCTGCTGCTTCAGTGTGATTAATTAGCGCTGGAGGAGAAAACGTAAAGCGACAACTGTTTTCATTTCCATATCAGAGCAGACACAGAGCGTCAGAACTGCACCGGAGTCATCCATCAGAGCTACAACACTCTCCATCTGCACATTTATCAACAAAACACAATCAGATTCACCACTTTATTTCAGCACAACTACATCATGTTGCTTATTGATCAGCTAAAACTCCTGCTGTGTTCTAGTTAAGCAGCACGCTTTGTTAGTTTAGTTACAAGGGTGGAGCTAAGGTCATGTGATTGTGGGCAGTCCTTGAGAAACGTTGTGGTTACGTTAAACAAATAGCGACACAACAACATTAATTTACGTTATTTTCTTCTTCTTTTCCTCTTTCCTTCATCCACTTAAAAATTATAAAATTCAAATATCAGAAAAAAGATATATTAAAAAATAATTTCAAGGTTGTTCGAGCAGGAAACATAAAATGTGTACATTTTTGTTTCTTGAGGAATGTTTAATAGCAAGGCCACTATAATATAAAAATATTCCGTTTTAATAAAGTAATTATTTGAGATTTTATTTATTTTCGCTCTACTGTTGTATCCATGTACCATCACATCCACACACACACTAGCTTAAGTAAATTCCATGCTGTTATAAACACAAACTAAACAGAGTGTGTTGAATATGCTGTGTTCCCTCTTCTCATACTAAATAAATAAGACGGTGTGCTGAAGCCTGACTGGAGCTCAAGGTTATCCCACGTTCTGTGCAACACGAGTGAGCAGATGTAGTGGAGCCCCGTTCATCTTGTTAATTAAATAATTAGTGCCAGACTTTCAGGGCAGACGTCTCAGTGGGGCCGAACTGAGACGCGGCCGTCTGTTTTCCGCTCCCGCTCACTTCTAAATGCTTCGTATTATTCAATTAAGCAAGCAGGACCTGGATAAGCATCCTCCTGAGGACTTCACACTGAACTTTGACCTTCAACAAACTGAATATGACTTCATCACATCTGAGCTGGCCTGGCATATTAAAAAATGAAAATAAAACAAACTGAGATTATCAGGTTTTGTTAAGGGAATGTAATGGAACAAAGGGATTGTGTAGTTTGCAGATTAGCTGTGTATGTGCAGAGTTCAGCTATCTGGACTCACCTGAATGCAACCCCTTTAGTTCTCTGAAACTAATCACCTGGCACTTCTCAGCTCTCTAAAGCCAGTCACCTCTGCACTATGGAGTCACATGGCTCCATTTTTCTGGAACCAGTAATGTGACCACTTCTCCTTAGCTCTCTTGAGTCATCTGGCCACACCCCTTAACCTCTCGAGCCACCTGGTCCGTCATCTTTTTGGGGCTGTCTACCTGACCCCGCCTCTTCGGTTCTCTGGAGTCAACTGGCTCTGCCTCATTATCTGCCTCAAACATGCCCCCTCATTAAATCTGTCAATGTGTGAATGTTTAATGAGCTGATGAAGTTAGTAAACTGTTTATGAGCAGAAAAATAAGCAAATGTGTCTTTTCATTTCATCCCATTCTGAGAGCAACCAGTGTGTTATGTCCTATCATTCACTTTCCTTCAGGTAAAAATCAGCAGATCTCCGTCAGCACTACAGACAACACACACCTCGAGAATACAGTCTTAAACACACAACGTCGACCATTTCCCCTGTATTCCTGAGAAAAACATTATCGACTAAATGCCCAGTCCCAGACACTGGAGAACATTGATCTTATGTCACACTCAGAGGAACATCGTTCACACAGCGGCCATTTTTGGCATTCTGAGGAGAAACACACACACACACACAATTAGTGTATATAAAGCTTCTCAGGTTTGATATGAGGACGAGTAAAAAGAGTGGGATAAAAACAAAACACTAAACTTTTTCTTTGAAACATTAGCTTTGACTCTGTGTCCTGAACTTAGCTTTGTGCTGTCAGGTGTAAACTTTACGCTATTGTAATTTTACTGAGAATAAAAAAAAACATAAATGGTATTTGCATTAAAACCAAATGAAGTGTTACTAAACATGTAAAAAGTAGCCTAAGAGTGCCTGGTACCAGCATTATTTATCCCCTGAGAGATTGTACATAGTTAAAGCTATTAGTATCCTTTTGTCTCTGTTATTTTCATCTGCTTTTATTTATTTATTTATTTTTAATTCTCTGTTGGATATAGTATGGCATGTGTATGATGTCAATGATTACACATTTATTTTTAATCTGTTTATGTGAAGAAGTCCCAGTGAATGGGCTGTTATTATAGAAACAGTAACATATTAGAACGAGATCATTAATATAAACTTGTGCTGATGGTATAGCTACTGGTATAGAAAATTAATCAACACCAGCGCTGTGGTTATAATTTGCTGCACAGTGGAAGTTATAGCATTTGAGTGTTTGATCATTCCACTGTGAAACATTTTAATGATTATCTTGCTTCATCCATCAACAGCTTAAAAGGGAAAAAAAATAATCCTGGTGCTGACAGACATAAATGATTTGGACGCGTAAATGTTTTTATTCTGTATTGATTTTCAGTAGCTGCTGCAGTGGAACACATCATGGGACGAAATATGGATGTTTAAAAATAGAACATTGCATTGAGTTGTAAAAGAAAACAGAAGGTGTGGTGAAAAACATCTATTAAACGTGCCTGTTATGGTCTTATATCAGAATCTAAACTTGCTCTGTATGAGAGCAGGAAACAGAACTTATTTAAACACTCCAAAAAGCACCAAGCAGCTTTCCCTCCAGATGTTACCTCAATCCTTTAGTTTATTTAGGGTCCTTGGAATTGTCCCTACCTTCCCCTTGTTAAAGTTTCTCAAGAGTTTTTTCTCAGGAGTTTTTAGCTTGCTTATATACGCTCTATCTCTATCTCTGGTACTGTTTCTGTTGTAGGGTTAAACACTGAACCTTTAAGCGATTAACCTTTTTGGAAGCTAGAACCATTTTTCCATAGGCACATTATGTAAATACAAAGAACGATCAATAAAACCTCATCATTTTAGCCATTCTGTCTGAGCATGAAGCTAGCATGAATACTAGTGCTGTATCAAGGGATCTTAAAAAACATAAGTAAGTACTACTGGAGCTAGGTAATAACTAACTTGATAAATAATGATTAAGATATAAGATTACCCATGAACCTTTGTAGGATAAGTGGTACAGAAGATGGATGGATGTATGCTAAAATGCTAAAGCCTGACAGGGGACACC
>CM074955.1:10222380-10233322 GCA_037577455.1 Pangasius macronema
GGTTGATTATAAGTGTAATTACAGTGAAAGTTTTGGTTTTTTCCTCAGTAATTTCCCAACACATTTGAGGTACATGTTGATGTTCCGGATAGTTCTGTTTAGTTTCTACCCTCTCTGTATCTTTACACTGTGATTATAATAGATTTAAGGGCTAGCTAAAGAGTTAGCATTATATCTAGTTAAATAACTGCATCTGTGCTTCCCAGTTGCCTAGCAACAATATTCAAATATTTTTATTTACATGAACTGTGAGTGTTTTGTTTTGTATTAAAAGCTCAAATTAACAAGCTTCTTCTGAATACCTGTATATATCATAGCTTTACCTTTACACTCAAATGCACACGTTTCACAGTGCCTTCTGGGCAATACACTCCCTCTTACACAATGAGAACACACACACCATATGAACATACACTGTATGATCACACACTTAGAAAACACTCCATCATACGAATCAGTCTGAGAGACAGTTTGAGTCAGATTTTGTCATCCTTGCTGAGCCATAATTTGGTGTGTTACTTCATACAGCTCATCTCTCTGACTCACACTGTTATTATAACGCACACACACACTCACACACACACACGTCATTACACTCCGGTTTTGTTGCAGTTTGTGTAATTACAGACTTGTTAAGGCTTCACCCCCAAGCGGCTAATTTCTAATCAGCTGTTGTAAAATGTCTGTGAACACACACACACACACACACACACACACACACACACACACACACACACACACACACACACACACACACACACAAAACTGCTTTTTTTTAAAATTAAATTTTCATATTGTAATAATATGGTAAAGTTTTATTATTGCTTATATAATAAATATAACAAATGAACCTATATAATAAAGTTTATAAAGTGTAAATGAATAAATAAATAAATAGATAAATAAATAAATAAATAAAGTGAAAGCTGCAAGTATTCAATCAGCTGTTGCATTTTTATTTTAATATTGTTGTTTATTAACATTTTATTGTCTGATTTCATTGTTTTTTTAAATAATTAATAAAGCTGCCCTATTTTAATTTCAATAGATCAGTTTAATTAATAATGCAGTTTTATTTGTACAGCTGCTGTTTATTTACACACAGTTTATAACTGTTTTTTCCAGAAGTACTGTTGTCACCCAAACATATGCTGAAAACAATATTGTGTCATAATTTAAACATAATTAATCATAACATATCGTCATACTGCCCACCAGCAGCAAATAACATACAGAGCATATAAAAAGTCTCGCAGGTTTTTGTCATGTAAAGAAATTAAACCAAGATAAATATCATATCAGATCCTTTTCCACCTTTGATGTGATATAACAACCAACAAAATTCAAGTGAGAAAAAAATGTTTTAGGGGAAAAAAAGAAAAAAAAATTACAACACACAGCCTGGTTACATGAGTGTGTGTTCTTTTTGTTGACTTGGATTTGTGCTTTGGTTTGTTATAGTGCTGGAAATAATAATTCTTCGTGTTCAGGTGCCTAACAGAGGCCTGCAGGTTTGCTTTGGCAAAATAGATTGATATTTGATGCTATCCATGATTTCCTGTATCTTGAGTAGAGCCCCAGGCCCAGCTGAAGAGAAGTATGATGCTACCACCACCATGCTTCACCATGGGTATGGTGTTGTTTGGGTGATAAGTGGTCTCAAACATATCTGTTGTGCCAAACATATCTTTTAGTATTATGCCCCAAAATTTCTACCTTGTTCTCATCAGACCATAACACATTTTGCCCCATGGTTTGGGGTGATTTAGGTGGGTTTGGATTTTTTTTTTTCACAAAGACCCTCATACGAAAGGGCTTCCATCTAGCCACTCTAACCCATAGCCCACGCAGAATACGAGATATTGTTGCCACATACAGGGAGTGACCAGTACTTGCCAGATATTCCTGCAGCTCCTTTATTGTTGCCCTAGGTCATTAGTTAGCCTCCCTGATAAGTTTTCCTCAATTTTGGAGGGATGCCCCATTTTCTCCACTTGTTGATGGTGACCTGCATGGTTTCCGTGGTACATCTAATGATTTGAAAATTCTTTTGTACCCCTTCCCCTGACCTATACCTTTCAACAGTGACATCCTGTACATGCTTTGTTACGAGAAACACCTTGTGCCGAAGTCGTCAACCTTCTTTGGTTCTTCTACAGTTCTTTTAGGATGTCTTTGCCGATCAGTTTATTTGGGGTTAATCAGAATCACTTCATTCATGATAGTATGATAATTATTTTTGAACATGATATTGAATGTCACTGGTTCATTTTGAACACAGCTACATCCCCAATTACAAAAGGGTGTGCACACTTATGGAACCAGGTTATTGTAAGTTTTTCTTTTTATTCCCCTAAAATTTGTTTTTCACCTGAATTTTGTTGGTTAACACACAGTGAAAAAGAAACAGGCTTCCTTTTTTTTACATCACAAACCTGCCATTTAAACAGGGGTGTCCAGACTTTTTATATCCATGGTAGCCTTATGTTAGCCAGCTAAATGTACTCAATGGCAATGACTACTGTTAATCTACCAACACAGATTTAATACTGACAGTTAACTATGTGATGAACAGGATTGCACGATTGGTGTCTCCTTCAAATTCATTCACAAGGAGGACACTTCAGACAGTTTATCCCAGGAGTACACCCTCCGACTGAATGGATCACAGGGCAGGTGAACTTCACTGTGTGTTAAGTAAAGGGCGCAATGAGCAGATGTACTGTGTGTTAATTACTAAGAGATCAGGTACAATGCTGCATTCATGTGCTATGGGAAACGGTGTAAACATGAGTTTGTGTAAAAACTAAAGGCTGCATTTGAACACATCTTAATTACAGACAGGACAGTCAAGAGCATTACCTTTTCATCATGGTGGAAGAGAAGACATTCTCAGTGCTAGACTGGGAAAATGAGGAATTTGGGAATTTGAAAGTAGACATGTCAGGACGGGAAAAAGTGAAGAAAATTTGAAAATGTTCTGAACAAATTTTAGTGTTGTGGTTGTATATAGTGAAACTCAAGACTTTACAGGTATCTTTATACAGCATCCTTAATACACATCACATTTCACATTTTTCCTTTTTATCCTACACTTAATGACCTTAAAGAATTATAAAAAGATAAACTTTCCAGAAAAAGCCTAGAAAATATATAAATTATAAAGGTCTTGATTTTTTTTTTTTTTGACAGGTGAAAGCAGAGAACTCACTGATTAGGGTCATAATGAACATTACTAAAATAATGAGAAATGTTACATACTGAAATACATCAGAGTATATAACCAGGTAATGTTAGTAATGGACCTGAACACAGAGAGGAATGGGAAGTAGGAGCAGGACAGCGTCTATAAAACACACACAGGTAACACAGGCGAGTTAGAGTTTGAGTATCTGTCTGGCTGTCTGTATGTGTGTGTCTGTGCGTCTGAGTATCTGTCAAATATATGTCTGTGTGTTTGAGTATCTCTCTGTGTGTCTGAGTATCTGTCTGAATAATATGTCTGTGTGTCTGAGTATCTGTCTTTCTTTCTCTCTGTGTTTATCTGCAGTGATCCAGTAACACAGAGAATGTAGGTTTGTCATTACTGCTGCTTCTTTATTTTCTACCTGTGTGTGTGTGTGTGTGTGTGTGTATGTGTGTGCGCGCGCGCGTGTGTGTGTGTGTGTGTGTGTGTGCGTGTGTGTGCAGATCTAAATTGCTATTAAAAAAAGGGAAGACGTCTGTTTCATGTTGACTAAATGTCACAAACTTTTGACCTGCGGTAAAACACGCTGGATTCCACTGAGGGAAGATAATGAGACTCATTTTCACAAATTTACAAATATGTGTGTGTGTGTGTGTGTGTGTGTAGCTCTTTGAAGTAAAGCAGAAATAATGATAAACAAACAGAGAGGAGGTTGGCATGCAGGGGTTTTGCATGCTAGTACAAAGAACACGAAGAGGAGAAACTCATAAAATCACTCACACACACACACACACACACACACACACACACACACACACACACACACACACACACACACAGTCTCATATGCTGACAAGCTCTGGTTCTGACTCAGAGTGTTAATGACAGGGCAAAGATACAAACCCAGGTGGTGCAGGACATTTTCTCCCCCGTCTCTCTGTCTTTCTCACACACACGCACACACACTCTCTCTCTCTCCCTCTCATACACTCATGATGAGAGCATCGGTGGGTTTTCCAGCCTTTGTCAAAACAGTAATTAACCTCAAACTGCACTTCCAGCAGTGTCAGCCGTCTTCCTTGAGCTAATGAAAAGCTCAAATACAGTATTACTCTGGGTGTGTCCCAATCCACATTCCCAATGCATTATATCGGCTACATAAACATCATCACATCCACTGTGGATGTGTTTCAAACCCATACTGCCATGTTGAGTTGCCTCTGTATTGTACAAGATGTGTCGTTTGGGATATGGCCAAAGTGGAGGCCATGCTCAGTATATAGACCACATATTACCTTCAAATGCCACAGTGTGTTAGGGTTACTATCTACCTGCATGGGCACAACAACCACACACACACACACACACACACACACACACACACACACACAGCAGTGTATATAGAGTGAGCTGGTGCTGCTCTTATTGTAATGATAGTTGATGGATGAGAGTGGGCGTGGTTACCTAAGGGCAGGTGAGAGCAGGAAACACGATGGCTGTGTTAGTCATCAATCTCATAATGACACACAAAACACTAAAGAAGGCTCTGTGTCTGTGTGTGTCTGTGTGTGTGTGTATCATATCCACTTTCCTGGGCTTCGTGCTGCTGTGTCTCAACATCATGGCGGAAAAAAAATAATCACTGTGGAAGAATCAAATATGTGTAGTGATTCTGTGAATTTCCATATGACCAATCAGCAATGTCCGGAACTGTAATCTCTGCTCTTAATAATTTCAGTTCTGCAGAAACTAAAATTGGCCCATTTTTTCTCAGTTCAATTCAATTCAGGCACAGTATTGATTCTGCAGCATCACATAAACCAGAGCTCCATTATTCACTGACCAGTAGGCAGAAATGTTGTATCACATGACCTCACACACCTGAACTGCAGCAAATCTCAGCAGAAAAAGGGAAGAAACAATGTGCGAAAACTGTGAATGAATTTTAAAATGGCCCGAACACTCGCTTGTAGTGAGAAGCAACAGATTTGTCCTGAAAACACATTTAATATTTCGCAGTGAATATTAAATTCCTGAACCAAACACGGAATAAATGAATGAGAAGAATGCATGAGCTGAGTGAGTCATGGCTACACACGCTGTCTCGCTCACGCATTACGCATAAAGCATGTTTATCAACACCGGTTTTCACCCACACGCGGTGATGAGCCTGTTCTCGACAGGACAGAAACAATGATGAAATATTTAATCATCCATTAACATCGCTGCTTTATTTTTTTTCAACTTTGCTAGTAAATGAATCAACTCACTGAAAGCTGAAAACATTTGTGTGACTATTCCTGTTGAGTAAATCAATGAACAGAGACTAATGTGTGCAGACTTCATTCGTTACAAGATTTATAGAAAAAGAATCCAGATTTCAGCAGTGTTCTGGTATAAAGTTTTACATTAAATAGCTTTTTTTTTCCCTCAGGAAATGAAAATACAGATGAGCTGCTTGGGAATGACGCCCTGATACAATAATGTGTGAAACTGGTCAAAGTGAGCATCATGTTTCATCAAGAATAGTACAGGGTTATATTTTTGCGTAGGTACTAATCTGTGAATCGGTGTGTAAGTGAGACAGGGATGTCCAATAACAGGATTAGCTGAGGTCAAGACTGAGTCTTAAGGGGGTTGAAGCCAATTCATGATCAAGCCCAAATGAGCAGCAGGGACAGGATCAAACCCAAATGAAAAAACTAAAGGAAAAAAAAGGACAAAAAAACAAAACAAAACAAAACAAGTGGAACAGGCAAAGAACATCAGTTGGTAAGTCAAGGGGAATGAATCAGAATCAGAAACTGGAAAACAAAGTTGGCAAGACTTCGCAATAAGTTAAACAGTGAGTAATTGAGGAAGTCATGAGGATCATGTGACCTTTAATGACCTCGTATTGTGGTGAAGGGGACCCCTGGTGGTGTGGGGTGGACTTTCAGGGATGACTGTAGGAAATACAGCAGATGACACAAATTTGTGAAGTGTTCTGTTTGTGAAGCATTACATCTGTATGTGATCAAGGGAATGACTTGACTTGACTTGAGATATTTCTGTCATTGAGGCACATGAAGCTCAGTTTTATTAATCGGCTGTTTTTGAGATTTTTACTGCTTCTGCAGTCTAAATCAGAAGCAGCCTGAACATTTGAATGGTTTTATTGTAAGTAATGTTAAATGAAAAGCTGTAGGTTCTGATCTCTATCACTTTGGAGTTCTCGTCTCATTAGGGTTTAGCTCATCATTGTCACTCCGCCATGGTGTGTAGGGGGTAAAGGTGATGGGGGTGTAAGTAAAGGGGGTTAGTGAGAGTCGTCACTCATTATCGATGTGTTTGCAGTGGAAATGCAGCTGGTGAGATTATTGTGTACAAAAACAATGTCATTAAAGATGATGGATGTTTGCAAATATTTATCCGGAAGCAACTTTTTATGTATGCTGAGGGACGCTCATGTTACAACTGAGTCATTCATACAGAATTCTGGAACACACACACACACACACACACACACACACACACTACCACATCATTCTAACAACTTCAATCTTTCTACTCTAAACTTAAACTCATATAGTCATGGGTTGAGTCCCAAATGACATACTGTTGCCCTCGATTGAGTGTTAATGGCGCATTATATTGAGTAAACACTCTTAGCTGGCTAAGAGCTTAGCATACACACACACTCTCCTATTTACAATTCACAATAATTGGCTGCATCTCAAATGCGAAACCATCATACTGCTCTGAATAGTTAGTGTACTATTTTGGTAGTATGTGATTTGAGATGCAGCCATGGAGATATTGGAACAGAGACTCATTAAATCATTGTTTTTTTTCAAGCACTCTGATTCCCATCTTCTCTTCACCATGGGCTGTGTTCCTAATGCAGTGTCTAAATTTTACAACACTTTTCATGTATACAGCATAGAACAAGGTGATAATTAGCCTGCCTATTCATCCTGCTAGCAAAGCAATTACTAGCCACAATCAAACCTTCCTTGTTACCATGACCAGTCGTCTGTGGCTGTGTCCCAAACCACTTTACTAGTGAACTGATGTATTCTGAAATATTATTTAGTACTGGAGACTGGAACTCAGGTGTTATACAGTACTTCTATTTTTATGCACAAGGGTGCAATGAGTACAAACCAACCTGTCATACACACACACATACACAGTCGTCTGGCAGTCTGGAGCAGGAGATGGTGAGTGACCCGAGGGTGTTTTGAGTCAGAGATAAACTCAACACCAACACCATGATGGATTACTGAGCACAGAGCAGCAGGATACACACACACACACACACACACACACACACTCAGATCAGTTGAGAAAATTTCAGGAATCGTCTTTTCACCCATGACATGGTAAAGACTAACATCCAAACATCTATAACTCTATGTTCATACTAGCTGCTGATGAGTATCTCATGTTGTTTGTAGTTTTGTGGTGTGTAACAACTGCTACTATCGTCTTTTTCAGGCAAGACTTGTCCATTTATTCTTATTTGGCTCAGATTGGAAAAAGTGGTAGCTAAATTGTAAAGCCTACACCTACTATACCATTAATACACACCACTATTGTTTAAAACGTATTTAAGATCGACTTACTTCATACTAGTTTAATTGGCTGTGATTTGCAGCTCCACTATTGTCAGAGTCGCAGTTCTAGAAAATGAATGAACAACTTCTGACCAATCAGAGTCCAGAATTCAACAGAACTGTGGTGTAAATACTTTCTGATGCCTATTTAATAGTAATTTTAGACTAATGTTAATACACTATACATCAGATACAGAAATCATACTGAAGTTTGGAAGAATTTGTTTTTCAAATGTGAAATTGAATTCATTTTAATTTGGGTGTAATTCTATTCTCTATACTGTGTGTGTGTGTGTGTGTGTGTGTGTGTGTGTGTGTGTGTGTGTGTGTGTGTGTGTGTGTGCGTGAGCAGAAGCAAAATAGAAAATTCAGTTGCATACAAATGCAAATTCTTAATGGTCATTCCAGGGATTATGTAACAGCTACGTTGTTTCCATTATCACCTTGCATTCTAGCGAAGTTAGCAAGTTTATCGCTACAAACATGTGATTTACCGATAATCATGTCTACCGGTATGATTTGTATTGGGTCGGGACAAGAATAGTAAAGTGTCCATAACTATAAATTAATGTGTGTTCCGAAATTTATAATAGATAAAATATTTAAGTGTAACAGTGATGCATTTACAAGCAAAAGACAGAAAACTGAAACATATATAAAGCTACTGTAATGTATAGACATTATTTATACTGAAAATGAGAACAGAGCGAGAACATGCCTGACTCAGGAATGAGGAAGAATTATTTATTTATTTTCAGTGTATGTCTAAAGACATTGTCTAGTCAAACACCAAAGTCATCATCTCGCTCAGTAAAACACTGAAAACTTCTTCGTGTTCGAGGTAGTGACATGTACAAGACACACACACTCACACACATACATGAGGTGGTGGTGATTCAGAGGAGCTGGAATCTGGACGAGATGATGAGATAGAGAGAAAGGATAAGATCAGAGGTGAAGGAATCTGAGGCGTCTCGTTCAGGACTCACACTCACACCACTGTCATCATACCCACCTCACTCGTTCTCTAACTCACACACACACACACACACACACACACACACACGCACACACACATACCCTGACATCCTCACCGCTGTACCCTGTTCATCCTCACCGTCTCATCTTTTATTCTCTCTATCTATAATCCCACAATATTTGGGTTTGAGCATGCAAGTGCGTAAGTGATTTTTATCTCCAAAAAAGACACAATTCATGAATGTTCCATGATAACAAGCTGAAAACCAGACGGTGATTCAAAGCTTAGCATCAAAGACAGCTTTTATGTTCTTATATTCAAGTAGACACAATAGTCAAAATCAGCAAGAGTTGCACTGCGTCTGAGTTACATACAGCAACTAAAGCAGACACAGCTTATCTCAATGAGTGAATTTTTTTCCCAGATATAAGTATGAATGAACCTAAAGTGAGCTGTAAGCATAACAGATGTGCACTTGGTCAGCTTATCCTTCAAACCATGTGCATGTCTTTTTTTTTTTTTTTACAGGAGAATGAACACCAACAATGACAAATCAAAAATGAATTAAAAGTGTGATCAAATCTACATTATACATGACCATGATTAAGTATCTCGTGGTTCATTAAGTCATGTGCACAAATAACTATAACTGAGCATGATATTTAAAAAAATTAAAATAATAGAACGTGCTGGATCAAGTGCTATTTATGCTTGCTGAATAATGAGTGTGGAAGCCATATTGATAAACTAGTCATAGTGATATCACACCAATTAATGTGATAATTACAACTAGGACTATTCATGCAGTAACATATTGTCAGTATACTAGACTTCTATTAGATTTATTTTAATGCTTGCCATCTTCTCGTTCATATATTGTTAATAGTATAAAGAGTAAAAATTTAACAGAGATCCTAAATACAATGTAGTATAATTTAAACTGTCGTTTTTTTTTTTAAACACTTTTCCCCCTCTCTACTCCTGATTATTTTCAGGTTTAAAGGCAAGTGCTTGTGTTTAAAGGTGGTGGTGTTAGATACTATTAAAAAAAAAACATCTCGGAAAAGAAAAATCTTGCAACACAGCGTGAACACAGTGTGAACTACACAACGGTGATTTTAATAATTTGAATGTGGAACTCCAAGTGGAAAAATCCACTTAAGCTGCTGCGTAATCTGACTCTGAATACAAGGAACATTTGCTACATAAATACTGACATAACTTTTGGACTTAGGTCGCTAACTCTGAACACAGCCCACAGTACACTAAGTAGTATTTTAAAAAAAAAAACATATTTAATACCCTATGTGCACTTGTATAGTGAGAAGGGTAAGGTTTCCTAATTGTCTCCTTGTTGGACATGAAGTGCACCACACATAGTGCAGAAGCTAGAATTTTATACCCTATGTAGTGTATATGTAATGCAGGAAGACATTTAGGATTCAGACAGACTACAAGGTAAAGTGTGGCTCATGGTAGTGAAAAATAAAAACTTTATGGAAGATGGTTTGTGTGTGTTCTGGTGTGAATCATTCACTGAGAGCTGAAAGGTGAAAATCTCCTGATTTTAATAGACAGTGTATCGTTTCTGAGTGTTAAACGAGAGACGAGAACAGACAGGATGCGTGTACATTTATCACCTCATCACATTCCTCCATGTTTGGATTGAATGAAGCAGGAAAACGCAGGTCTGTTTATTCTGTAATATGAATCTCTCTTTCCTCCTGTGTGTGTTCAACGTCAAATTATAAGGAAGGCCTCACTTTCGTAGGACAAGAGTGTGCAGACAGCAAGTCAAAGACAGACAGAAGTACACTTAAACAAATATTTACCAGAAAAGTCAGTTAAAAAAAAAAGTGAATGTGTTTATTTCCATGACATCATCAAAAAGAGGATCATAGCCATGGGCTACATCCCAAACCTCAAAATACCATTCCAGCTGCCTATAATAAGCACTGAAACAATCAGTTTTTATTAAGGATATGAGGTGTGTGTAGTGTACATAAAATTGTATTTTATTTTATTTTGATATATATATATATATATCAATATATATAAAATATATATATATACATTTAGGTCCAGAAGTATTTGGACAAGAGTTTTTGTGATTTTGCCTTTATACACCACAATGGATTTGAAATAAAACACTCTAGATGTGATGGAAGTGTAGACTTT
>CM074955.1:10233422-10247357 GCA_037577455.1 Pangasius macronema
TAACTGTTCCAGCAATTTGTGCTACAGTAGCTCTTCAGTGGGATCAGACCAGATGGGCTTGCCATCGTTCCCCATCCATCAACGAGCCTTGGGTGCCCATGACCCTGTCACCAGTTCACCAGTTGTCCTTGGTAGGTACTAACCACTCCATACCAGGAACACCCCACAAGACCTGCTGTTTTAGAGATGCTCTGACCCAGCCATCATAATTTGGCCCTTGTCAAGGTCACTTAGATCCTTATGCTCCTTACCATTTTTCCTGCTTCCAACACATCAACTTTGAGAACTGAGTGTTCACTTGTTGCCAACCCTTGACAAGTGCAATTGAAATAATCAATGTTATTCACTTCACCTGTCAGTGGTTTATGGTATGGCTGATCGGTGTACCTATATCACACACACACACAGGGATCATAGTATAAACCATAATGCATAGTTTGCAATCTGCATAATACAATGTGGAGATTGACATGTATATATAACTGTGACAGACAATATACAGGAAATTAGTTTGATATTAATAACATCATAAATTATGGAGGTGGTGCGTATGCTGTGTATTGATTAATGTGTACTGTAGTCTTTTTTTACCCCATTCTGGAGACAAACTTCAAATTTAGATGGAAACATCACTATAATAACTCCAAATCCAGATTTAAATCACAGCTGTCATGGTTACAAAGACCTTTAACAAAATAATAAACCATTCAAGATGTGCAGTGAGTCAATATTCCTACACTCCCTTAAATATTCTTAACTTTTGGCCTGTTAAATTTCCCCTCATATCTCTCAGTGCAATAAATTGGAAAAACTCCAAGATTGGATTCAGTGACTCTGTTTCCTTCCTTGTGTTTTCTTCTGAGACAGAAAATTAACTAAAATACAACAATAAATACAGTTAGGGTCAAAGGTTTGAGCCCACTATTTTTATTTAACGTTATCACAATGTTATATATTTATGCAAGGCAAATTACATTTCCCTCGTCAGGGAGTGCGTGTATTACCAAAAATGCAATGTCCCAGTATAAGTCTACTATTCAGCTATATATACACCTCGTCTTCACATGCTCTTTCCCAAAAAGTTTTATGTCTGACGAGAATGAAACAGTGTGTTTTTTCTTTGCTGTCAACTGTAATTCATTATACCATAAAAGCTAGAGACAATTGATTCATAATTTTATCCATAAAAAAAAATCACTCTTTGAGATGAGCAATGTCTGTGATTATGTCCTCTGTGTGGAAAAAAAAAACCTTTTCGTGGTGTTTTTGAGTGTATTTACAGTCAAAAAATACATTTATAAATTTCAGTCATACATATTGTGGTTGCATCAAACTGTCAGACAGCGGTGCTGGACTTGATACTGCTCCTCACCTGAGCCGATATCATGCAAAAAAATGCACTTAAGTGCAAGGTCAGAATCATGTGTAACTGAGACATGACTTCGTTTTAGACAAACTCTGCACCTCTGTGTGTAACTCTACGTGTAACTCTACCACAGAAGACTTATCGGGAATTCAGACATCAATACAGACTCCAGACTTATCACTACACACATTAAAGTCATAATTTACCTCACTGTGCACATAACTCTTTCCTGAATATGGCCCAGTGTGAGCAGTGTTTGTATGTGTGTGTGTGTGTGTGTGTGTGTGTGTGTGTGTGTGTGTATTACCCATAATGCACTGTGTAACTTTTAATCTGAAAATAGATGCAAATGTGTGTGAACTGGATGTTCAAATAGATTTGCATATCTCTTTACCTCTGAGAGTGAAAGTGTTTCTGGAACTTTCTGTAATAAAATGTCCACAGCGTTATTTAGTTTCCTGACGCACATGCATCTGAAACTGATCTGCTCTCCTCGGGCCACTTTGACACCATGGCCGAGACGAACATCTCAGATTAAACACAAAAGCCAGTGTGCGAGCTGAAATCCGAGCTTGGAATAAAGCGTTATCCGGGGGACGGGAGGATCCTGGACTTCTCCGCTGTTTTTATAAAGAGCTGAGGTGAAAAATGCTAATAATGTGACCTTTGGCAGGCAAACGGGACTCTAATGTGCGCTTCCTGTTCTCTTCTTCTGTGAATCAAGATAACGAAGGTTCTGTTCATCTTCACTATCAAGTGTCTGAGTGTTAAAATGGTGTGTGAGCCAGAACAGTTTATCACCACACACCTGCTACACACACACACACACACACACACACACACACACACACACATATTTCTGTAACAAACTACATTAGTGTTGCACCGCTGTTTATAACTCTTCTTTAAATCCTGTCAGGAATAAAAAAAATTAGCGTAGCAACCACACTGTAACACAACAAACACTCACTGAATATACACTGATAAAGTGTGCAAATGTGTGTCAGTTTATTTGAGTTTTAGCATAAGGTTAGCATGCTGTTTATACCTGTTTATAAGTTAGTGTGAATTTGTGGAATGTTGAAATTACATGAAATTAAGCTAGCATCAGTGTGATGTTGGGGTTTTTTTAGTTTAAGGTCATTAAACATTGATTTTATACAAGTGCTAATTTTAGTGATACTGTGAGGTTGACCTAATGTTAGTAGTGAAACTTAGCATGATGTTGGTGTTAGCCTAAAATTACCATGGATTAAGGCTAGCATTAGCTGTATTATGGTTTAGGCTAACATTAGCATGATGTTGGGCTAGTGTTGGTGTGAAAGTGACCAACAGTAAACTTAGTAGTGTGTATAAGTTAATTATGCATTTTCCATGTGAGTTTATGTTAATGTCATTGTTAGGTTAAGCTATTAAATCACACTTCAACCGTATGATAATCGTACTTCGACCGGAATGCAATCACACTCCAATCATATTCAAATGATATTATTTAGCATTACAGTTGTTGGTTTGAGGTTTGCCTAGCATTACCATGAAGACATTGTTAGTTTAGACTAATATTAGATTAACTTAAGGGGAGGTGTGTGTCAGTTTAGCCTAAGGTTTCGCACTGTGTTAGGCTAACAAATGAAAAGTTTGCATCAGTTTAGCTTAACATTTAGCACAGTGTTAGCTTAATGTTGTTGGTGTGAAAATTACCTGAACATGTTACCTGGCAGATTAAATACTTCTGTTAGCTACTTTATTACTGTTAATTCTCTGTATGAGCTGCATTTGAACAGTAGATACAGTGTTTATACATAAGTTACAGTATTTGAACATTAACATTAGGTGCAGTATTTGAAAAGAAAGCACAGTATTTGAACTAACTGCGTAGTTATTATATAGTAGAGTCAGTATTTATACATAAGGTAGAGTATTTGAACAGTAGATACAATATTTGGACAGCAGATATTTGAACAGTAGAACAGTAGCTACAGTATTTATCCAGATGATACAGTATTTAAACAGTGAATAATGTTTGAACAGTAGTTTGAACATTACATACAGTACTTAAACATTAGATAAAATATTTACACAATAGATAAATTACATGAGCCGCATATAAAGTATTTTAACAGTAGATAAAATATTTAAACATTAAATACAGTGTTTGATCAGTACATTCAATATTTTAGTATTAGATTCAGTGTTTGATTAGTAGATACAGTATTTGAACATTACACACACACACACACACACACACATATATATATATATATATATATATATATATATATATATAATTCTTATAGAATGTACATTGTTTATATGTAATAACCTTTATTTAATTAGTAGACACAAAAAAAAGTAAATTCAGTATTTACACATATGGTACTATAGATAGATAAATAATAGATACAATATTTGCACAGTATATACAGTGTTTGAATATTACAGACAGTATTTGAACAGTAGCTTCAGCATGTACAGTATTTAAACAGCAGTATTTAAACAGTGTTTGGACAATATATACTCATGAACTTGTCGTCAAACTTACAATCTATATCATAAAGTTTTAATTTATGTCATAAATTTGTCTACTGTCGCAAAATATATGAAAGGTACAGTATTTAAATAGCAGTATTTAAACAGTGTTTGGATATTATATACATTATTTGAAAAGTAGGCAGTGTTCGAATCGTAGACACAATATTTAAGCAGCAGTATTTCAAACGAAGTTTGCATGTTAGATGTAGTATTAGAACATTAAGTACAGCATTTAAAAAGTGTTTGAACCTTGGATACAGTATTTATATGAAAGGGTATCATTTGAAAAGCAGTATTTAAAACAGAGTTGACTCAGATTAAACATTTCATAAATCATCAATTTGTCGTAAAAAATTTGTCATTGTAATCTAAACTTGTAATCTAAGTCATAAACTTGTTATTTTACAGTATTTAAGTAGTGGTATTTAAACAGTGTTTTAACTTTAGATGCAGTATTTGGACAGTGTATTATCACTAATTGTCGTCACTCGGTGCGGCTGGTTGAGGCTTCTTCATGCCATGTGCAGTATTTAGGGTCACTTTACTGTCAGGGATTTGGACAAAGAGCTGCTTTGTTACGTGTGTGTAGGACACGCTGTAATTCTCATCCTCTTGAAACACGAAACAAAGTGAAAACTCGACACCGCCGTCATTAACAAATCACTTTCTTGTGTTCACCATGGTCCTGCGCAGGAAGAGTGGAGGGAGATGGGGGGATGAGAGTCAGACGATATCTCTCCTCTACGATGGCTTTTCATCGGTCTTTGTGCTCCTGTCTAAGAGTGAAAGCCATTCCTCATTTTCCTGAACAAAAACGTTGAGCAAACGTGCCAACTGGAGGAGTTTGTCTTTTTCTTTCTTCTTGAAAAAGTAAACTTGTGGCTATGGGAGGAATGGCCCACCTGTACAAAAACAGTTGGAGCAAAAAAAAAAAAAACCCCTAGAAGATCTACAGCAGAGTTCAGAGTTTACTTCACTGTTCAAACATCTCCCTGCTGTGATATATTAAAGTAATGGATTGAACATGCTGTATAGTGCACTACATTTTCAACAGGGAGTCATTATGGGTCTCACTGTATCTTTTAAATACAGCACACACTATTTCCAGACTTCAAAGACAAATAATACGTAGTACCACTGGAGGGTAAAAGTTTAAAAAAAACCAACAACATGTGACATAGTAATGTAACACTACATTTTTGATATAAATCTCTTAACCATGAAATGGTTCTACATGGCCGACATTTTCACTGTTAATCTGCAGCTCAAACTGTTTGAACATGATTGTGCTGACCGGCGCGGGAGAACAAACAGCATTATAAATCACTTTCTAATTATCATTAACGTTAACATTGTAAAGTGTTAGATTTGACACTTTGTTGTAGGTCTATATAATAATTTTTTCAGTCATATCTTACAGCTTTTTTTCTCATTCCAGCAAAAACTGGAGGTGCCATTTTTTACTATTTTCAGCCAAGTATTGTTAACACATTCCTAATAAATATATTTTATTCATGTTCATCCATATGCATGTCTAATGCCAGCTAAGTGGAGCACACACTGAAAGATTTTATTTCACATTTCTTTGGACTTTCACTTTCTTTGGTTTCCTTTGAACTCAAAGCATTATCCATTTATCATGACGGAAAGCAAGGACGCCGCATCAGAGCATCTTTCATGCTGGAAAATCATGCTGAGATCAGAGATTACTAATGTGAGATGGTGGAAAGGGGCGTGGCTTCTGGGGAGTCAGTTCATATTGGAGAGTTTTAAATACCTATGTAACTGTCAATCATTCCAGATTCACATATGTTGATTGGTTCATCTGTTGTTTGCTTGGGGGAAAAGAAGACTCTTGGTGTGTCATAGCAGCATTCTCCAGTGTTACTATGCATAATTTCTGTAAATCATCTGTGTTATTTAGGTGTTTGTTCATTTTCAAATCTACAAACAGTACTTTTGTTTTCACCAAATCCAAATTCCAAGTTTGTTTTTTTATAAAAATGTACGGACGCTAATTTCAAAACAAAGTTTGTGTTTGAAATTAAAATTCTAATGATAATTTTTGAAATAGGAAATTCCAGTTATTTCTTTTGTTGTTGTTAGTGTGTTGATTAGAAATGTCACTGTAAATTCCTCACACATCACTGCGTCTGGATGAACATGGTGTTTATAAAGTGATAGTGGTTTTTGAATCATTTCCATAACAAATAGCAGTGAAATGCTGCAGAAGCGACACGCAAATCTCTTCAGAAAGTCCTCCAGCAGCTTTACATTTGTAATATATCACGCAGGACCAAAAGTCTGAGCTCGACTAAGGACCGGACTTCATTTTGTATTTCTATTAAACCCCAAATAAAAAAATCCCTCAGTTAATGTCAGTTAATTGTCAGAAATCTGTTCATATTTTTAAAACTGTTCATATGTTCAATGACGACTTGTATGTTTCAGTCAAACAGTAACACACATACGTGCCTAACTCACACTGTTAACTGTTGTATTATATTGGATAGAACTGTGCATTAGCATTTGCTAACCTGCTAAATAAACAGAGCTCACTAGTGTTCATTTTAGCATTAAGGACACGTTCCCTGTTCCCGCAGCAGCGCTAATAAAATGCACACCTGCACAAGTCCAGGTCGCTGCCCATCTGTCAGCATTAGCATTAGCGCTGTGTGTGTGTGTGTCTGTGTGACTGCACCTGCTTTCACCCTGACAAAGACAGCACTTTAGTCACTTCCTCCCTTCAATATGTCAAAATTACCTTCTTTAACCCTTTCTGTACTGATCAGAAAAATATGAACTAGAATGTAGAACTTAGAATTAACTGCACTGTTAAATAGTGTGTTTTTGTGTGTGTGTGTGTGTGTGTGTGTGTGTGTGTGTGTGTGTGTGTGTGTGTGTGTGTGAAAGAGAAATTATTTTCCTATATCAGCATGTCCCTAGGTGTTTTATTTTATTTATACTACAGCAATCTGTCCATTTTTATTTATTATAGAATCACACATCATACTTTTTATCCATTTATTGTTACATTAAATGTTGTGGAATGTTTATGATACAAGTTAGTTCTTGTTCTCATTTACATTATAGTAGCTGTAAACAGTTGTTGAAAAAAACATGGCGTGTCATTTCTCACCGAGAAACCACAAAGTGTAAACTTCTTTGGCCTAAAGATGCGGGAAAAACTTATATTTACAGCTTTACCGCTGACTGTTACAAAGAGATGACACTGGAGACTCCTTCCATAAATGATAGTTTATGTGGAATGTCCGCTGTACAAGTCCCCTTATTAAATAATGCACAAATATTAGTGCAGACCCAAGGTGTTTTTCAGCTCATGGGTAATTTTAAGAAAGTTTTTAGTGCAGTCAAATTAAAATTTGTGATGCAGATATGTAGAGACTGGAGCATACACGTATAACATCACTGTTTATTACAAACACCACACATTACACTCTACACTCGACACACCACACACTACACACTACATTTACCTGCTGTGGTAAAAAGCCATGACAGCTGGTGCTGAAACGAATCTTCACTCCTGAGCGATCTCGTCTTGTCTCTGTATGAAGCAGGTTTTTTTTTTCATCTGTACATGACCTCAGTCTTCAGCAGAGATTACATTCACAGAGATAGAAGAGATCTATAATCTATTTTTGTACAGCTGTCCTACTTTAAACTCCTTCACAGCATCTCCTCACTCCCAAAACTCTGTCTCTTTATATTTCACACCAATACAAGTGTAAGATTTAGTTATAAAATCTCTCCATCTAGCTTCTGTCCATCTCCATGAAGCTCGAGATAAACAATCCTGACAGTAACATGACCACAATGCCAATAAATGCAACCTGAAGTCCAAACACCTTTTTTTTCCCCTTGTAATTTCTTGTCCATGGATATTTTTGTCTTCCTCTAAACAGCTTCTAGTGTCTGATTACATCATTATGTAGGCTTGGGCACAGGGAAATCAAATTAATCACTAATATGTTATACTTTACAATCCATCCAAAGGAGCAAACAAAGTAAAAACCAGCATTAATATTGTTTCCTGCATGACAAATCCTCTTTCACACTGATGTTATATTATTCAATTTAAACCAAAAACGATAAAACAGGAACATTTTGAAGGATTATAGAAAAGAATTGTAAATTGTAAAAAAGTAACACATGCATGAGATCTAAAATTTTGATTAAGATTATTGTTTTATGAATAAATCACAGTTTAAACAGAAAACATGATTATCATTTTAGGCTACATTTTGCACATATTATTCTGAGAAAAATGAAAAGAAATGCTGAGTAAAAATATTAAGTGTAGTTATTTTGACAGTTGGTTGATTTTATTTCTCCTTTGATTGTTTTGGTAGGCTGTGACATTTTCTAATGTACCAGAACAAAAACCAAACCACCACATTTGTGCCTCGGATCCTGTTACACCAGCTGTGCGTCATTAAAAATCTGTCTAGGTTAGAAACGTTGACAGACCCTCAGTATAATCTAAAGCTAATAATACACAGATTAAAAAACATGTTATTATTTAACAAAGCAAAATTGTTGTTGTCATGGTGAATTTTTCTGTAAGGAGATGTTTATTTAACATTGATGGAAGGAGTCTCCAGTGTCAGTGCTTTGTAACAGTCAGAGATAAAACTGGAACTTCAAGTTTTCCGACATCTTCAGCATAGAGGAGTTTACGCTTTATGGTTTTTAGTAACATGAAAAGCTGCATTTTTTTGTCTTATTAATTTCAAGAAAGAACAACTGTTTATAGCGTCTATAACATAAGTGACTTGAACTACCATTAAATGTAACTAAAAACAGATAAAAAGTATGCAGTGTTTTTCTTAAAGTAATAAAAAATTGTGGTTGTTGATAATTTACTGTGGTATAAGAAGAATCAAACACTTGGAGCTGTGCTCTTATTGGAAAATAATCAACTTCAGGGTGATTCTGAGAAGTTCTACGTGGAACTTCTTGTTGTCGTTGTTGTTGTTGTTGTTGTTGGTGGTGGTGGTGGTGTTGTTGTTGTTGGTGGTGGTGGTGGTGGTGGTGGTGTTGGTGGTGTTTTGGATTTATATTACTACAGAATGATGGAGTTTTGTTGTAAAGTGTTGAGGAATGTTCTGTTGTTTTTGTACAATAGTTTGTGTGTTTCTGAGAACTTTCTTCAGTTCTAAAGTGACCGTAACGCCTCACAGCTCCACTTGCCTCTTTCTCTTTCTCTCTCTCTCTCCCTCTCTCTCTCTCTTTTCTCCTCTCTGCTGGTTTTAAATAGTGAGATTTTTTTTCCCTCTGTTACAGCTGACCTGTCTTAAACCCGCCTGCAGATTAACACACCCCACCCTCAGAGAAACACATAGCACCAGTGTTGCAAATTTGTCACCCATAGTGTTAAAAATCCCTAAAGAATGTTAATCTCCTCCGCCGCCTCTCTCTAATCCTCCTGCTGCCTCTGGCAAAACCTGACGTCCATTTCCACTCAGGATACGTACAGGAGAGAAGACAAACTTAGCTCCACTTTTAAGAACAGTAGGTTTAACAACAGCAAAAATCATATCGGATTCCAACTCAAGAATTCCAACTCAAAAATTCATATCGAATTCCAACTCAAGTTGATTTTTACTGCTTCTTTTTGTCTCTGTACTTGTACTCTGTTATATGTTTGAAAAAAATATATAATCATTTGCATTATTTGCATAGTATTTTTCAAAAACATGTTCACAATTTAGCTTTCACAACATTAGTAGATTGGGAAATACATTAGACTGGGAAATAATTGGGATAGGGGTTGGGGGCTGGATTCCTGCCTGCCTGTGTGTGCGGCACTTGCATGTTCTCCCTGTGCTTCGGGGGTTTCCTCCAGGCACTCCAGTTTCCTCCCCCAGTCCAGAGACATGCGTGAAGACTTGCAAATTGCAATAACAGGGAGTTTTCCCGTTTTGAATGTGGCATGGGTTAGCTTGACTTTCTATTTCAGGAAAGAAATCATCAGCATACAGAACTAAACTGAGACTCTTGAGTCATTCTTTTTGAAATTGTATAAACGCAGAAGTGCATAAAATGAATAAAAAAGCCCACACAAGTACATTTTTAATCTTTAGACTGTTCTCTGTGCTTTAGGAGACGGACAGTGGGAGGACGAGAGGACCTTAGACCGCTTTTCAGATAAACAGGCGAGTCACAGTGAATCAGAAAAGCTCCAACTCTTTTCTTCCTCTTATTTATTTATTTATTCACCATGTCCATCTGTTGTGTTGCTGTGAGTCGGCCACGAGCACACTCTCTTCAATATTCAATATTTTGCTCCTCACACACATTCACAGTTCATACACATTCCAGGCTTTGTTTTAACTATCACAGATTTCTGTAATCTCTGTCCTTCAGTCTACATTTTCATTCATTCTAGGGTTTGATAATTGTGACTTAAGAGAGACACTAAATTTGTATTGCAGCATATTAGCAAACGTGAAACTTAGCATAAACTGTATAAAGGCAGCTGCATTAGCGTTGACGTTTCATATACACTGTACTGAACTTGTTAGCCTTGCAGCTCACTCAATCACATAAAACGATTTGCTTTGCTAAGTAGCTGACACAAAACATGAGGTTTTATGCTAACACTTTCAAGCTAAGCTGTGTGCTAAATATTGTGTGCTTACTGAATTGTACTCTGCTATTTGCTCTTCATTAGCAACACACTGAGTCAGCATTAATTAGCAGCTGTGAAATCTATTAGTATAGCTTAATGTGGCTAGCTGTATTAGCATTACCCAGGGTTGCGATATTTGTTTTCCCACAGAAATAGACTAAAAATAACCAGCTGATACAGGATGGATGTTTGATGTTTGAATTTTTGTTTCTTTTACTCTAATTAGATGTTAGGAATAAGTAGTACTATGCAAAAGAAGTCATGATTTTGGAGTTAAACACAAAGTTTAATTAAGTCCAAATATTTCTTTGCTCTTTTCTTTTCTGTTGTGCTGTAAAAACAGAATGAAGGCCTAATGCTTTTATGCTAAGCTAATGGCCTGTCAACTATCTGGACCAAAGTGGAGAAAATAATGTGTGAAAAATCGAATCAGACAAACTGAGGATTGCTCATATGCCTAAAATTCATTGCTAATACTCTCCTGCTAAGCGTCTGGTGTGCTGTGTGCTCGGGGGCGTTAGCAGCAGGGGTTTGTATAACACTACATGCTGAGTGGCTGATTTCTTTTTTTCCCCAGCACTTTATTTTTGCCCACTCAGGCCAAACAGAACAAACCATATCGCTTTTGATGGAGCAGCTTTGATACGGAGCAGCGCTGCGCTAAACTTAACCACACTAAAAGAAATATGTAAAGAGCCTTAAAGTCTGTGTGTTTACTTATTTACTGTCTCTGTAAAATAAAGTGAATGCTAACAAGCTTCAAATTAAACACTGCAACATGAGGTTTAACTGTCGTATTTCTCTCATATTGCTGATCTGGATGATAAAATCACTCACATATGAATGTTATGTGATTTAAGTAAAGACTTTTTTGGCTGTTTATGGATAAACGATGTTACTGAGATAAAATAAATAAATAAACTGGTAGCTATAAGCTTCCATTACCTGTTAGCTATATTAGCCTTGCAATGTAGTCATGTATTAGCTCAGAAGTGAAAGCCTGCATCATGGCTAGATAGAAAATGACTGGATATAAAATGAGAATTATAGTGGGCCTAAAGGAGGACCTTGTGGGACACCATGAGACATTTATGATGCTAAATTGGTAGTTATAAGCTTCCATTACTTGTTAGTGTAAACATGTATCAGGAATTATAGCGAGCTTAAAACAGACTCTTGAGGGCGCTGTGTTGTGCGTGCTTAGAATGATGATTAATTCATGAACAATGCTAAACTGGTAGCTCTAATCTTTCATTACTTATTATCTACATTAGCTACTTAATAGCTACATACCACCATTCCAAAACTAAAGAAGTAAACTTCATACACCAAACATGAATGTGTCTCTCAGATGTTTCTGAGATTCAGAAGTTAGTGTGTGTGCGTGTGTGTGTCAGTGTCTTTTCTGTTTTTCTTAAGCTTTGATGGTCACCTTTTAACCCGTTTTTACAAACACAGGTACTGAGAATAGCTTCTAAAGAGACTCTTAGTGACCACAATGTCTGACAAACAGAGAGAGAGCTAATCCTTCAGCCACCACTCCCTACACACACACACACACACACACACACACACACACACACCTGTCCAAACAAGGACAGTCATTGTTGAGAGAGATTGAGGACATAAACGAGTGACAGATGGATCACTTCTTTTCAGCTGAAGAGACAAGGAAAGTCAGTCAAGTGCATTAAGAATGTTCACTTTGTGATTATTTTCCTATAACAGCACATCTCCAAGTGTGTTATTCCTCTTATACCACAACAATTTACCAACAATTACATTTTATATTACAATGATTTTTTTTATTTATTTTAAAGAACAACATCATACTTTTTAATCCATTTATAGTTACATTTAATGTTGGTGTGGAATGTCGGTGAACAAGTTAGTTCCTGTTCTCACTTATATTATAGCGGCTATAATCAGTCGTTCCCTCACTACCCTCTCTTTTTCTCTCTCTCTATATCTGTATATAGAGTAACAGAGTGTATTAATATTGTATGTGTGAATATAAATGCAATATAACTGCAGTTTATGGTTTGCTCACAGCTACTCTCTCTTCTATTTATACACTTTCTATTTAATTCTCTGCAGGTTTTTTTTTTTACTTTCCATGTGGAGGCCGTATTAAAGCGTGCAGCCCTGCAGAAGCTCTTTCTGACATCTCTCGGCCTTGTGTCAGCGTTTCCTCACGGCGTCTCTCACCTTTTGTCCCAGTGCAGATTATTTTGAGATTTCTGATCTGGAGAAAACCTTCACCCTGATTCCTGAGATGAGATGAGAAAATAACTACAAGATGCACAGGATTCTCTTACTGCAGCATTATTAGACAGACAGAAATGCAGACAGACAGATAGACAAATAAATAATAAAGTAATAATAACAGTATTAATTGTGTGATGGGTGGAATTAGAGTAAGAGGCTTAAGAAAAGGGGAGGAGTTTGAAAGGGGTGGGATTAAAATGAGGGGTTAGAATTATGGAGTAAAATGAATCGTAATGATGAATTATAAATGGTAAAGTAATGAGCACAAGTGAGGTGTGTGTGTCTGTGTCTGTGCATGCCCTGGCAGGAAGAGAAATATAGAAATGCAGGAAACACAAACGCAGAATTAATTAATTACCCAGTGCTGTGTATGTGTGTGGGTGTGTGTGTGTGTGTGTGCTGATTGGGTCATCAATAATGTTTTAGTGCTGTGTCATTATCAGTGAACTTACACAGTTATTAATTAATTCCCGTGTTCGTCTTCATTCATCACCAGGACCTGAACGCTGATTAATGACTCTTCCAGCTAATGCTACGCTAATTCTTCACAACGAATGACTCCTCCTCTGGCAACCGGCCCTCCTTGCTAATGCCACGCTAATTCCTCACAATAAATGACTCCTCATCTAGCACACAGCCATGCTCATATACATTCCTCTACTAACCTCTTGCTATCGCTATGCCATTTCCTTAGAATGAAAATGCTAATAGTTGTGTTTTCATGTTTTGTTCAAAATCACAAAGAGGAACAAGGATGCCATCATTAAAAGAGAACCAGCTAATCACACACATTCATAGGCCTCGAGCCAGTATCTGTTTTCCATCTGTGTAATCTTAGTATACAAAGTTGCAATGTGTGTGTGTGTGTTGCTGTTGCATTGTACTTTAACTTCACTTTTCTTGCTGTGTAACAGTGGGAAGCTCCCACTAACAGTGCAATGCTGTACATAAATGAGCAATAAGCTTTCATTCCACCCCTCATTTTAACCCTGCCCTTCACACTAACCCCACCCCCCACTCAAGCCTCGCCCCTCACGCTAACCCCACCCCTCACTCAAGCCTCGCCCCTCACACTAACCCCACCCCTCACTCAAGCCTCGCCCCTCACACTAAC
>CM074955.1:10266706-10272754 GCA_037577455.1 Pangasius macronema
CCTCAGTGTCATCACATCTAGTTATATACAACATTTCTTTATTCACTATCATGCATACACAGTTTTAAAATCCCTTTATAGTTACGTTTAATGTCGTGGAACATCTGTGAAATAAGTTAGTTCGTGTTCTTACTTATTTTAGAGCAGCTATAAACAGTCATTACCTCACCAGCCTCTCTTTTTTCTCTACTTTATTTTCATACCAAAAAAAAAAAAAAACAGCGTGTCATGTTACGAAGAAACCACAAAAAAACATAAACTCCTCTGCCCTGAAGTTGAAAAGCTTTGTTCCAGCTTTAGAAAGTAAGACACTGGAGACTCCTTCCACAAACGTTAAATAAACACCACCTTACTTCAAGAAAACTTACCATATCAATGATTTTAAAAATCCTTCTACGTCCTACCGAGTCCCTATGAACGAGCTGTTAGTGTAGAAGCTATAACACGTCACATTAGTGAAGTTTTGGCTGGGATATGGCCACCTTGGACTTCAGTTCCCACCAGCCCCATCAGACTACAACCAGATCACATGACCCTGTCATATGCTATTGCTCTCATGTTGACCGCACTCACCTGTTCTGTGTTTTCTCCTCGATTAGTCTCCCTATTTAAGTCCTGCTAGTGCTTTGTCTGGTTGCTAAGACTCTGTTGTGTGTTCTGTGCTGTGGTTTCCTAGCTCTTGGCTTTCTCAGTTTATGCTTCTTGTTTTGATCGTTTGTCTCCATGCTCACCTGAAAACATATTAGAACGAGCGCATTATTATAAACCGGTGATTTGCAGCTGAAGTACTGTCAGAGCTGCGATTATAGGAAATGTATTATCACCTTCTGACCAATCAGAATCCAGAATATTTCTGCGTCATTACACGACCTCATGTAGCATCCTGCTGTAACAGTAGTTTATCACACATTGTTATTTTGGATAAATGCTGTGGGCATTGTTAAAGTAAATTTCCTGATTGTTGTCTGACCTCTACAGATGTTGTCCATGACTTTGGACATCTGATCAAACAAAGGAGATCTCGGTGTTTTTGCAGCTTCTTATTGCATTTCATTGTAAAAAAAAATGTCAACATTAAAACGCAGTCTCACGCTTCACAAGACAGATGTGGGAATTATAAAACCTGATCCTGAGCGCTATAGCCAGACTCTTATCTGAGCTGGGAGACTGTTTTCTCAGATAATGAAATCCCAGTGCAAACATGGAGATGATGGCTTTCTGTTTGTACAGCTTCACATTCCAGACGGTAAAGTATCACACATCAACCAGTGGCATGGAATAGCTGACACGCTATAATAGTAGCATGATGCATCAGAAAAACATGATCGTGTTACAGTTTTTAAGTATCTGCTTACAGGGTGGCATTAAACTCAGCATCAGTGTCATTCTCTCACTGTATTACACCACCGTGCTGATCAGTTCTGGATTCTGATTGGTCAAAAGGTGTTGATTTGTTTTCTATAACAGCAGCTCTGACAGTAGTGCATATCACAGGTCCATATTAATGGGCTCGTTCTAATACGTTATTGTTTCCATAGTAACAGCTCGTTCACAGGGACGTGTACAGCTTTAGGTGCTTGCTGCTTTAGGAAAATAATCAACTGCAGGGTGGTAACGGTAACTCCGCTTCATCACACCACTCTCTCTCTCTCTCTCTCGTTCTTTCTCCCTCACACACACACACACTACTTCCATTATTTATCTGATTTAAGTTTTACCCGTTTTCACATAAACTGCAGCAATCGATATATTAAAGATGAAATGAATCTCCTATATTTTTTTATACTTCAATTACATCCTTAGTAAAGAGTTTAATAAAACATTCACTTTACTGATTTGATGATGTTAATGAACTACAAAACATCTGTGTGGTTTATTGCTGTTGTAAATTAACAAAACCTTGTAAAAAATGTAAAATATTTCACCTCGTAAAGTTTTAGGATTGTTTGAGGTTAAAAAGACCTCATACAATAAGTTTAAAAAGTGGACACCAATAAACCATAATATATGACCGAGTTTCGCTGTCAAGATTTAAACTGAGTTTAAACACACACACACACTTCCATAATTAAATTAAATTACACAACATTGACTCCCAATGCAGTGTGTTTATAAATCACACATACCTCTTATTTATTTATTTATTTATTTAGCAAACAATGAAATAAGCCACCAGTCTATAATAAAAAAAGAAAGAATAATAAAGAGAAACTGAAACATGAAACATGAAAAATCATGTTAATGAAACATTTAAAGATTAAAAGCATCACAACACATAATATACATTTTAAACAAAATGTAATTAAAAAAACAAAATAAACAAAAGCAAACTGCCAAATATAATAATGATAATTTAAATATAAATAAATAAAGGTGTAACAAATAAAGGTCTGAACCTAACTAAATCTTTGTGTAGATGAAATAAATAAATAAATAAATAAACTGCATTGCAAATAACTGATTTATTAATATAATATTTTTTTTATAATCAAATAAATAAAAAAAAATTAATTTATCTTTTTTATTTAATGTTATTTTATTTTATTTAAGTTAAATTTAATTTTTAATTTTAATTTCTTTCACTTTTGTTTACACATTATTTTTGCTTTCACATTACTTTTATAGTATTTTAATGAATGTAATTTTCTTTATTTTNTTTTTTATTATTTTTCTGTTTATTTTTGATGTTATATTTCTTTCCTTCTCTGTTTACTTCACTTTTTGCTGCATTCTAAATGTAAGAAAAATTATTATTATTATTATTATTATTATTATTATTATTATTATTATTATTACTACACAGGACAGAAATATAAAACATCTGTACTAAAATATCAGGAACAAAATCAAAATAATTAAAAGAGACAAACGCACTTTAAGATAGTCACATCAAGATTTTCTAGTTTCAAGTGTTTAGCTGTAAATAAGATTTTCTTTTAGCCTTTACTCTGCTTTTCTGTTGTTACTGAGGGGAAGTAGTTATTGTTTTTGGTGTAAGTAATCCCTCTAAATACAAGCCCATGCAGCTCTGAGCTCTTTCCTTTTCTTCATTAGAAGACTTTGCATTATGGGAACGTTCGCTGTGCAGACGCTGGCTGTTTCCCTCGGGGTTAAATCCCACCACACTGGGGTAATTAGGGCAAGTGAAAGGGGCAGAAAGTGGACAAGGGGGCCTTGTTCCTGCTCTGACACGGAGATGAGATCATGTTGGATTTCACTGAAACCTCCTAAACTTAGCAGAAGCTCAACTTCAAGTGAATGGTGAAGTTACGGGCAAAAGCATTAGCAGATATAAAACAGTAAGATGAGTGCAGAAAATAGCAACATGTCTGCAAAATAAATCTGAATCTCAATGCAATAACATGACATAACATTAATATTAAAGTATATTAGGCTTTGAGTGTGAGTTTGTGGTTGTTGAGGAAAGACCTGGTCATACTGGCTGGGATAAAAAAAAATGCTAAATTACTTCAGTGTAGCATAATAATAATAATAATAATAATAATAATAATAAGCCGCTGAGCTCTGCCACTTTTCCCCAAAAAGCAAAGAGGAGGACGAAGGTATGTTGCAGTTCAGTCAGCAGAGGGCACCAAAAGTTGCTTATAGCTGTTTTAAAGGTAAAATGTGTAACCTGGTCAAATGAAATGACTACACCTTGTCTGATATCTCATATCTGATATCTTAAAGATGTCTGGTGTGTGCAGATTAACTCTTAACTGATACACTGGAGATACAAGGCTAATTGATGGAGGTCCATGTCACCCAGACCACGCCCACTTCCTGAGAGAAGTGCCGATGTTATTTAGGACACAATGCGGCTTCCTGTCAGCTATAAACATCAACTAAACTTCACCATGTAACTCAATGCTGAACGGTTATTTACAGAGGCTGCCATCTTGGACATCCACATTCATTTTATTTCTGATAAAAGTTTGATCACAGTTTGGTGTCGCTCCGCCCCTCCTCAGGGCAAATTAAGCCCCGCCTCCTTTCGGTTGTAACGTAAAGTGATATTAAAGTTAAATGGATTAGTACGCTATACAGTCTTACTGTTATTTTACACAATCATTTATTTAACAATGAGATTACATATTTAATGATTATTTAATTATTTATAATTATTTAAAGCAAGCTTATGACGGTTATTTATTTTTTTTATGGAAAAGACTTTTATCAATTTTTAGCCGCGTGTCTTAAGCGCACAACTACAGAAGCATACTTCAGACATGAATATGTCTTGAATTGTTTATTACATTTGGGGTAAAGGGGAAAATAAATAAAGAAGTAATAAAATCATACTGAATTAACACACACATATGCACACACACATACACACACACACACACACACACATTGGTACAAAGAGCTTTAACAAGACAACATGTTGAGTGTAAATGTACTGAGGAGCCTCCATGGGAATGAAGCCACTGTTGTGGCTATTACATCAGCGTGTCAGAGCAGTGTGTGTTATATAACAAGTGTGTGCGTGTGTGTGTGTGTGTGTGTGTGTGTGTGTGTGTGTGTGTGTGTGTGTGTTATAAAACAATGAAACTATCTCTGTGGTAGCAGGCAGTGCAACGCAATTTGCTGCAATACATCATGTGAAACATGGAGACGAGCAAATCTGTCCAGGAAAAGCTTCAGTGCTCAGTGTCCTCCTCCTCCTCCTCCTCCTCCTCCTCAGCCTTCATCCCTCTCTCTCTCTCTCTCTCTCTCTCTCTTTCTCTTGCGGTCTCTGCTCTGGGCGAGATAAGGGCCTGGAGGCTCCGAGTTCAGGCTTAACATAATCCCTTCTTCCCATCCTGAAAAAAAGTGTTGGAATAGAAAGAGGAAGAATAAAAGGAGGAGTGAGGGACAGAGAATTGTTCGGCCAATGTTTTACATTTACACTTGTTTATTTCGAGCACTAAATGATGACCAAAGCCCATTAGGTGGCCAGACATTAAAGACATTGTGATGATATATTGATATAACATTTTATCATGAGTTTACATTTGTGCATTTTACAGTTTACTAAATATTTAACAGCATTTAAAGCAGCAGTGTGTATTTTTAGTGCCCTCTGTGGCTTTAATGTCAAACTGCACTGGCAAATTACAGGAAAAACAGTGACGACTGGCTGTTAAACCCACATCTCCCTTGTGCTTTGAGCAGCAGGGGCAGTTCCAAGCACCATCTTATGATAGAGGATGTAAATGGTGGCAATGGTGTAAAACCAAACAGAACAAAAGAATTGTGTAAAAATTGTGTACAATTTTTTCTCAGTTGCCTTTAAAATGCCTGGACATAGCCTTACATAATTTTTCACTCTTGAATTTTTTCAGGAAACATTTTTTACATTTTGGCCTTGACACAAAGTGCTATATTTGGCAGAAACACCATCCCCACTGTAAAGTAGCATAATATTCAGAGTGGTCCTTGTCCTCTTGGTTGTTTCTCTGATTAATACCCCTCTTTACCCACTCACTGACTTTTTCAGTGGGCTGTCTCCTCTAGGCAGAGTAGTGGTTGTGTTATATATATATTTTTTAATAATAAATTTAATATTGCTCTGTGGATATTGGAAGTTTTGGATATTGTGGGTTTTTTTTATAACCAAGGTCTAATACATTTGTCCTGGACTTGTCTTGATAGCTCATTTTTCTTCATGCTGCTGTTTGTTTAGGTATTTTAGGTAAAACTTGAGGTTTTTCTAAGAACAGCTGTGTTTATATTGAGATAATGTGACACTTCCTTTTACACACAGGTTGATCCCATTCAACTAATTATGTGACTTCTGATAGTAACTTGTTACACCATTACTAATTTAGCGGTGAATACTTATGCAATCCCAACTTTTACATTTTTTATTTGTAAATAATTTTGCAAACACTATTGATTTTTTTTTTTCTCTACGCTACAATATTATAAGCAAATTTATGTAGATTCATGATATAAAATCCCAATGAAGTCAATTTCTATTCCAGGCTATCTTCTTCTTCTTCTTCTTCTTCTTCTTCTTCTTTTGGCTTTTCCCTTCAGGGGTCGCCACAGCGAATCATCACT
>CM074955.1:10272854-10275354 GCA_037577455.1 Pangasius macronema
CCTACACACCACCATCCTACGCTGTCTGGCTACACTCTCTCCCACTACCACTTTACAGTCACTAATCTCTTTCAGACTGCCTCGTCTATATAGGATGTAATCTACCTGTGCTATAACACTATAAGGCTATAACACTACAAAATATAGAAACGTTTAAGGGGGAGTGGATTTGGCCGGGGGTGGGGGGGGTGGATGCTTATACACAGCACTGTGTAACATTACAGACTGCATCTTTAATGCAGTCCTTTCTGACACACAGGAAACTGGAAGCTGATACAGGTACATGATTAAACTCTATGTTTATCATCATACAGCGAGCCAAGACACCGATATCCACCATTCCCCTGCTGCATTCCTTATTTTGAGAAATAAATAACAGTAAATCAGTGCACACGGCTCTTTGTGAAATTGTATTATCCTCCATGAACACACTGTTCTTTCTGCACCTCATAAATATATATAGCTGCATAACAAAGGTAATAATGAACGCCTTGAAATGATTGCTCCGCCTCGTCAGCACTTTCCTGCTCAAAAAACTCATTTCAAGTGGAACGGCTCCCGACAACCGCTTCTCGATTTACACATTCAATTTCTTTCAGGACTCAGCTCATGACTTCAGAGCGAGTGTTCAGCTCGACATGTTCCTGCTTTGTGTCAGGAACTGGTATTATAATATAATGATGTTACTGTGGGTGAATTCAGTGACAAGCTAATGATGTCACTCCAGGTTTGTTTTACTCCCTTGTAAAATAAAATTGAGAAAATCTCTGTTTTAGTGTCACTTATCGCTAATGTGATTTTCCAAGAATATGAAGGTCTGTGTTCTGCTTGTAGTGCTATGGCTGTGTCCTGTTCAGAGTACAGTTCACTAAGTAGGTGACATTTTGAGCAAGAGTTTTTAAAACTCTTTTATACAAGGACAGTAAAGGTAAAGTATGTTAGTAAAGCTAAACTTAAACTTCACCTTGAAACATATGAACTATGTTTATGATGAAATATTTGTGATGTGTTTAGTTATGTGTTTTATTTTTTGGTTGGTGCTGTATTTTCATTATTCCTGTCAGAGGTTAGTGGTTGTGTGTTGCTCTGATGTCACAGGGGGCGCTGTTATTGTTACTGCTAGCATACTTACAATGGAGTTCAACAGGAGGATAAAAATTCAGTGATTCCCAACCTGAGAATGATCAGTGTGGTCACACAGTGTTTTCATTTTCCAGTTTCATGTTCCAGCGGAGAAGTAGTGGAAACACTGGCACAAACAGTGGACTCAAAGTACCAGAATGCACTGCAGCTATACAGCGCTGAGTTACAGCAGAGACTCGGCTCGGCTACTTAGCGATCTATGGGATGAGGAGCATGATGGTGTTGATGGCCATGTTAGCATGAAGCACTGGAAGCTGATCTGTTTGAGCTGAGTGTACTGATGAAGAGGTGAGAGAGCTGGACTAAAGCCCCGCTGCATCATTTTCTTTAGGTAGAGATGAAATGTAAACGAAATCCTACTGCACCATTAACAGCAGCTAGTCCAATGGTATTATGAGTAATGTAGGGAACTGTTAACCAAAGTGAAAATACACAAACGAAAAAGCTTTAAACTAAAAAAGTATGAAACAGTGGTGTGGCGTTGAAGAACACGATAATGTTTCGGCAGCTTTTTCTCACTTACAGCACATTCTGTTTCATTTAATTCTCTAATCCCTCCTCAATGCCAACATAGCTACTCTTCTATGACTGTTGCTATGGTAACATGATGGATGATGTTAGCTTACTCTGTTCTGTCCTGTTCTTCAAAAATACTTTAAAATTCATTTCCTTATTTTTGTCAGTCAGAAAGTTGTAAACGCAGGCCAAGTCTAAACCGTTATTTATGTTTGTTGTCATGGTTACATTCAACCTCAAAGGCTGGATATAACACAGTAACATGCTCCAGCCAATCAGAAACAAGTATTTTTCGGCACTGTAAGTCAAATGAAATGACCAAACCTTGCAAAAAACTGAGTGAAAATGTGAAGGTGACTTAATGCTCAGGTGAGTTAGAGAACTGTAAAAACTGGATCTGTTGAAGAGAGCGATGGCTCCTGGATCAGAGGTGCATCAGGATGTGACATTTATAGTGGTGAATTTTTAAAATTCTCTTCATAAAGGAAAAAAAAACTTAAGTGGTTATAAGTGGATATATTCACATGTGCATTCTGGGATGCAAATTGGCTAATAAGAGAACTGAGCTGAGTGGAGGTGGGAGATAATGAGAACTGTTATCACAGCGAGAAAAAGGATTAAAAATAAAATTAAACAGAAAATTTGTGCAGGTCAGCGTGTGTGAGAGATAAAGGAGCAATTTCACTCAGCGCTCAGCTTATCAGCTTTACATATGAAGAATAAATGAAGGCCATGGAGAGGGGGGTTTACATCACCTCAACTGGAGGGGGGCAGACAGACAGACAGGCAGACAGACAGACAGTCAGACAGGCATACAGACAGACAGACAGACAGGCATACA
>CM074955.1:10280354-10289445 GCA_037577455.1 Pangasius macronema
ACCNAAAAGAAAGAAAAAACTCATTAAAATGAGAAAAATGTCGCCTAAATTTAGTTTTAATCTGTGCTGTTATAATGGAGTGGATCTTGTTTTTTTCATTTGTCTCAGCAGTGCACACAGACATCACGTTAAAATGAAAAGTTCATGCTAGAAAAAGATAAAAACTCACAAAAACAAGATTTTTTAGTATTTCTTTATTTACATGTGTGGATCATTTTGCATTTGCACTAAACTCCTGCAGGTCACTGAGTCACTGTTCCAAATCAACAAAACTCCTCGTTTATCATTTATTATGTTTCAGTCCAAAAGGCTATGATCCAAATGAAGAGTGATGGCAGCGGTGATCCACTCCGCCATTACACACCTGATAAACAGCATCACCGTCGTTCACCCGAGTGACCAGCCTGTTCAGATGGCACTATAATGGCACACAACTCAATTACACACACACCCACACACACCCACACACCCGCACACACTGGACAGATCAGAGAGCAGATGTCCTCCACAGCTTTATCACATTAGCAATATTAAACATGATTACATCTGCCTGGTCAGAGGAAGTGGGATTAATTTATAAATGGGATAATGATGCACAGTAACCATCCACCTTTACCTGTAATATGTTTGTACCAGATTTTGATCGATTAGACGCCGGTAATGAGCTTTGTTAGAGTCATTTTGATTGATTGTTAGCAAAAGACCCAAAGAGAGACAAATCCATCATTTAACTGTGTGTGAAATCCTCATATTAAGCTGAGATATTGATAAAACTCCTGTTCAGTTTATATATATATATTTTATCGAAACAGCAAAAAAAACCTCAAAAAGACAAAAAGAGAACTGAAAAATGGATGAAATTCTTTGCTGTCATTAAAACATCAATAGAGCTCCAAGTGACTTATGCTATATTTATTGTACAGTAAACTAAAGCTGTGTGGCTTCAGCATGAAATCAGTTATTTCCCAGATGGATTTATTCGTCATGTCATGTGGATGGAAGTTCTCCTGAAATCAAGATCAGTGTTTCAGAGCTTTTTGTGCAAGTCTCTTAGTGTTAATTTTGTTGTTCATCACTTCCTGAAAAATAATTCCGATTTTTTTGAGGACTCATCCTGCATTAGGCTGTTTGTCCAATTAAATACCCTCTGGAACAGATATGCCCTGTGCCTGGGGGCGTGTCTTGCTCTACAGTGCAGCTCGTTAGCAGTAAACATGGTTAATTGGAGTATTTTTCACTCCACACTTCTGTTTTCCTAGGAGAATCATTATTTAAAGCTTGAAGATGGAAGAGTTTTCTTTTTAATTTGAGTTGGACGTTTTGACTTTTCGGACTTGCTGGAATTTCACTACCTTGGACTGATGAACACACTTCTGTCTTTATACACCGTCTCCTTCAGTAAGACTCAGTAAAATCATTTTATCTACAACTCAGACACTCAGATGTGTCAGGTGTCTCCTGGTGGCGACCCGGCGTCTCTCTGTCACGATCAGTGCTGCTGATGCTCAACCTCACCTCAAACACATACAGCATAACTCCAAAACCACTCATCATCTAAGATATCATCCTGGTTAAAGTGGATGAAGACGGTGTGGGTGAAGAAGGTGGTGAGAAATCCTCCACAGCTGAAAAAAACACTCTCCTTAATTTCTTCACTGTTCTAGCTAGTTTGCTAAGCTACTGCAGGTGTGTTTAGATTGGGCAGGGGTGTGGCATGGTGTATCTTGAATGCTATTGGCTGCTGTAAATCAGTCGATCACTTCAACATGCCTTCACTCACTTTCAGAATGAAACACATCAACATACAGAATCAAATTACAGCTCGCAAGACATTTCATGAGGACTTAGCAATATTAGAGTTGCAATATTCAAGCTAAGTTACTTAGTTCCTGGTAGCTATTTTGCTTAACTTATTAACTACACAGATAATGTTAGCGTGAGAGCTGTCTGGGTAGCTCATTGTGCCACTTAGCCTGCTAAGTGTGCTAAAATAGCACACCTGCTGCTATTTTAATTATTATTATTATATGAAAATTATCATTTGAGTTGATACTCAACCTGCTAAATTGTGTACAAATTGTGTTAAAGTTTTTTTTTTTAAAGGCAGCTCTTAACAGGCTAATTAGCTAAACATTTTACTGTATCTAGCCATAATATAGTGAAGAGCTTGTTTCCATGGTAACAATCAATGAATCCACGTCAGCAAGAAATACAGAAATATTGTGCACTAAGACACCACAGGCACCTGCTGACACACACACACACACACACACACACACACACACAGAGAGAGCACTGGTTTTGCCTTGGCCTGGTCCACACTCCAGGTGACTAGCCAGCATGTCTATGCTAATCTAATGAAAATGTGGTAATGTAATGAAAAGTGCAGTGCATTTTGTTCCCCAGTCCCCGAGAGGCGCTCTCCCACAATACACCAACCGCTGAGAGGTCAGGGCCAAGTGTGCGTGTGTGTGTGTGCATGAGTGTGTGAGTATTCAGCTAAAGCTAATGTAGCATAAATATCATGCAGGCAGATCAGTGGTTCCCCACGGTTCTGCACAAAACCTGTTTGACAGCAGTGGTGATGATGGTACGGTGCGCCCGAGTCACACAATGCAGTCGGCTCTGAAATGTTGGCATCGTTATATGTTCACACACACACACACAAACAGCAGGATAGTGGGTTTAAAGGTCTGAGGGCACAACCATGAACTATTTATATTTTTAAAGTCTGATAATGTCTCATTGTTCAAAATTCATAACTAATTATAAGCTATGCTAGCAATAGCTAATTGTTTTAAAAATACAAGCCAAATTCACCAAAAAGCTAGCTAAGAAGCTAATTGTTTTTTTTGTTTTTGTTTTTTTTTGAATGCTTGGTGCCAAGCTAGACAACAATAACAAATTGTCTTTTAAAAATAGCTAAGCTAACAGAGGGAGTCAAAAAGAGTGACAGACAGATAAAGACAGAGAGACAGATAAAGAATGACAGAGAGAGAGAGAGACTGATAGATAATGAACAGGCTAGTCGGTAACAGCGCTAGCTGTCTTGCATGGATTTATGCTAAATTATGCTAATTATTTTACTTGCTGTAAAGTTTCCTTTTTACTGCTAATAGATTAGAACAACAGTAGAATTTAATTCCAGCACATTTCTACACTCCACTCTGGAATTCTTCTCTAAATGATAATGAAATGTTGTAAGATGAATATAATTTGATCATGATTAGCATTAGATACATGATGAAATGACAGACAGTGCTCAGAGGAGCGCTCTTATTTTCGAGCGTGGATGTTCTTTAGCTCCCTGTGTGGGTTCTTTTAACACACAGTCCTCCTGCCCTCGCTGCCCTGCTGCTGTTTTATTAGAACTTCAGTCCCGCTGCGCTCCTGAATTATGTGTGTGTCATGTCTCTGAAGTGCTCCATATTTCCTCTCCCAGAGTTCAGGATTAAATTTCCCACACAGGGCTATAACACTGCATCGGCCCAGACCCGAGACAGAGACGCTCGCAGCCGTTTTTCCATCATCTCCATTACCAGGATTAAGAATTTCATATTTATGCAATAAATAAATAAATAAATAAAATAAACTGAACACATCTGTATACCAAATACAGTACTACCAAAATGTCTGTACTGCCTATATTTATTATACTATACTGTATGCATATATTATGCTTAGATTTACTAATTTGTTAATATTGGAAGTGTATTATTATTAATATTTTTATTTTCTCGCTGGTTGAGAGCAGCCAATCAGAGTAATCCTTGGGGAAAGAAACCAACAACAATACTTAATTGATATATATATTGTAAATTGATATATATATATATATAATTTAATGATTTATAGATAACAGTTTGATTTATTATATGATTTGGTTTTATATATATATATATATATATATATATATATATATATATATATATATATATATAAACAAATTATTTTATAAATTATTTTAAAATATTAAAAAATACTGTTGTTAGTTAATTTGCTAATTTAAATCTCCAACAAATAATACATTAGCCAAAAAGTTCAGATAAGCACACATTGCACTATAATCCTGTACCTTACGATGGATGCTAATGATCAGTGTGTTGCATTGTGGGATGCAGTGGATTTGGAAATTTGGCTTTTTTTGGTCATTAACATACTGAGAATATTCCTGTTGCTCACGTACTGATTCTGGGAGAATTTATTACATGTACACTTCAGCTTAAAGGTTTTTTATAGAAACCTCCACAGAGTGTTTTTCAAATAAACCTCTTCTATGGATCCTTATAGAAGCATTATACTGATGACTATAGTATAGTTTATCATTTTGTACACACTGTGAGGTCGTGTGATTGGTAGGTGCTGTTTTGAGGACGTCATCTTGTTGTGTCTTCCTGTTGGAATCAGCGATTAATGTTTTCTTTTGTATTTACTTTCAAAAGCTGCACTTCAAAAATTGATCACAGGTTTGCATGCCGAAGGCTTCCATTACAGCCGTCTGGACAAAACCTGAGCTCTCCGATGGCTGTGAATTATCCGTGAACAGCTCTATGTTTTCTGTCATCCTGGTAAGTGCCTCCTTTCAGCTCCTCACATTGTTCATCCATCATCAGTGCTGAAGGCCGGACCGTCGCTCTGATTGGGCCCAATTTCACAAATAAGGAGATTTTACAAACAGGACGAGGCCAAGAGCGGTGGCTCAGCATCGGCACGGCTGAGAAACAGAGACACTCTCAGACAGAGGAGAAGAATAATGGATCTCTCGTTTCTTCTTCTTCGTCTCTGGTATCGACCTATAAATGTCGATTTCTTTCCGGAGCACCGAAGGGAAAAGTGATCAGGAATGACAGGAGTCTGTGTGTGTGTGTGTGTGTGTGTGTGTGTGTGTGTGTGTGTGTGTGTGTGTGTGTGTGTGTGTGTGTGAGAGTGTGNGTGTGTGTGTGTGTGTGTGTGTGTGTGTGTGTGTGTGTGTGTGTGTGTGTGTGTGTGTGTGTGTGTGTGAGTGATATCGATATGGATGGGCAAAAAAACACACCACAGGAGACGCAAAAACAGAGAGAGACAGAGACAGAAAGAGAGAGAGAGAGAGAGAGAAAGAGAGAGAGAGAGACAGAAACAGCGAAAGCCACAGACATGGAAAGATGGATAGATCAGACAAAGAGAGACAGTGAAATAGAGAAAGAGACAGATAGACAGTGGAAGAGAGACAGAGAGAAGGACAGGCAGCATGAGAGATACAAACAGTCCTGAGCACTGGACTTTACACTCTTCCACAGAGTAAAATGTGAAAATAATGACTGAATCACACACACACACACACACACACACACACACACACACACACACACACACACATACACTTAAATGCCTCCGGTGTGTTCTCAAATTAGCCAGTAATGATGTACACTTACACACTTTAACCCTGCTGTAGTGTGCACTACTTAGCCAATGAGTCTCATTGCCTCAGGACATCTGTAAACTTCACACACACATACACACACACACACACACACACACACACACACACACACACACACACACACATTTTCTATTCATCTCAGTATAAACAATCTCAGTGGGAATGGAGCCTCAAAGGACAACTCAGTGACAGGACGCCACTACCATCACACTCCTGCCTCACATTTCATTTTTAATAAACACTTCTATCACTGTTCCTCTCAGCTCAAAATGACCTGAACGTCATCTCTGTGATATCATGAAAAAGTGTATTTTTAGCATCATTCCACTTTTAATAAATATTCCCAATGTGTGTTATTCCTTTCATACAACAGCAATTTTCCAATTATCACAATGTTGATCAACATGGTATAGGTTTTATTTGGTTATAGATATCTTTAAAGTTGTGCAACATCAGTGGAATAAGTTAGTTCCTTTTCTCACTTATGTTATAGCAGCTATAAACAGTCGTTCCCTCACCTCTGACTGTTACAAACCTCTGACACCAGAGACTCCTTCCATAAAGGTTAAAGAGATGTTAAATAAACATGTATTTACAGAAAACTTCACCATGACAATGATTTAACACTAGAGATTCAGGAGAAGTATTCGGAACCATGTGCAGTAGTTTATTAATCAGCATCTCAACTTATAAGCCAGTACACAGTCCAGGAATCAATTTCATACACTAGCACACAAATCCAGAACCAGAGAGAGAAAATTCAAAATCAGGAGGCAGAAATAGCAGGTCAAAACGCAGGCAAGGTGCAAACAGGAGAACAGGCTTAGCACTTACTCACTGAAGACAAAGGCAATACTTCGCGTTTTGTTTGTTTGTATGTGTGTGTGTGTGTGTGTGTGTGTGTGTGTGTGTGTGTGTGTGTGTAGTGAATAGCCAGAACTGGAACTCGGTATCATCCTGGGCATTTGTGACAAACGATTACACAATTTTATTGCATTTTTAATCCATTAATTAGGTTTAGATTATGTGAGACCTGTTACTATAGAAACAATGACGTATTAGAGCGAATGAATTGATATAAATACAGAAAACTATTTTTTTTATTGGTTTCCAGCAGGCAACATGCTATAAACAAATGACCCTGTAGATTTAAACTAAGCAATCTGTATATAAAATCACAGTGACTCATCGATAATTAAACAATTTGAAGCCGATAAATTGAGGTTCACATTGGTGAGTCTCCTTATATGTAAATGTACACACACTCAGGAGAGAAACCCAGGATACGGAAGCTTTTCCAACTAACAAAATTTTCATGAATATCAAATTTCTTGTGTTCATTCATATGCAGTTTGATAAATGAGGCTCAGGCCATGGTGTGAAATAAGCTCTATACTGTAGATGTGTATAAAATTGCGGTGTCTGTGAAGTGTAGCCAGGAGATCTATGATATTTTAATTTAGTTGCATCTAACCTTTTCTGTCAGGGGAAAGCTCAGGAACTAAAGCTCTATTGCTCTAATAAACATACAAATATCATTCCATTGTATTTCAGTAATGTGCGAGAAATAAATGTAGGAATTTGTTTCAGAGTAGATTATTCCCAGGCTATGGAAAGTCTGAGAGCCCTGTTCTAGATACTTTGAGGTAATACTCAGGTTGGACTACATGCCATTCCATCCAGAAGACGTGCCAGGAACCATTGTTTTTACATCGCTGTAAAACTCCATCTCAAATGTACAAACAGTAAATAATCTTTATTTTAATAATAAAACATGCCAGGCTGGTGCAGTGTAGAATATCTAATGCAGGAAATAAACCACAGCACCGCTCATGGGAAATCAAACACACTATAAATGTAAGTAAAAGGATGAAACGATATTTAGGTACACAACTGAGTGGCCATTTAGTGTTTTACGTTTTATTTTATTATTACATCTCTGTCTGTATCAGTACAGGTCTAAGGGTTGTATTCAGAGTCAACAGTTATGTCAATATTTACGCAGGGAAAGTTCCTCGTATTCAGAGTCAGGTTACGTAGCTGCTCNTATCAGTTCACTTCTGTGAGGTTGCTAGATTCTTCTTAAGCAGAAGCGACAGGGTTTTTCAATAGCATCTAGACCACCACCTTTAAACACAAACACTCACCTTTAAATCTAAAAAAAATCAGGGATAGAAAATGCAGACTGAAGAAGAAATAGTGTTTTTTTCTTTGCTCTCAAATACAGTACAATGTAACATAAAAGCAAGAGACAATTAAAAATGTGTGTGTGTGTGTGTGTGTGTGTGTGTGTGTGTGTGTGTGTGTGTGTTTGGTCAAATTTACATAGACATGGCTGCGACGTTCTCCAGCTCAGCCTGTCTTTCCAGCAGATGCACCAATTAACACATGATGAAAAACCCTTGCAAGCTCATCCGACCGTGTGTGTGTGTGTGTGTGTGTGTGTGTGTGTGTGTATGTGTGTGTGAGTAGATCCAGGTCTAAGCAGATAAGCCAACACCTGCTGCTCATGTCCGGATCCAGACCCCCGGCCGCAGGAGCACTGTATTTAGAGCTCTGAAAGCCGATCCTGTGCCGAACCCGTTTTTCTGGGAATTGTATTAAAAGTGCAGACATTCCGCTCTGTATGATGTGCACATTACCTTTTTTCCTGGACAATAAATCGCATTAAATGGCGCATTATGGCATCAGCTAAACGACTCCCTCATTATTAGATCTTGCAGAACTGTAACATTAGTCACGCTAATATCTTCAGTACTGGAGGCTCTGTTAAAAAGCTTTGATTTCCAGACGGTTTTAATGTTCCTCGTGCTTGTGGTAGCCTCAAGTCTCTTTTCCTACCTCATCACTTACCTTCCCTGTCCTCCCGTGTGCAACGGGTCACGTCTGTGGTGAAACGTGCGGAGTAGGTCACGTCTGCGGTGAAACGCTGTGGTTTTAAATGTTTTAGCGGCTAATAAATAGCTGCTTCTCTGACCAGGATGATCATTTATTATCTCCTGAAGCCAGAGAGTCCCCTCTGTCTGAGAGGCTTCAGTGTTTCCCTCAGGAACACACAACTCAGGCTTTCACTATGTGTGTGTGTGTGTGTGTGTGTGTGTGTGTGTGTGTGTGTGTGTGTGTGTGTGTGGGTGTGTGTTTGATTAGCCATCAGAGAACACATCATTTACATGCTAACATGAGAAAATGTCATCCACATGCTAATCATTTATAAACTAAACGGATATGTCATGTTCACTGCGTTTAGATGTCATGTACATGCCAGCATTTCATCCAAAGAGAACATGCCTTCAGAACACATCATGTACACACAAAATAAGCGCCTACATGCTAACAGAACACTTCATGTACACACAGAATAAAGATACATGCTAACAGAACACGTCACGTACACACAGAATAAAGATACATGCTAACAGAACATGTCGTGTACATACAAAATAAGCATCTACATGCTAACAGAACACGTCACTTACACACAGAATAAGGATACATGCTAACAGAACACGTCACTTACACACAGAATAAAGATACATGCTAACAGAACACGTCACTTACACACAGAATAAGGATACATGCTAACATAACACGTCACGTACACACAGAATAAAGATACATGCTAACAGAACACGTCACGTACACACAGAATAAAGATACATGCTAACAGAACAT
>CM074955.1:10296610-10313466 GCA_037577455.1 Pangasius macronema
CTCTCTCTCTCACACACACACACACACACACACACACACACACACACACACACACACACACACACACACACTCACACCCTCTCACATTACCTCTCCTGCTGATGTGTGTGTGTGTGTGTGTGTGTGTGTGTGTGTGTGTGTGTGTGTGTGTGTGTGTGTGTGAGTTATTAAATATTTAGAGAACAGGTTGATTGATCACGTATTCTTTAGCGGAAACTCGTTTCTGTAACGAGCAGTGACAGCAAACCAATAATGGACAAAATTAATACACTCAGTATGTGCTTTTCCAGTGTGTGTGTGTGTGTGTGTGTGTGTGTGTCTGTGTGTGTGTGTGTGTGTGTTTGTGTGTGTGTGTGTCAGTTTTCTTGATATCCAGCATTCATCCAAAGTGACCCGTGCATTAGTCATGCGTATTCAGGTTTTTTTTTTCACGCGGAAATGAAGCGTGATCTCCAGCCGTCGGTGTGTGCTGTGATCCAGCGGCCGGTGCCATGCTCCGTGGTGTGCGCGGCGGGTGAAGGGGCACGAAGGGCTTGGCCCCCGCGGGTCCGGGGGTAACAGAACACTCAGCTCCAGATGGCAGTCGGCCCTGATTGGCGCCCACACACACCCGCCCTTGTGCCACGGCGGGCACAGCGCGTGCCAGCTGGACCGGGTACAGCACAGAACCGAGGACATTCCGGAGTTAGCACTGTCTGTGGAGCAGGATAGATAGATAGATAGATAGATAGATAGATAGATAGATAGATAGATAGATAGAAGCTTTCTTTTTCTTTGTATTTCTTTCTTTCTTTCTTTCTTTCTTTCTTTCTCATTCATTGCCTTTTTCATTTCTTCCTTCAACTTCTTTTTTTCTTGCTTGCTTTTGGCCAGATTGTGCAGTCCTTTAGGGTTAGTGTCATATTGTCTGTGATAGATAGCTAGCTAGCTAGCTAGCTAGCTAGATAGATAGATAGATAGATAGATAGATAGATAGATAGATAGATAGATAGATAGATAGATAGATAGATAGACAGATCTAAAGCTCTTTTTATGCCTAAATGGGGGCCTGAAAACATAAAAGTGCCTAAACAATAAACACAAAGCTTTTGTCTGAATTAGGGGTCTTTTCCAGAAGGAACTTGGGGCTGAGTGGAAGGTGAATGGTGTGGAAAATGAATCTCATGTTCTCCTTGAAGACCATGAGGACTCAAACACTCATATCTTAGAGAAGAACACATCAGACCTCCAGAAGATCTGAGTTGGCGTCCTGGTGTCTAGCTGTGCGTAGTGTGAATCAGGGTATGGTTGCAGGAGACCTTTGAGACCTGAAACAAAACATCAAACAGGTTTCGAGTTTGATTTCTGCTGCAACAGGAAGCTGGTGGAGTTCCACATCAGGGGGCGAGATGAGAGAACTACAGAAGGTGATGAAACAGAAAAGGATCATTCTGAATTCAGCTGGGCTTTAAGATTATTCCTCATCACATTGTATGAGATCCTAATAAAATCCCAGCTGAATTTTATAACAGACTGATGTGTGATAACATGTTCTCCTTGTCAGATTATACCATGAAGATCCTTGAACGATAGACCTGCTATTAATTAAAGAAAATTACTATGTTCTGATTATATCGTCAGTAATATAGAAATGAGCTTGTGCAGAAAACTGGCTCGCATAAACACAAACATTCTTCAGAGTGAGCTTAAGATGGTAGGGAGATTATTCTGTCCATTAGCATGTTTTGTTTATCGTTATTGCCTCTCCTGTATTTGTAGCTGTACTTATATTGTACAGTATTGTAGAAAATATTGCATTTGAAAAGAATGTGAGTTTGCTGTCCTCCTATTGGTGGATTTTAGATGAACATCACTGAGATTTTAATATGAAATTTCTCACACTGACACAACTTTGCCATCTTTGGTCACAGTGGCACTAAATGGCATCACGTTATACGTCAAACACCACCAATCTCAACTCACGACCAGCAAATTCTTTTACAATGAGTGGTTTTTGTCTGTGGAAACAATATCAGTCCAAAAATCATACAGCTTGAAACCAACTGACGGGGTGGCTCAGGGGTTACGGCTCTGGGTTACTGGTCAGAAGGTTGGGGGTTCAAGCCCCAGCACTACCAAGCTGCCACTGCTGGGCCCTTGAGCAAGGCCCTTAACCCTCCCTGCTCCAGGGGTGCTGCATCATGGCTGACCCTGCGCTCTGACCCAGCTTCCTAACAAGCTGAGATATCTGAAGAAACAAATTTCACTCTGCTGTAATGTATATGTAACAAATAATAAAGGCTTCTTCAACTTTAAAGAAGAGGTCAAATCTCAAAGGGAGCAGTGCTTGCCAATCAGAACCTGGTTAAGAAGCTAAGAACTCTTCAGTACATGAAGAACTGTTGCATGAGGATCTCAGTGGATTCAGTGGTCAGTGTTGATGTGCTGTGAGCAGAGAAGATAAGAGTTCGGTCATGTTATACATCATACTTCTACACATGTTTCAGAAACACTCTGTGTGTTCACTACTATGAATCCCAAACTAGTGAATCAAAGTGGAATGAAATGAAAGTGTGATTTAGATTCTGTGTTTCTGGTTTAATCAAACTGTGAGTTTCTCAGCTCTGTTTCTGCTGCACAACACTAATGATAAAGTGTGTGTTATATAATTACTGTGTTAGACTGAGTAGTGAAGAGACTGCTGTAGTGTGTGTGTGTGTGTGTGTGTGTGTGTGTGTGTGTGTGTGTGTGTGTGTGTGTGTGTGTGTGTGTGTGTGGGCATGTTTTAAGTGCCGTTTGAGTGCATAAGTGGTCGGTAGATGACGACCTTGAACAATGAGACAAGTGCGATAACTGGAATACTTTATTTTTCATTATTCTTTCTTTCTTTCTTTCTTTCTTTCTTTCTTTCTTTCTTTCTTTCTTTCTCTTTTAGTTTTATTGCTTCTACCCCACAATCTCTACTTTATTTTATCTTTCCCTCCTTGCTTTGCTTCTCTTTTCTTTGGTTACTTTTTTCTTTATTTTGTTCATTTTTCTTTCTATTTTCTTTTTGTTTTTCTTGTCTTTCTTCTATCGCATTTTTTCCCATACAGCACACAGCATTTATGCCTCTTTATTTCACTTTGAAAATGTTCTCTTTGCATGTACTACACCACGCTACACTGGTGGTTATATGCTTCCATTACATGTTAGTTACATTAGCATCACAGTGCAACACTGAAGAAGTCAACTTCCATCTCGGCTCATCTGCTACAGGCAGGATGAAGGAGAGAATTGTATAACTTTAAGAAGATCTTGACTCAGCTGTAAACTTTATAAAAAAAAAGTGTAAATGTCGTCTGTAACACGGTAGACACCCAAACAGGCGTAAAATGTTTTCCATGCAGCATGATTTCAGGAAATTAAACACAAATGAGCAGCAACACATGATCAATGAGTGATGGAATTGGATGAAGGGTGAGATATAGAGCGCTGTGCCTCTTATTGATTTCAATATCATTGCAGCTCGACACAAAAATCTGCTTAATTATGGAGTTTTATTCTCTGACTGTGAGAGGGCGATGTGCAGAACGCTTCATTATCGAACAGCAACGCCATCTGATTCAATCAAAACTTCAGCAAAACTCAAAAAGACGAGGCAGAGCTAAGCATGAAATTGTGCTGAGATGAAGAAAATAACTTTGCATTGTATGTGTGTGTGTGTGTGTGTGTGTGTGTGTGTGTGTGTGTGTGTGTGTGTGTTTGGATCTGTCTATCTGTGTTGGTGTCATGGGGGCAAGTGGTGACAAACGATGGCAAATTGGAGTGAAAGCCTCCCGTCGCTTTTTCATCATGCCAACAGGAATCAAAGACAAACAAGCGGCTGGAGACAAACATGCACGCATACACTCACACACACACACGCACACACGCACACACACACACACACACACACACACACACACACACACACACACACACACCATACAAAATGGCTTGGAGTTGGAGTCTGGAGATTACCCTGTGTAGATGATCTGCATAAATAATGTTTTGTTTTGTTTTTCTGAAACAAAACTTCACACAGATCAAACACTGAGGAGCTTCATCATCATCATCATCATCATCATCATCATCAAACACACTCCGTTAGAGTGTTTATACCTAGAATTAAAAGACAGAGTAAAATAGGAGAATCCCAGTGAATTAAACCCTAAAGCTAGAATATCAGTCAGAACTAGACCCATGAGGAATCCAAGATCCAAAAATCAGAGTTAGAGCTAAAACAACAGTACCAAGAACTAAGTACCTGTACCAAAGCAGAAAACCCAACACAAGATCTATATCTATTACAAGAACCAAAACCAGAATAAGAATTAAAAAAATGAAATAAAAAAAGAATAATAATAATAATTAAGAATCAAATACATATTTAAAAAAGCTAACACTTTAGTCTGGTTGTTAATGCATTTATTTTGTCTCTCTTTGTGTGTGTGTGTGTGTGTGTGTGTGTGTGTGTGTGTGTGTGTGTGTGTGTGTGTGTGAGAGAGAAAGGGAGAGTGTGTGAGTATGTGTGCGTGTGTGTCCAGTTCATGTGGGAAAAAAGGACCTGATGGAGACTAATATGGCTTCCTGTGTGTTAATAATGAGAGAAAATTTGGTCACACCTCCCACATACCTCCCACACACACACACACACACACACACACACACACACACACACACACACACACACACACACAGCTCAGTGGGTCGGATTAGAAACAATAACAGTAGTGTGTGAGGTTTTGTCACGCAAACACAAACTGTAACAGGATTAAAATCCCAGTTTAACACACACACCCAACCACACACACACCTACCCAGACACCCACACACACACACACACACACACACACACTGATGTCTTTGGATTCTTTGGTACCTCAAAGTGTAAACTCCTCTGTCCTGGAGATGTCAGGAAAGTTAAAGTTACAGCTTTACCTCTGACTGTTACAAAGTGCTGACACTGGAGACTCCTTCCATAAATGTTGAATAAATGTTTCCTTACTTCAAGAAAACTTTACTGTATCAACAAACTCTATGTGAATGATCTGTTACTATAGAAACAATAAGAAGCATTAATATAGATGTGTGATTTTGCAGCTGCACTACTGTCAGAGCTGCCGGTACAGAAAATGAATCATCACCTTCTGACCAGTCACATCCAGAATTCAACCGCGCTGTGCTGTCATTTTTCAGCTATATCTCAACAGATTAAAAACAGATTAACCAAAATGCCATGCTTGTAACTGTGAAACAAAGCAAATACCTCGTCAGTGTTAATAGCTGTGCAGAATCCCTCGTTAACGGCAGTGAGACGGATAAAACAAAGAATCCAAACCACCAAGCGATAATAAGGTAGAAAATGTGACTGTTAAATCTAAAGGCCACAGGTTTTTATCACATCCTCCGAGTGTCTGAGTTTCAGATTTCCGAACACAAACTGAAAATTCGAATAAAAGCAGGTGGATGGAAACAGATGTACAGAACTCTACTGCTTCATCACGGCTTAATTAAAGGTGGCGTTTCTAAAGCGCTAATTGACAGCGTGTCTCTGTGCAGCTCCGCCTCCAGGGTTAAGTATGAAATCTGTGTATTGTTTAAAGAAACTGGTTTATTTCACAGCGAGAGGTCGTCTAAGTGCTAATTACATCAGCACAGAGAGAGTGTTTTCTCTCTGATTCTCTGGGTCTGGGTCACAGTACTCTGTCAGCTAATTAGCATGTAGCACGGTTGATAAAAGAGCTTCTCATCACAATGTATAATGACTACATTTAAGTTTTCAAGATGTATGAATTCAGAACAGAATACGCTTCCTGAGCCAAAAGCAAAGCAGTGAAGTTTGAATCGTGTGTTGGACTTTTTTTTTTTTTTGTAGTTCCGCTGATTGTGATGGAAAACATTATGTGCTCCATGTTTACGGAGTGTGTTTACAGATCGTGTGTGTGTGTGTGCATGTGTGTGTTAGCTAACCCGAATCTCTAAGTAAACATGAGCTGACTGAATTTACAGAGTGATTAAAGAATTACAGTTGTACACTGTTTTAAGACTGAATTTCAAATAAACCATGTCTTTGGGTTTTTTATTTTTTGGAACATTGGTCATCATCCCAGTTCCAAAAAAAAACAAAAAAAAAAAACAAAGATAACTGGCCTAAATGATTACAGTCCATATCATGAAGACCTTGGAAAGATTGGTGATGGGATTTCTCAAATCCAGTACTCAGGATCTTCTGGATCCACTGCAATTTGCCTACAGATCTGTAGATGATACAGTTAACATCAGGCTTCACTTCATATTAAAGCACCTAGACTCTCCAAACACATATGCCGGGATCTTCTTTGTGGATTTCTGCTCGGCCTTCGATACCATCGCCCCTGAGGTCCTACCAGAGAAACTCATCACTTTGCCAGTACCTGGCTCTGGCTCTGGTTTCTGAGAATCGGTCAGAACATTTCTGAACCCCTGGCACTCAGCACTGGAGCACCGCAAGGTTGTGTCCGCTCACCCCTCTTCTATTCGATCTACACAAATGACTGTGTTTCCAATGACGCACCTCTGAAGTTGATTCTATTAGCAGATGACATTGCTGTGATTGTCAAAGTATAACCAGAAGGTTCAACATCTAGCCTCCTGGTGTAGCCGGAACAACCACAGGCTCAACGCTCTTAAAACCACAGAGATGCACATAGACTTCAGGAAGCACATATCTTCCCCCTCCCCATTCATCCTTAATAATTCATCAGTGAACAGTGTCACTTCGTTCAAGTTTCTGGGAAACACAGTCACACGGGATCTCGATTGGGAGATGCATACATCATCCATCAACAAGAAAGCTCAGCAAAGGATGTATTTCTTACAGCAGTTGGCAAAGTTCCATCTACCCCAGGCTATACTGGTGCAATTCATCCTTACGTCTGCTATCACTATCTGCTTTGGTGCAGCCTCCTCCAGAGAAAAGAGGAAGCTGCAACGGACTAGACTGCTGAGAAAATCATTGGCTGCAGTCTCTCATCATGTGAAGACCTGTACATCGCCAGAACAAAGAAGCCTCCTACCTTGCTAATTACCTATTCCAAAAACCACCATCAGGAAAGCAGTGATTGAGATTTCAAGTGTTCTTGTTGTGTTATTCTGGTTTGCTTGTTATCATTTGCATGCTGTTGCCATATTGTCTGATATCATGCAACCTTTTGCTGTTTCACCTGATGCCATTTCACCTATTGGCATGTCGCTAGTTGCCATTTCACTTGTTGCTGTGTCACATGTAGCTGCATTGCCTTTGCTATTTTGTCTGACGCTGTTTTGCCTGTTGTTACATGATGACTGTTCCTGTATCGCATGTTGTTTTGTTGCCTGTTGCCATGTTGCATGTTCCTGTGTCATGTTGTTGTTGTGTTGCCTGTTACTGCTTTGTCTGTCCTTTATTGCCGTCTCTGGTTGCCATGTCACTTGTTGCTGCTTTGCTTGTTTCCATGTCACCTTTTGCCTTGTCTCTGGAATTGTGACTCTGTTTTGCTGTGTGGCTTGAATCATATACAGTATCTGTGTTGCTGTGGCCGTGTAGTGTATTGGCATAAACGCAGCTTGGTGTTGCTCTCTGCCTGCCCGCCTTGGCGCTCCGCTGACTTCATGGCTCCATATGAACGCTGGGTTCTATCTGATCTTTTACTCTGTGTTTATTACGCGCAAATTCAGAACTCAGATTTAACAGGTGAATGACGGCATCACCTGTCTGATTCACTCTTTTTCATGCTAAGCAGAGCTTTACACCAACAGCTGTTCTGTGTGTGTGCGCGTGTGTGTGTTGTGACAGTTGTGTTTGATGTGTGTGAGTGCTCAGTCACAGCTCGTTGACTCTCACTGGATGGTGGAGTGTGTGTGTGTGTGTGAACAGTTGGACCATGAGTTATTAGTTATTTAGTGTTTGTCAATGCAGGTGTTTTGATGTATTAGCATATAACACAGATTGTCTATCACACACTGTCTGTTTGTGTGCATGTGTGTGTGAACAGGTAGGAGCGTAGTGGTCAGGCAATCCTCTAACTGCACCTCAAAGAAAGCAAGGAAGGAAAGCATGAATAAAATGAATAATTAAGGAAAAAGGCAGAGGAATGTACCGAGAAAGAAAGAAAGAAATATTTTATATTCATAATTCATGCAGTATTAGTATATGCTGTCATGCATTTTAAGTCTGTAAATAAATTTTAGTTTAACCCTTTTCATCTGACAGTGACGTGTATTATCTCTGTATGTTCAGCCACGTGTGTGTGTGTGTTTGTGTGTGTGTGTGTGTGTGTGTTAGACATGCCATATAGATGATATACCCTGAAACAGGAGTTGTGGAATTTTCGTTGGGGTTTAACGTTGCAACAGTATAAAAGCTCTGAGGAGGCAGAGCAGTAAATCTGAGAGGAGTTTAAAACACACGCCGAGTTCACAACCAAGACTCGGTTTATTACACCAGTTATCAGACAATAATCTGATATTCTCCTCAGATGATCCTGATTATTCGAAAGTCCATCATTTATCTAGATAAGAAATTCTCCTCTGAATCTCCTGTTCCAGAATTGAGAGAAGGGAGTAAAACATAAAAGGAGGTCATTTATTAAACAGGTTTTTAAAGTCGGTTAGAAACCCTGAAGGTGAATTTTGTGTTCAGCAGCAGCTCATCTCAGAGCTTCAGCGTGCAGGGAATAGAGGACAGTCGCTCCCTGGTTGGTAGCTGTCATTTGATAGGTGAGACCTGACTGGTGGGTGGGATTTGGCAAAAACCAAATTAGAGAAAAAATTGAAGGGAGAAAAAAGAAAATCAAAGGCAGCACCATTTTTGTTCAAGCTCAGTTTTAAAAATGAGGTTAAATTCTAGTATGGTTGCATTAAATAATCATTTTCTAAATAGTTAAACACAAGACAATGGAATGTTGCTGAGTTAGCTACTTTACTGAGTGTGGTGATGTATTCATTACTTAAATCATGTATTAATTGATTAATTAATCAATCAATCAAGTTAGCATTTATGTTCACATTCAGGTAAAGGATTTTTTTTGCATGCTGAAGGTTTGCACTGATTCAGAAATGTATCCATGTGCATATCAGCTCATACTGTATAATGCAAAAAAGGAAAATGTCCTATTTATTTAAATAATGCAAATGACAAAATACAAAAAAAAAAAAATTCTACTCATTAATCAGCTTAGTAATTGTTATAATGATGACCTCAAGACTGGTCACAAAGTTTCCATTTAGTTTGCAATTTTGTAAATAAAATAGTATAGCGCTAATTTTACTTTACTTTTAATCCAGCTAAGCTGTCAGTGTATGTCATCCGTGTGTGTAGTGTGTCATAGCCGTAGTGATACCTGCTTTCAGATTGACCTGTTAGCTGAAATTTGAAATCTGTCTCCTCTTCAGGTTCTCAGTGTGAGTGTTTAGTCGCGTTGCCAGATCTGTGGAATTTTTCCTGTCACGTCTCTGCTGATACTGTGCCTGTTAACCTGCCGTGCTCTCTACACCGTCTGGCTCTCATCTCTCTGACTTCCACTTTCCATATAAGGTCAGAGCTTCCTGTTCTCATTAACCTTCACTCTGTCTGGTTGCATCTGTTCCTTGTTCCCCCGCTTTCCATATATGATCATGGCTTCCTGTTCTAAGGTTCCTATACTCTCACTGCACTACACTGTTATTTTAACTTTAAACTTAAATGATCAAAATTCTGAGAAAAGAAGCAAGGGGACTTTTAAACCCTTGCCAAACACATTCTTCTGATCTGTATATTATTGTGTTACTCTAAAATGCATTTTTATAGGCTTTTGCATTTATGCTACATTACCTTACAGCAAAAAGGCTAATACATCAGTTCACATTTTCCATTTTTTGGGCTTAAAGACAGCTGCTTAATTTAAACATTGCAGCCTAGATGCTGCTGAAATGATCCTATCTCTAGAGTGTTAATGAAGCAAGACCCAACCCAGGCAACCTGGCAACCCAGAAATTTTAGTTAAGCACCTGAGTAGTGTTAATGTAAAAACCCAGAACTTTCCATGCCTTTTACTGACATAACGTTTGAATATGACATGCTTCTGAAATCAAAATCAGGGTTTTAAAGCTTTTTGTACTTGTTCCTTACTGTTATGGAGACCAATATGTACATCTAGAGAAAAACAAAAAAACAAAAATCTTCTCAAAATATTCTCATTTTAATTTTATAGTTCATCACTTCCTGGAAAACTATTAAGATGTTTTGATGACTCATCCTGTACTAGTGTATTGTTTATCCAATTAAATACTTTCTCCCCACCCTGAGGGCATGTCTTGCTCTACAGTAGCAGCTCCTTAGAAATAATCACACACACACACACACACACACACACACACACACACACACACTACACACTATTCCCTTTCCCAACTGAGCATAAACTGTTGGAGTTTATTCATTTGGAAGAGCGTGGAGTCTGTGTGAGTTGACATTCATGTAACTTGGGTGGAGTGTTTTACCAGCTTCAGCTCAGACTCATGGAGAACACGTTTCTGTCTTTATACAGCATCTCCATCACTAAGAGTCAGTAATATCATTTTATCTACCACTCAGATATGTCTGATGTCTCCTGGTGACAACCCTGCAGCTCTCTGTCACCATCGGCGCCACTGACGCTCAACCTCACCTCAGATGCATACAGCATAACTCCAAAAACACGCAGCATCTCATCATTTAGGATATCGTCTTGGTTAAAGTGGAGAAGTGTGGGTGAAGGTAGCAGTGAGAAATCCTCTACAGCTGAGAAAACACTCTCATTAAACTATTCACTGTTATCCATATTTAGCTAGCTTGCTAAACTACTGCAGGTTTGAGTGGGGGTGTGGCATGGCATGTCTATTGGCATAGCAGCAGCAGAAACTCTGTGCACTTGAATAAAGATTGTGATGTATGGAGTATTTGGGGGAAACTGGTCCTGATAATGTGCCTCCTCTCACAATTCTGAGTGCATAGATAACAATTTAAACATATAAAATTGTAAATTTATAGTGCTTTAGCAGTGCAAAATGGCTCTGTGTGTAATTACACTGCGGGATGGAGTGCGTCCGTCGTCTATTGATCTCAGTAATGTGTGGAAGAATCGTCCACGCTCACTTACATTAAAAAGCCATTTCAGAGATGAGGCTGGGTGATAAAAAATCCACTAAAGCCACACACACACACACACACACACACACACACACACACACACACACACACACACACACACTTTTCTTCTGAGGCTCATTGAACGATGCTGCAAAGGATCTTTGTTTAACACAGTGGCTTTGGAGTTCATGAATCAGTGTAGTACACACACACACACACACACACACACACACGCATACTGAAAGCTGCCCCAGTTTCTGGATGCGGTTAGTGAGGTGTGATTTAATGCCTCACGGCTGACCTTCCACCCAAAGCTATGCACATCCTGACACATACATAATGTCCAGAATTATAGTGAGAATTCTAAGAACATCTTCAGAACACAAACGGGTTCTGTATGTTGGAGGTTCAGCACATGACCAGCAGTGTGGATGGTGTATCAGACCCACACAGGATGTTATAGACAACATTTCAATTGGTGAAAATGACCCACTCATTTACCTACACTAGATTCAGAATATACACTCCCTGAACACTTCATTCACAACAGTCTCTAGAGTTTAATCAGAATGGTACAATAAATTAAAAACATCCATTGAGAAGCAGTTCTGAGGACAGAAACACCTTGTTGAGGAGAATGGTCAATGGAGAATGGCCAGAATTGTTTGAGCTGACAGAAAGGCTACAGTAACTCAGCTAACCACAACTGTGGTGAACAGAAAAGCATATCAGAATGCACAACACATCAAACCTTGAGGTGGATGGGCTAGAACAGCAGAAGATCATGTCTGGTTCCACATAGATGGTAGGGTCAGAATATGGAGCCAAAAGCATGAATCTATGGACCCAACAGTCCAGGCTCCCCTCCAGTGGTTTCCTGTACCTGCCTGCATAAGATTTAATACACTGATGCTTGGCTACAAAGCCAAAAACAGACCAGCACCCACTTATCCCAAAGCACTTATCACACCCCGCACTGCCCCACGCTCCCTCTGATCCTCTAGCACTGCTTGACTGATCCCACCATCTCTCATGGTACAAGGAAGACATGCATCAAGACTCTGGCATCTAGGTGATGGAATGAACATCTTCTAGATGTCTGAACAGCTGAGTCACTGGAAGTCTCCAAACAACATCTAAAGATCTACCTCTTGCTAAAATACTTTAAAGTATTTTAAAGTACAGTGACCTAGCAAACCAGTATTAGAATGTATTTACGGATAGAGACTTCAAAGCACTTCTTTTAGTCACTCTGGATAAGGGCGTCTATCAAAAGCCATACATGTAAATGTAAATCTAAGTGACCAAATACAGCAAGAAGCTGCCCTGACTGTGGTGACGTGAAATGTGGAGTGGTGGCTCTTGGATCGGCAGGGGTAGTCCTGGATGTGACAGACTGATTGATGTATCTGACTAGTACTAAACCAATGTAGCTGTCATTGGAATATCTAAACACCTAAATAGCTATCTAGCTTGGTAGATTTGTATGAAATTTAAATAAAATGAGCTATTAAATATTAAATAAGGTGGTGTCACACTGAGCGGTTCAAACCTGTCTTACTTGCATTGTATTTGTATTGCATAAATAAATAATTACATTTACATTCATTCATTTGGCAGATGCTTTTATCCAAAGTGACTTACGAATGAGGAAATACAAGCAAAGCAATATATCAAACAGAGAACAATACAAGTAGTTCTAGCATTGAAGATTTTTAATTGAGTGGCAGATGAGCAAAGTGCACAGAGTAGAGGTGTAAGATTTTGTTTGTGTGTGTGTGTGTGTGTGTGTGTGTGTGTGTGTGTGTGTGTGTGTGGGACAAGTTAGGCATTTCCCAAAAACTAAAAGACAGCATGAAAGACAACTGTGGTAGAATATTTAATATATATAATATTAATATATATTATTTTATATATATAACTGTTGTAGTTCTATAATCATGCAGAGCACAGTGAAGAGTTTCTCCTCAATGCCACAGCTTTAAAACACTCTTTATGTCATTAACTAATTCTGGCTGTGGTTTAGCGAACACTTGCACTTGACGTTCGTCGTAGTGCATGTGTGTGTGTGTGTGTGTGTGTGGTTCTTTTCTTTCTCCCTTTAATTAACAGCTGATTAATGGCTCACAGGTGCTTGTAGACTCAGTGCCTGGGTATAATGGGCTGTGTCCCAAATTGTTTTATTATGATTTTACTTTAACAGAGTTGTTTAAAAATCTTCACAGTCAGATAATGGAGCTTTAACTTTACACACACACACACACACACACACAGAATATACACACTGAGATTATACACCATATGTGCACACACTGCTCACTGTGCATTATCAGTAATACACAGATACACCATTTAGTACAGGAAGCAGCCTGTGACTGTGTGTGTGTGTGTGTGTGTGTGTGTGTGTGTCTGACCTGCAAGCCGTGAAGAAGAAACATGTCACGTTTATCTGGACATGAAGCTAAAAATAACACACACTGCCACTTTGTCTGCAAACACACTTTCACTTCACTCACAGCTCACTTCAGCACTTCTTCTTCATCTCTCTCTCTCTCTCTCTCACACACACACACACACACTTCTCTATTACACACACTTCTCCATCACCCCTAAATACCCACATTACTGCCCTAGATACCTCCCCAGTGGTACATACTGCTTGAAAGTAAGTGCACTCCATAAAATCACACTGAGTTTAAAAGTCTTGCATGCCTCCCTATCTGTGCCAGTAAAGGAGGTGTGGCCTGTACACCTGTCAGTCCAAAAAAGTGGGCATGACTTCTGCACAAGAGGTGTGACCTCTGATGATGTCAGTCCCAGTAAAGGAGCCATGGCCTCTGTATCTGCAAGTCCTAGTAAAGGGGCATGATCTCCCACTCCCACTCCAACATTTTTTGAATTATACTGAAATAATTTGTGTTTTAAGCATTATTTTAATACTTCAGATTGTTGATTGGATAATCTCAGTAGCACACACACACACACACACACACACAAACACATCCTACTGCGGGAAAAGCTGTCACAGCTCGTTACACACTTCCTCCGCTGAGCTGCCATTTGGTCCTCACTAATTAGGGAGCATTCTGAGGGATGCATATTGAATATACATGGGAGAGCAGCTGCTGGGTTCGGCTAAATGAACACACACACTCACACGTACATACTGTTAGCATGCAGATTAGCATATGCCACGTTGCAGACACACACTATTCAGTAAATACAGCAGTAAAGTAATCAGACTTTTTTTCTTCTTCTTTGTTTCCTTTAAACTGTACAGAGGTTACAAGACTAATGTATCAAGTAATGGTAAATTGTTTCTGCCTCAGACCACGCCCAGTTCTTCAGTATTGTCATGTATATATGCTGATCTGGTTTAGGAAACTGTGAGATTTGTAGCTGAACAATGAAAAGTTATTTATGAAGGGCACCATGTTGGATAATTGGGTTCACTTTATTTCTTAGAGAAGTTTGGTTTTACTCCTCCCCCTCTTTAGGCCACACCCCTTACATATCACCTGCCAAAGTTTTAGACATTCAGTTATTACACATTATTAGAAACTACATATTTTAATGATTTTTAAAGCAAGTTAATGAATAATTCAATGAAAATATTTTGGCTGAAACAGACTTGCTTCATGCACATCATCATTCGGTTGATTGATTACAACTGGAGTGACACTGGATGCTTGATTTTTTGATTATTAGTTTAGGGTTGTGAGTTAAAATCCTAAGAGTCAATTAAATGCTCTTAAGTCCATTCATTCATTTACTTATTGTAATATTATGAAATAATATAATACAACTGTAGCTTTATGATAGTTCAGTTTTCCACCAAATAATTCAATCTAAATTTAAATCCACACTGTAATATATAGTCCAACTCTAATGAGTGTAAAACTAATGTAAACGCATTTTATTTTTATTTTAGCACTCTTGCTGTAGCATTTATTATACAATCCTAAACTTCAGCTCTTAGAGTTGAGGAGAGGCATGAGAGAGAAGGTTGAGAATTTCTTTTCAGCCTTTGTCAGCCTTTTTAGCATGCATCTGTTCTACTTTGTTTGATTTTTTTATTAGTAGTCATTTAAATACAATAAAAAATAAGCTGTAAAGTAAACACAGAAAAGAACATAAGAGCCAATATGAATATTTAATAGGTTCGTATGAATATTAATGAGGACACTGGCAGGCCCATATTGAGAAATGTCAGGATGAAAACAAACAAACAAAAAAAAAGTAATTCTAAATGAGGTGCCCTTTTTAAACAATGTGTCTCCACTGTGTGTTTTTATGGTTTAGTTTCTCTCTAGGGAGCAGGACTTAGGGATTAGGGATGAAGTGAACATCTGATATGACCTGTGCAGGGTTTCAAACAGACATCATGGCTCCTTTGTTGGTAAAAAAAAAACCCATTCAGTAACGATAAAAAGTCCAGTGCTCATATTCTAGAACATTCCTAAACGTCTGAGCCTATTATTCTTTGCAAATATTGATCCAGTACAGTGTGTTCTGATTGGCTGAGGTCAGTAGAGATAAAACCACATAACACAAAGAAGGAGGCAAATATGTGCTGGTGCTTTCCGCCAGGATTCATGTTTATCTCCTAACACCTAATTTACACCAGGTCGTATTCAGAATCAACTTAAGACTATAAGGTGGAAGTCTATACACACTTATACTTATACACGCAGGGTTATACACCTTTTTAAGTTGTTTTTTATTGTTTTTGGAGCATGATTTTCAGATTATTAAAATCACCAGCATGTTTATTGCGTATGAGGTTGGCAGATGTTTCTTGAGTAGAAGCGTCTGAGATGGGATTTTTCAATAACGTCAAGACCACTGTCTTTAAACACAAGCACTCACCTTTAAACTAAAAAAAAACTGCAATGTGTGTGAAATTGTAATGTGTGAGTGGAATGTAGGCATTGCTACTTTCATTACTTGAGTTAATAAAATAATGCCAATGTTTTTCTTATCACAGTAATGAGTGCAAATTTGGTTTCATTTAATAATATGGCTTCCACGTTTTCATTATGCAGCAGTGCACAAAGTAGCACTTGATCCAGCACATCCTATTATTTTGTGTTTTATTTTTTATATCATGTTCCAACAGTCACTCTTGATCACAATTTAATGAAGCCAATAGATGTTAAATTGAGGTCAAGAAAGTGTAATGTGTGTGCGGGGTTTAGGCGATTTTATCAATTTAATTCCCTTATTATTTGATTATTTTTCATTCTCTACTTTTAATTCTCTATTTTCATTTGTTTAATTAATAAAATAATGGAAATGTTTCAGTTAATTTGATGTGTACTCCTGTAAAGAATATATGTCCACAGTTTGAAGGATAAGCTGACCAAGCACTCATCTGCTATGCTTATAGCTCACTTTATGTTCATTCATAATTTTATGCATAAAACATTCACTCATTGGCATAAGCAGTGTCTCTGACTGAAATGTGTCTCCTCCAATTACTTGCAAAAAAAACCTTTTTGTGGACTTTAAAAAGACGATATTATTAATTACTTTTGTCATATTTATGTATGAGTATGATATCATGCAAGCAAAATGCACTTAAGTTTAAGGTCAGAATCAAGTATAACTGAGATACGCCTCTGTTTTATACAAACTCCACTGCCATGTATTAATACACTCCTGATCAAAATCTTAAGACCAGGGAAAATATTACAAGTATTCACACTTCGCACTGGTGGATTGTAAC
>CM074955.1:10313566-10321066 GCA_037577455.1 Pangasius macronema
AGGCCCTTACTGATGCTGACTGCAGCCCAATAACCATAAGACGGCATCTGTGAGAGAAGGGCTTAAAGAACAAAAACGTCTTTGAAAGCCACGTCTCCTCCCACACCACAAACTTCCCCATTTGGAATTTGCAAGGGAGCACCAAACATGGTGATAACCATATATATTGATCAGGAGTGTATTATATATATATATATATATATATAGGTTTGAACTCAGTCACCACCTGATCAAACATTCATCACCGCTCTGGTCCATTTTATGTTATTTCATTTTTTTTCCCATCAGTCTTCTTCCCATCAGTCCTTGAAAGACGTATAAAAGACTTTCACTTTGGCTGAATTCTAAATGCACCATAAATGTCTTGGAAGTGTTGCTTGTCTTTGTGCGAAATGTTTTATGTTTGTGCTACAGACCTACAAATCGCACTCAGATCAGCAATCAACATAAAAATTAAACATCTGCTCCTCCAGCAGGAATCTGTTTTTTTTTCTTTCTTCTCATTCCAACATAAACACAACCAACATTTCAGCATGAGATTTCAATTTCCAGCAATATTTCATGCAGAGATGCTCAAGATGCACAAAACACAGAAATAAAATAAAATTAACAATGCTTTTAATTTCTTCGTCAAGGTGTAGCCAATCCATTGCTAATAACTAAATCTTACACAGGGTTTTTTATGTTTTATTATTATTTAAACCCAAACAATACATTGGCATGTAAAGGTCACAGCATCAGTTTTGTCAGTTACTTGTTGATTATTGTGAGTCTAATGAAATAAAAAAAGACAATGGCTTCAATGTTCACAAACAGGAAGTAGTGATAGACAATATCTTCCTACACCCTAGAGTTCTCCTATAACGTAAAGCAGAGAAAGATTGTACTGATTCGAGTTATGAAACATGTTTTCCCTTTAGGGAGCAGGAAAGTAAGGGATAAGAGATGAAGTGACAATCTGAGACGAGCTGCTGATGAACACATCGCTCACCTGCGGCGATTCTAACAGACTTCACAACTCCTTTAGGTTAAAACTGACAGAGTCCACTCTCATAACCTTCTAATATACTATCAGGACACTAATGAAAAAACAATAGATAATGCTAAAAATATAGAAAAAATGTCCTGCTATTTTATAATAACAAAGGAAATATTTCATATAATTATTTCATTTTATCCATAATTATTTGCATTTATTCATATTTATATATATATAGCTGTTTATAGCTATCTGTATAGGTATTTTAAGCTATTTATAAGATATTTATAGTTTTATTTGTATTTATAGATATAGTTATTTATTCAGTTGCTTATCTACATCTTTCTAGCTATTAAATGATGTACAATTATTTATATTTATTCTAGTTGATATATATCTATTATATATAGTTACTTATATACGTCACAGTATGCACATTCGTAATGTCTTCATGCCCTTATTATGGATGCTAGAATGTATCTGCTGGTTTCATATTTGCTAAGTCATAACTAATGCTAATAATTCAGCCGTGTTACTCATTTAAGCACTGAATAATGTCTCTGTAAGACTGTCAGCAAAAAAAAAAAAAAAACTTGAGATATGTTGAATAAAATGATGAATTAACACATTTTTAAAATTACAAATGCATGTTTTCTTACATTTGTGGATATTATTATGTGTCTGTAGTTACTTATAGAAGTTTTTTAAGTATATAAAGCTATTTATATTATAGTTATACATAACAATAACTGTCTATCCTAATTGATACTAGTTTATAGTTATGTAGTTGCTCTCATAATGTATTGGTATTCATTCAAAATAGTTTTATTTATACAATTATTGGTTAAAGACAGACAGAAAGGAAAAGAACATAGAGGAGTGTACAGTTTACACTGATTAGTCCTCACTATAGTGACACTTTATCTTCAAATATAATCATTAAAATACTTCAGAAATCAGATTACTTTTGCATTAAAGTGTGACTCTGTTTAACATCTCATGCTTGAAATGTTCTTTTCCGTGAGTTGTTCGTTATAGGTTATGAAAAATATACATATTATTTAACATTCACTCCACGCTGTTACTGAAACACACTCACTTTCACCCTGTGAAAAGTCACATGTTCAACAGGAAGGTGCATCACTGCGTCTGAACTTCCTGAAGATCATGGGAAGATGAAAAGGAACAAGTTCTCTCATTCATTTTTCTGTTGTTAATTTCCGGAAAATATGATACCGTGTCACTGACTGATGAACACAAACTATAGACTGAAAGTAAATTATTAATTTTAAAACATCAATCATTAGAAGGTTCTAAATGTCTTCATGTCATTAGCATGGATGCTAGTTTGTGTGTACAAATTGTGTATTTGAAAATTCTATGCTAAAAAGTCAACCTATTGCTCATCAAAGCGAGGAAACCTTGCAGAAAATGAAAAATCGTTGCCTAGGGCTGCCGGTTAACACATTTTAGAAAGTTTAAATGCACTTTTTTTTATTGTCAGTGAAAAAGTAATAAAATAACGTTTCATTTTTAAGAGTTACAAGGTCGAAATGTGTCCAATCGTAGAATCTCCCAAAAGCTGATTCACTTTCTTTCTTCCTCAGCACACAGTTTGGTGTCATAAATGACATCACTATTCATAATAATGTACAAATAATGTCATTTGAGTCAGTTTGGTCGATGCTAAAGCGGAGGCTATAATCTTCACTTTATTGTGATCCACCCTGTGCATTAAACTGACGACTAAATGGACAAATGAGTCAAACAGCACTTTAATTAAAAAAAAAAAAAAAGGAAAAAGTGGGTTTTTACTCATTACCCCGTGTTCGTTACCATTTGTTTATTCCAGTCATCTAAAGAGCTCGGCCTGCGGTTGACCTCTGTGTTCATTACCATCATTACCATATTTTTTTTTCTCCTTTGGACAAAAAAGGGAAAAGACCTTTAATTATGAATGAATGTGAGCCAGGCGGTGCATGCTGGGAAATCCCTCACACACATCGCATGCAAATGTCACTGTGCGTCTCGTAAATATCCTCAGATGTTTTATTATTTTCAGCTGCGCAGTTCAGAGCAATAAAGCTTCAGAGATCTATTTCCACTCTCCAGTTTCAGACAGATACAATAAAGCATTCTTCTCTTTCATAAACACATGGCTGGCCAAAAATATTAAAGAATCCAGTCGAATTCTACATGTATTTGTTATAAATGTGCGTATAAGTCTTTAGAATTTCGTAATAACACATTGCGAGGATTTTATATCCCATAATAATTCCATAATGACATATGGTCATTTCTAATTATTTATAATTTATTTGAAACCCACAACACCATGAAGTCTTTGTAGCAACATGAAATATTATATATAAATATTGTGATATTTAAGAGTAAATAAATGAGACCAAAGAATCTCTGCTAAAAATATGTTGACTTATTTATAGCTATCACGAATCTATCAGTTTTTATCTGTTAAAAATTTAGTTTACTGACTATAGATAACTAATCAATTTATATAATATAGTGTATGGTGTAGTACAATTTTACATACATATATATATATATATATATATAATTTTTATAATGTTTTTATCTCTTTTTGACACACACACACACACACACACACACACACACACACTATCTGTTCTCCTCGTAGCATCTCAGAGGAACGAGGCACAGTATGTTTCACTCTTACTCATATCAGTTCACATCGATTTGTTGTTGACCTCCTGCCACACACTTTATCATCCAATAACTCGGCCGTGATGCAGTCCACACTGCACCTAATCACATCCATCACACACTCCACCTGTCTGTCTCTCTCTCTGCCTCTCTGTCTGTCTCTCAGTGGGAACAACATCCTCACATGGATGGAGAGAGAGAGAGAGAGAGAGAGAGAGAGAGAACACAGACAGATAGAGTTACATACAGTTATAGAGACAGAGAAAGACAGGGAGATAGACACAGACAGAGAGAGACCAACAGACAGACAGACAGACAGACAGACAGACAGACAGACAGACAGACAGACAGATAGATAGATAGATAGATAGATAGNAGACAGATTATTAGACAGACCGACAAAAACACAGATAGACAGACAGTATGGAAAAGATAAACATAGGGAGGATAGAAAGTGAATGAGACACTCAACACACACAGGTTTTTTTTTGCTCTAAACAGCTGACGCTGTTTCACATTTATTTCATTTCGAACCTCTTTCAAGTTTACAAAGAAAAGAAGGAAAAAGAAAATTGGTTCACTATCATTGTGCATTTGGTTTTTTTGCCTTCGCGTCTGGTTTTGGATCAGTTTTGTTTTTGTTTCCCCTTGGTTCTTTTACGTCATAACAAATCACATGCAGTTCCACGCGGCTCTCATCCGGAGTCGGAAACACAATGGAATGCTAATTTGGAACACGTTCGGATCACGGCGCTTTTGAGGATGCTCAAATTTTGACAAGCTGTTTTGTGTGTGGGGAATTGAAAAGTAGGCTAGTGTTCATTGCCCTGTCACTTATTTGCATATTTTCTGAATATATTTTGATGCTGAGAAAATAAAAGTAAGGCCACATCAGTGTGTAGAAAGAGTAATTAGCAGGAAGGAAGCATGAGAATCTGAGGCTGAAGAATCGGAAGCTTCTTGGACACAGCCACACCCCCCTGGGTTACATTCAGGAAGAGGCTCACTAAGCAGGCAACATCTTTACTCCTGAACCTTTTCATAATACAACGTACACTGTACATTGTATTTTTTTTTCCGTCTAATTTGGATTGTTGTCTTGTTGTCTTGTCTTGGGACACACCCACTTTTCATTTTAATCTTATAATTCTACTTTAGCAGATAAACTACATTCGGGAGGAACATTCACCTTCTTTTCCATTCAAAAATACATGCAGTTGAAACTTTTTCAAAAGTTCTAAAGGACAAAAACGTGTATAGTTCGGAAACAAATACAGCCAAAAATAGAGACTATTAAATATACAAATGGTTAAATAAAGCTCTAGAGGACAGAGATAATGTTTATTTTGGGCTGAAATAGTCGCTATGTCCCAAACACATGACGATGTGCTGCAACTTTGTGTTCTGTGTAAATGTAAAAGCCAAACAAGGATTTGGATGAAATTTAAATCAACATCAGTTGTCAAGGTGACTTTCAGCTTGGCGCTGACACTGAGCTGCTGTTGACTGGATAAACACACACGTGCACACACACACACACACACACACACACACACGCATGTGGAAATAATACACAATCAAACATCCACGCAGATTAACTTCACTAAAGTGTATTTTGAGCATATTTTCTGTAATGTGATTGATTGCTAGGTCATTGAGTTTCTGAGTTAATACAGAAGTTTTATGAAGGGAAAGTTCCTCGTATTCAGACTTGGGTTACGCAGCTGACTGACAGCTTGGTGATCTCCTGCTAAGTCACTTCAGTTTAGTAAGTTAGTGACCATGTGGTAACACGTTTTAACATAATTCACAGATAAATAGGGGGGTGAATGTAATATTATATCTTCACAATGTCAAGAGTGGAAAGTCAAAAATAAGGTATCTTTTTACTACCTTTTGACATTTTAGCTGGGTAACTTGATGAACGGAGAGTCGTGCTGGTGAGATCAACATCCAGTTTAATACTAATTTCAAAGCTGTATTTCAATAACTGAAAGAATCCTCTCATTGTACACTGTAATCACTTGAGAAAGAGAAGAAAGTCAGAGATGAACACATTTATGAACAGTGTATATAGTAATTATAATGATAAATGTGTGTAACTGCGTGGTTGAGCTGCATGTTAAAGGGTTTTCTGAGGTCAACATTCAGATTATTAAAATCACCTGTGTGTAGTTCACGTCTCCAAGGTTGCCAGATTAGAAGTAGAAGTGTCTGAGAAGGGGTTTATCAATAGCGTCTTGAACACAAACATTCACCTTAAAACCTGAAAAAAAAATCAGGGCTAGAAAATGTGGACTGAAGAATGGAAAAGTGTTTTTTCTTTGCTGTCAACTGTAAGACAGTGTAGCATAAAAAAGAGAAATAAAAAACATTAATATGATGATGTACAGTTTGAATGAGAACATGGTGAGCATTGAAATAAATCTAATAGGAATCTTTAGTAATAATAGAAAATAACTTGGTCTCATATGGTTCCACTCAGGATAAATCTGGCAACCTCGAGGGCGTTTTAATATTCAGAATCTGGAGTTCAGAAAATCTACATAAACAGCTGTGTAACCCGTCTCTGAATACAAGGAACTTTCCTCATGTATGGACGTAAGTCTATGACTATGAATACTACGTTTAGTGAGTAGATTAGCTATCTTTAGCTATCTAGCTACAGTAATTAATTGAAATGCGTCAAATGAAATGCTTCATTCTATAGCAATGCTCTTTTCCCCCTTATTTACCTGCCTTTTTTATTTCTTTCCTTTTCTGTGCTTGTCTTTCCTTATTTTTCTACGTTCTTGTTTTCTTATTTTCTATGCTCCATTTCCCTCATTTTCCTTCTTTTTATTTTTTTCTCATTAAAAAAATATCTTTTTTTTCTCATATCTCATAAATGAAATCCACCACATGACCACAAACATTATTTTACTACAATGTTTAATCTGCCTTCAGTGTTATCATAATCGATGTATTCCAGGATTAGGCTTATACTAGCTTAACTTTAGCTGGTGTGTGAAGCCAAAAAGTAACCTGTGTACTTTGCATTAATGCAGGTCAGCTTGCTCTCTTGTAGACAGATACAGATGTGAACACACACACAGAGCAGTGGGCAGCCTTTTTAGCTGCAGCGCCCGGGGAGCAGTTGGGGGTTTCGGTGCCTTGCTCAAGGGTCTCACCTCAGTCGTGGTATTGAGGGTGTTGGAGAGCGCTGGTCATTCACTCCCCCACCTACAATCCCTGCCGGACCCGAGACTCGAACCCACGACCTTCAGGTTCACNACCTTCAGGTTCACCTTCGGGTTACAAGTCCCACTCTCAGACCATTAGGCCATGATACTTTCTATGATACAAAATACTGTATGTATCACAATACACAGGTTTGCTAATTAACTGCCAGCAAACCTGTAGTGTTGCATTTATAACAACTGATAAAAATGTAAAGTCTACACCAATGCATTAATTTAAACTAACAGTTTGTTTGCTTTTTTTTAATCTAACAACAAATAAAAATAAATACATTTTACAAAATGAATGGTTCAGTACAAAATTTTAACCTCAGCAATTTTTGTTATTGCTATGAAAAAAAAACTACTTTAAAAAGATAGCTGCAATATCTCAGAAAAGTGTATTAGGACATAATTGATCATGATATGGATATTATATCATCATATCGCCCAGTCCCACGTCCCACCTTTTCACCATGTTATTTCTCAGACGTTGTGGTTTCATCATTTTGAAGTAAGGGTGCACAAACTTTTGCATTCTGCTAGCTACTTAACTAAGCACCATATTTGTAAAAGAGTACTGTAAATCCAGGCAACTGGAGTTGTGTTATTATAATTTTC
>CM074955.1:10362113-10388539 GCA_037577455.1 Pangasius macronema
ACTTTAATGCATTTACACCAGGAAAATAAAGATTAATGCTGATATTGTCCAAAACCTCACTTTGCTTAGGGTGTTTCTAAACTTTTGGAGGGCAGTGTAGTTATATGCATCCTTCATGGGTTCTTTTTAATAAGAAAGGGTTCTTAGTTGGAATCATCTCTGATACAGTTAACAGTTACACGAAACACATATGGGTTCTGTATTATTTGATTATTCTGTATTTTACTGTCTTGTAGGCTTCTGAATAGAATCTTAAGGGTTCCCAATAAGGACACCTGAGGAACCCTTAATGGTTGTAATTACTTCTTGGAGTGTATAGCTGACTGATGCATCCTTATAACTGTAAATAATTTATAGAAAACTGTTAGTATTTTATTTATGTTTATTTGTTTGTTTGTTTGTCATATTATTACATTATTTCCCCTATATATTTACATGCTTTGAGTGTTAATTGCTGCTAAAATCACTAGCTAACACTAGCTAAAAGTGTTTCTAAAGAAGCCCCACCCACAACCAAGTAGCACCAGCAGTGTACAGAGAGGCGCTAAAATTTCTATGTGGACGTGGACTGAAAGCTAATTTTTTTACCTCCATGTATATATGTGTAGTGCTATAATGCAATTTTCCATAATAATAATAATAATAATAATAATAATAATAATAATAATAATTCTAATAATAATAATAAACATATTAATAATTCTAATAATAATAATAATAATAATAATAATAATAATAATAATAATAATAAACATATTAATAATTCTAATAATAATAATAATAATAATAATAATAATAAACATATTAATAATTCTGATGGATTAGTATCTTTAATTATTCGTTTGAGGAAGCTGCTAATTAGCCTGATTCTGATTATATTATGGAGTTCTTAGCATTATGTTTGTTGTTCTGTGACATGGAACCGTCAGTTTTAAAAAAAAAAAAGTTCATTTTTAAAGTCTGTGAAGTGAAACTTTAGAACTTCACGCCTCATTCAGGGCATAAAATTTGCTATTTGAAAAGTGGTCGATGAAAAGTTTCACCCTAAAAGACTGCAATTACAAAATCCATTTCCATTTAGAACGGCGTCTCGCTGCGATTTTCAGCACAGAAATATCACCGCAGGAGAAAAACACACACTCGGCCCAGGAGATATTAACTCGCCTGGAGTGCACTACGTGGTGATGTGTTGTGTCTTATTGACCCACATTTCATCCTGCATATTTTTATTGCTAGACTACATTTAAAATGAACGTAAAAGTCTTTTATTTTTAGTGCAAAATGCTAATTATTTTTTTTTAAATATGAATTATTCTGAGTGATTTCATTGTTAAGTAGTACACACTACAGGAAGGGTTAAAACCGCCTTGTTGAAGTGTTTTTATTTCGCCGAGGTGAAGTGAAACAGACAGGAAGGGAAGTGAAGTTTGTAGAGAAAGACGAAGGGATTTGGATAGAGGGGAACGAGTGAAAGTGTTTCTAAGAGGATAAGACATGCTGGAATGGAGCAACAGCCTGAATGGATGCACAAGCAAGGAAAAGAAGAAAAACTTCTTACTGATTCAGGATGGAAGTCAGGGACAGAGGACGAATGTCCCAGTGTGTTAAAGAGGAAACAACAAGCCTGCTCCTGAGATTAGATAGAAAGAAAGAAGGGATGCAAATAAAGAAATAAGTGATTTGGGACAGAACCTCAGTGTGTGTTAGTCAGGAACAGCAGCTGAATGTCAAAGACTGGAATGTTCTTTCTTTCTTTTTTGCAGGAAAAACAAATCTGTTTTGAATATTGTTACACACACACGGAGAGAGAGAGCGAGAGAGAGAGAGAGAGAGAGAGAGAGAGAGAGAGTGATACTTTTAAAATCCACTCTGCAAAGTGTACAAGTTCACAAGTCATTTTCTTATGTTACTACATTTGTGAAGATTTGGTTCCCACAAATACATNTGTGTGTGTGTTTTGAGTATTAACTAGAAGTTTTCCTGCTTAATCCCTCTAAACCTGCCGGCACCCAAAGTGAGGTCATTTTTATCCACTTCACCTTTTCTTTGACATTTTTAAAGAACTGGGTGACACCTCCGAGCTCTACTGTGTTCTCACCTAATTACGGTGATTTTCCACATTCTGATAGCGATTTTCACTATTCACTGTATGTTTACACACAATCAGGTGCCTGTTAGAACAAGATGTCTCACCTGAAAGGAGGAAAAATAATCATCACGCACAGTGTTTTGCGTGCTGTAAAGAGAAAGAGGGGAGATTGAGTTTCAGCAAGGTGAGACATCTGGAGATTATGGGCCGTTTAAATTTAACCCCTTGCTGTCCTGTTCAGGTCAGAGCCACCCGCTTGACATCTGGACTAAACATGCTGGCAAATGCTAAACATGAGCTTAAAGATGATGTGAGGTTCTTCATTTGTTCCATATTTAAACACTGTATTTTCTACGAGGTCATGTGACCACAGGAGACTGATATAACACTGGGACTGGTGATGTGACTGGTTAAGAAAGTTCATGCTTCTTTCTTTGTTCGTTGTCTCTCTTTCTTTCTCTCTTTCTTTCCTGTTTTCCTCATTTTTGTTGTTTCTTTCTCATCATTCAGCAAGAAATTGCCATTTTTCTCAGATTTAGAGAATGCTGCTGTTGATCCTCTTTCGACTGCTCCCATTAGGTGTCACCACACTGAATCATTGGTCCATGTATTTGATTTGGCACAGTTTTTACGCCAGATGCCCTTCCTGACGCAACCCTCGCCAATTTTATCCAGACTTGGGACCGGCACTGAGAGCGCACTGTTGCCCCAGTGGCTGGGGTTGGTTCCCTGGCTGGGAAACGAACTCGGGCTGAAGAGCACTGGGGCTAACCACTAGTCCACCAATGGATTTACAAACCCATTCGTTTTGACTATTTATAATTCATTCAGTTATTAATAGTTTTATTAATAATTATTCTGAAATGCCCAACTGAGGACTGGAGTTTGTTACTTCCTCGCTGAACGATTCCTCTCAGCATTCCTCCAAGCTAGTCACTTGGATGGTTTACCCTTTATACACCTAGAATGTGCGCATTTCACCTGGGAAATTAAATGGTGTAAACTTTATTACTCACTTAATGTACATTAATGGACCATAAGGAGAGATTTCACAATCTCAGAGGATCCAGTTGCATCTTCTTGTAGGAGAAATACACCAGTACAGTAGACTGTTTCTTTCCCTTCTTTATTTCTTTCCAAATTCTTTCTTTCTTTCTTTCTTTCTTGTGATTATCTGTCTTTATTTGTTTATACAGCGTGTACTATATATTAGCTTAAATTCGCTATAGTACACACACACACACACACACACACACACACACACACACACACACACACACACAGTTGTTTCACCTGTAGCTGTTTTCCTTCCTCTGTAAAACATCTCTAAATTAAGCGCTGNAATGGACCATAAGGAGAGATTTCACAATCTCAGAGGATCCAGTTGCATCTTCTTGTAGGAGAAATACACCAGTACAGCAGACTGTTTCTTTCCCTTCTTTATTTCTTTCCAAATTCTTTCTTTCTTTCTTTCTTTCTTTCTTGTGATTATCTGTCTTTATTTGTTTATACAGCATGTACTATATATTAGCTTAAATTCGCTATAGTTGTGTGTGTGTGTGTGTGTCAACAAAGTGGACATCGACAAAAGGAAGGAGACATTTTGTAGAGATTTAATTCGCGACTGTCACGTTCCCATTTCCGCCCAACAACTTCCCCATTTTTCCACCAGTTTTCTTTCACATTGCACTATAAACAAGCGTGAGAAGCATTCAGCTCCGACTCGTTAAGTAAACGAGGGTTCTGCTCTCCTCTTAACGGGCTGGAACAGAAGGATAATTACTGAACAGCATCAAAGTGACAGTGTAGGATGGAGGCGGTCTGTGCTCTTAATGGCTGTTTAAAACACTGTTTATCAAAAACGGCACACACACTGCATGCTTGTTTCTTCTCATTTAACACCCAGTAGTTTCTGGTGCACATTTAGCATTCCATCTTCTGCAGAACAAAAGCTCAAAGGCAATAAAGCTATTGTATTTATCCATCTGGATTCATCCACAGAAAGGAGTGAACTCCAAAAGTCTTAGCTGTTTTTATTTAATATATCATTTTTCAACTTATATTTCTCCATCTCAGCCATGACTCATGTCCAACTCCATTCTGACTCTTTTGGCACTCCAAGTCACTGACCTACAGCTTGTCTTGGATTGTGGATCTGTTTCGATTCGTATTGTTGGACCTGACACTATTCACCATGACATTTTAACAGACAGACTTGAAAACAGAGAAGATCGAAATCAAAAATAAACTGTCTTAAAGTAATTACCTCTAAGAAGTCTTGGATTTCTTCATGTTACACCGTTCCCACAAGGTTCTGGTTTTGGTCTGCCATTGTTTTGACTTAATCTCAACTTCTTGGACATCAAATTCACAAATATAATGTTGGATTTCACTTTTGGGTACGGTGAATTAGTGGTTAGCACGTTTGCCTTGCACCTTCCAGGTTGGGGGTGCCATTCCTTCCTCTGCCCTGTTTGTGCGGAATTTGCATGTTCTTCCTGTGGTTCAGGGGTTTCTTCTGGGTACTCTGCTTTCCTCCCTCAGTCCAAAGACATGTCTTGTGTGCTGACTGGCATCTATAAATTGTCTGTAGTGTGTGTGTGTGTGTGTGTGTGTGTGTGTGTGTGTGTGTGTGTGTGTGTGTGGCCCTGTGATGGATTGGCACTCTGTTCAGGTGTCCCCTGGGTTAGGCTCCACCCTGTGTAGGATGAAAGGTACAGAAAACGGAGTGATGGATTTCACTTCTTTGATAGTTATATAATAATATCATTATTATTGTTCATTTACAGAATACTATGAATGTATAGTGTAAGAACTACGTATCACGTGTAAAACTCAGAATCGGGATCACGTGTTAAATAAAAGAGTGACAAGGAACGTTTCGTACACATTTGCTGACATTCTGAGCCATAGTATTAAATAGTTCCTTGTCCTATCTTTCCAGTTTTGTAGTTCTCGTCATGCTTGGTTTTGACTCCCATCTACCACTCTGGACTCTGATTACTTTTGCTTTTAGTTCTGGAAAAAATAGCAAATAAACACATGTTAACAGGTGACACGTCATTACGACCTCGAAATATGGCCACTTTGGACTTCATTTCCCATCAGCCTCACAGAGTACAGTTAAATCTTTGTCACATGCTATTGCTTTTCTGATTACACTCACCGGTTCTGTGTTTCCCCTTGATTAGTGTTTCTAATTAAGTCCTGATGGTTCTTTGCTTGTTTACTAAGTCTCTGTTGTGTGCTTCATGCTGAGCTCTCTATGTTGGTGTTTTGCTGTAAAACACTTGCACCGAAACTGAAACAATCAAAACAAAAGGACAATATTTTATTTTACAGTCGTGAACGTAGACAACCTGCAGCCTAATCTGACAACCGGTGACCATGTACACAAAGCACTGAGGTTTTTAGTGTAGTGTGTGTATGCACCATCTCAAACCACGGGATTTTTAAGGGATTTTGAGATTTGGACTGATGAACAAATAGAGAATATAAATGCTGGATGTGATATATAGAATGTTTAAAAAGTGCTTTCACACCTATTAGTCCATTTGTCAAGTCTTAATCAGAGTGAAATTGATTCTATTGCTTCTTTTGATTCTTTGTGCTATTAGGTTTGTTTTTAACTTTTGTTTTTAACTCAATTTAACAAACCATGAAGCAAAAAAAAAGTGTCTGAGATCATGTGTAGGACTGAAACCATCCTCATAGGTAAGAATTACAGAGGCAAAAAAACTTGAATAAAGCTTTACCAAGTGTGCATAGAAATCATAAAAAATCATCTGATCACTGATGGTAAATCAATTACATACATAATCAGTTTAATATATTTTGTGTCACATGCAGAGTTGTTCTCCAGGACACAGTCATTAAGACGTCGCGATACCGAGACACGTGACCGAAACAAACGTAGAGCTCCTAGTCAAATCGTTAAGTGTTTTTATCTAGAAAAAACTCTGCAACCCAAAACACATGGCATGTTTGATTCATTTCTTACAATCGAGTCCATTCAGAGTCAAATCACTTTTTCACTTGAGTTTCCTCGGAAAGTGGAATGAGACCACCTCCCTCAGATGCTCTCTGAGCCAAATGTGATCTGTGTGTTCTCACATGACTAAAGAAGTGCACCGAGCAGGAGAACACACCAGGGTTCTGTTCAAACTGACTAAACACTGGGTATGAGAAGATTCTCTAAAGGTTTTTAGCCAACTGTTATTCGTTAGAATGAAACTTATCCAACATCAGCATTTAGGACACAGCCGTACTCTCTCTTTAGGGAACTTACTGCATGCTGCAGGAATGTAAGCTCTCGTTCCTGATGTTGTTAGATTGGTAGATAAATAATATCGATCTCAACGGAACGCTGAATTTCGCTGCTCCACAGGATGCACGGTTCAGCACGTTCATAGCCGTCTGAGTTCCTTAAGGGCAACAAATCTCAACCGCATACAACGGGTTTATGATTGATTTTAGATGTGTGCTATGCAGGTTTAAAATATAGATATATTTTTTTCCATATCTTCATGGAGGAACTGAGGCTAAGCGAGTGCGAGTACCTGGAAACTTATCGATTTTTGGAATTGAAAAATACATTTAAATTGACCAGAAGCATTTCAGTCTTTACTAAAAATATTCTTTCAGAATATTTACTAAAATATTTACCATACATTTAGAAAAAATGGTCATCATTTCGAGTTCTTTGGACAGTTAAGGGTTGTAGTTGTACTCCACTGTTGTAGGAGTTTCGACAGAACCTGTAATAGTTGCCCAAAGGGACAAACAAAAAAACCCAGCTAAATCAGCTAATTTCACTGTTTGAATACTGACGGATTTTCCTAATATTTAAACATCCAAGGATAAATTCACACTGGAATATTCAACCTTCAGTGGTGTAATATAAGTCTATTAAAACTTACATTTCCTAAACTTACTGGCTGAATGATTTGTATCACTTGATTTATGAAATACCACCAGAGATGATGTTCTTTCGATTTTCCAGCTCGCTAGCAACACTGACAAAAAAACTTGCCAGAAAGGGATCAACCCACAGTAACTGTTTATTTAGTAGTTGCAAAATGGAAGAGACAACAAGTGTCCAATTATTACGATGTACCTATGACAACACCAATTCAAAACAGTAAAATCCAGTTCAGTAGTTTTGTATTACAGGGAACATTATTGTTGATCATTAAATGAAACTAATTGGAAACTTTAAATTTGATCATAAAATGTTTATTTAGTCTTTTCATTATTTTCTTTACTGAAGAAAACATGACACATTTTATCTTTTTATCTCTTGTGAAATCATACCACAGCACTGTTGGATTCTGCGTTGTGATTGTGTCAGTAGGTGTTGATTATTTTTCTATACCAGCAGCTCTGACAGTAGTGCAACTGCAAATCACAGGTTTATATTAATGCGCTCATTCTAATGCGTTATCATTTCTACAGTAACAGGGACACTCCACATAAACAGATTAAAAACATGTGGAATCACTGATATGGGGAGATTTTCTGTAAAGAGATGTTTACTTAACATTGATGGAAGGAGTCTCCAGTGTCAGGGCTTTCTACAATTCAGAGTTAAAGCCGTAACTTCAAGTTTTCCGACGTCTTCAGGAAAGAGAGGTTTACGTTTTACAGTTTCTTGGTAACAAGACAATCTGTGTTTTGTTTTGTTTTTGTTTTTTTTGTCTTATTAACTTCAAGAGAGAGAAAAGTGAGGCTGGTGAGGGAACGACTTTTTATAGCTGCTATAACATAAGTGAGAACAGGAACTAACATGATTCACTGAGAGCAACAATGACACACACACACACACACACACACACACACACACACACACACACACACACACACACACACACACACACAATGTTCCACAATATTAAATGAACTGTAAATGTGTGTGTTTTTTTTATTTTTCATATCACAAAACAAGATATTATTTATTTTTTAAGATTACCTAACAACCATTTACCGACACCATATTCTCCTGTAAAACATCTGGAGTCTTGCTGTTATAGGAAAATAATCAACTTCAGGGTGGTAACAGTAACTCTGCTGCATCACACCACCCTGCCACTCAGTATTTTGCTGTAACACACCCACACACACGCAGTGTAGTGCTAACATTGTAAGCAGTATAATATTATAGATTAATTCATATTTGAATGCATTTTAATGCTAAAATAAAGTGGTTACACTTCAGCTGCTCCCATTAGAGGTTGCCACAGCAGATCATTCCTCCACATGTTGGATTTGCCACAGTTTTTACGCCAGACGCCCATCCTGATGCAACCCTCCCCAGTTTTATCAGGGCTTGGGACTGGCACTAGGACTGTCGCGTGCAACCGCAGTGGCTGGGGTCAGTTCCCTGGCCGAGAATCGAACCCAAGCCACAGCAGTGAGAGCATCAAGGCTTAACCACTAGTCCTCCAGGGACCACTAATGCTAAATAAAGTAATTTTATGTAAGATGTGTAATTAGTAGTGTCTGACTGTGTTAACATTTTAATTTAGTTTAATTAAATACACTCGAACATCCTCTGTGTGATAGAAATTATCAAATATTTTAAACCAGATTTTTCATGAATTTATTTTCTGCAGACATTCTTTCCCCATATCTGTGTGTGTGTGTGTGTGTGGGATGTGTATTAAGCAAACGGCTGCAGGATTTGTGATCCGCTGCTGCACTAAAGATAAATTGGCGCTCGGTTAGGAGAAGTGCACCCTAGGCACCTTTTCCTACACTCGTTCTTCAGGCTCGGATTGAATCGATACATGCCGTAATTCACTCACTCCGTTTGGGTTAATGGAGTCGCTCTGATGTCAAATGGAAAGGATGTGAAGACAGTGAGGCAGATAAGCTGGGAAAAAATTGAAATCCTGCCGAAATAGAGCTGAGCACAGACCCATCTTGAGTTAAAGCTGTAAATGAGCATGCAGCTGCCTTAAAACCTCATTTTCATTTGCTCAATATGAACCGAAGCTGATTCAAAAACGTTCTGCTGCTCAGCGATAACAAAAACAATCTGACCAGATTCTCCATTGTTTCAGCATTGTTCTCATTTCATCTGTTGTTCTACTGTTCTGTTTAATGCTGTACAGAAAGTTTTTTGGTCAAAATAAGTTGTAGATTATTATTATTATTACTATTATTATTGTTCTTATTAGCAGTAGTAGTAGTAGTATCAGTGTTAGCAGTAGTAGTAGTAGTAGTAGTAGTAGTATCAGTATCAGTGTTAGCAGTAGTAGTAGTAGTAGTAGTAGTATCAGTGTTAGCAGTAGTAGTAGTAGCAGTAGTAGTAGTAGTAGTAGTAGTAGTATCAGTGTTAGCAGTAGTAGTAGTAGTAGTAGTAGTAGTAGTATCAGTGTTAGCAGTAGTAGTAGTATCAGTGTTAGCAGTAGTAGCAGTAGTAGTAGTAGTAGTAGTAGTAGTAGTAGTATCAGTGTTAGCAGTAGTAGTAGCAGTAGTAGTAGTAGTAGTAGTAGTAGTAGTAGTAGTAGTATCAGTGTTAGCAGTAGTATAATTGAGGCCACATGTTTACATACAAATGTCTACATACTTCCAGGCTAACTCAGTTTTTCACAACTCTACACACTTCATGTCACCATACATTTCCTCTGTCAAGTCAATTTAGAGTATCTACTTTATTTCCATAAGAGACCATTTCAAAATAATAACTAATAGTCAGGTTTATTTCTGATTTTATTCACTGTATCAGATTTCCAGTGTAGCCTTCCACAAGCTTCTCACGGTACTTTGCCAGAATTTTTGCGCATTCCTCCTGACAGACCTGGTGTAAGTCAGTCAGGTTTGTGGGCCTCGTCGCTCAGACACACTTTTTCAGTTCAGTCCACAAATTGTCTGTGGGATTCAGGTCAGGGCTTTGTGATGGCCAGTCCAATACTTTGTTTGTTTGTAACTTTGATGTTACTTTGAAGCCATTTTATTACAACTTTAAAGGTTTGCTTAGGATCAAACTTCCTGCTGGACCCAGTTGCGCCCACTTTTTTAACGTTCTGCCTTTTGTCTTGAAGTTTTGCTTCAGTATTTCTAGATAATTCTCCTTCCTCATGATGCCATCTATTTTCTGAAGTGCACCAGTCACTTTTCCAGCAAAACACCCCCACAATATGATGCTGCCATCCCCGTGCTTTATAGTTGGGATAATGTTCTTCAGATTTAAAACCTCACCCTTTTTCCTCCATCACATAGCAGTGATCATTATGGCCAGATTTTTTATTATTTTTTCAATTTTTTGTTTCACTGCTCCAAAAGGATGGTGAGCACCTGCAAACTTCAGTCTGACTTGTTTAATGTCATGGAGTAGGAGCTTCTTCCTTGTGCAACAATCTTTCAGGCCATGGCAATGTAGGATGTCTGTTAATGGTGGACGAACACAGTTGGTACCTGATGCCTCCTGCACTAGGTCCTTCTGTTGTTGATGTCATGGGGCTCAGTTGAACCCTTCTGACTAAAGTTCATTCATCTCTGGAAGTTGATTTGTGCATCTTGGCTGTGTGGTCCCAAGATTTTTAATATTTGCAAACAGTTGTTTGTACACATGCTTTTGGTACTTTCAGTTGTTTGGAAATTGCTCCAAAGGAGGAAGAGAACTTGTGGAGGTCCACACTTAGTTTTCCTGTGGTCTTGAGTTACTTGGATTTTCCCATGGCATCAATGGCAAAAGGCACTGGCTCTAAAGATACAGTCCAAGTGCAGTCCCAGTTAACTCCTCAAAGCTGGAATAAATCTGACTCTAATCATTTTGATATGACTTCTGATGTGAACAAAGTAGATGCCCTAAATAAATGCCAAAGGAAATGTATGGTAACAGGAAATATGTGGAGTTGTGAAAAACTGAGATTATGAATATCTTTACCATAGGTTCATGTACACTATTGGCCTCAACTGTATTATTATTATTTTTTCATACACTAGTACTATATTACTGCTAATACTGACATAGTGCACTATATTTCCAATAAGGAGCAATTTGGGATTCAGTGCCCTGCCCCTTTATGTAAGTACATAGTGTATGATATATTGACTTCTAACCCTTATGTAGTGCATTATTTGAGATTGAGCCTGTTTGTCCATGTGTCTGTCAGACTATCTGCCTATCAGTTTATTTGTTTGTCTTACTGCCTCTTTGGCTGTCTGTCTGTCTGTCTGTCTGTCTGTCTTTCTCTCTGACTCTGTGTGTGTGTGTGTGTGTGTGTGTATCTGTCTGTCTGTCTGCATTATTTGGGACTAAGCCTCTGTCTAATTATTTTGATAATAAATATACTGTATAAATATTACATCCCCATGTAACTGTGAGGAATTAATTCATTTCTTATTAAGAGATATAAAATACATATTTAGCTTGTTTGAAATATGATATGATATGATGTGTGTGACTGTGTGTAAGACTGAGTGCTGGAAGTATAGTTTATTAATAAAGGAAGTGAAAGCCTGTAAAAGTGCTTGAGTGTTTAAGGGTTAAAATAGTAAAGTGAAGGAAAGTGAGAGGGTAACAGCCTCCATCCATCACCTCACTCTGAGCTCGACTGTAATCGGCCTTCCTGAAGAAACACAAGCTCAATTGAAAACATGAGCAGCATCTCAAATCACTCATCGTGCTCCCTACAGTGTTCACTTCCTCCCTACAATCTCACATGCCCTGCACTGACACTCACTGTCCCATCACATGTCCAAGTCCATGACCGAGTTTATCACTTATTAAAAACAATCTATGAATGAAATTTTCATTTCTCCAGATGGTATGTATTGGCTGAGAGCAACAGTGACACACACACACACACACACACACACAGAGGTGTGTACTGACGAGGTCACAATGCCATATTATCTGTCTGCCATTTTATCTATATGATTATGCCTGCCTCTCTGACTCTGTGTGTGTGTGTGTGTGTGTGTGTGTGTGTGTGTGTGTGTGTGTGTGTGTGTGTGTGTGTGTGTGTGTTTTTCTGTCTGTCTGCCCGTCTGTCCCACTGTCTTTCTGTCTACTCGTCTGTGTTTCTGACTGTTTGCATGTATTTCTGTTTATTTGTGTGTGTGTTTGTCTGGCTGTGTGAGTGTGTATACCTGTCTACTTACTTAACTGTCTCCATCTCTGACTGACTGTATCTGTCTGTCTGTCTCTCTGTCTGACTGTCTGTTAACTATCTGTCTCTGTCTGACTGTCTGTCTGCATGTCTGTTTATCTGCTTCTCTGTCTGTGTGTCTGGTTGTTTGTCTGTCTATCTGTCTGTCCATGTCTAGCTATTTTTCTGTCTGTCTGTGTAGTTCTCTATCAGAACTTTGTTATTGGTGTCTCAGTGGATCAGTGCATGGTCCAAACGAATGTGTACGCCGTGTTGTTGTTGTTGGTGGTGGTGGTGGTGTGTGTGTGTCTGTGTGTGTGTGTGTGTGTGTGAAATGGGGACAGTGCTACATTCCCTTCAGCTGAACGTGTGGTTTTATTTAACCGAGCTTGTACCCGTATGGTAATAGATGGAGATTAGATTGAAAGTGAATTCCCCATTTAATAGCGTGCAGAGGAGAGCTGTAAACAAGGCAGAACCAATCTGGTTTTTTTTCCCTTACTCTCACTCTGTCCTTCTTTTTATGGCAGAGTCCAGAGAGACGAGGAAGAGGAGGAGAAGGAGGAGGAGTGAGAGGAAGAGAGGAAGTGAGAGGAATACTGATTGTCCCGTGACACGCAGGTGAGAGAACGGAGGGAAAGAGCTGAATTCTTAATGTAGCTTTGGGCTAGCCAGGTTAACAAAGGCTTTTCTGTGATTAATAATTACACCATACACCCTGACAGATGTGTGTGTGTGTGTGTGTGTGTATGTGTGTGCCCCTGTCATTTACTTAAAACACCGATCAGGCAGTTACATATGTGATCTATCTCTCAAATAAAACTCTCTAAAAGGAAATTAACCTGTTGCTGTGATTTATAGCAGTATAGCTGTAACGTCGATTTTAAAACATTCTGTCTGTCTGTCTGATGGAAATGGAACAATTCCTCCATAAACTCGGCACTTGTCCAGGAGAGAGCGGGAATGAGAGATGGAGCAGCAGCACACTTCCATTTTAATCTGTTTTGGCAACTCTGGCATCGATTATCAGTTATAAGGAGATGATTGAACATGAGAACATTAATGTTTAACATATTCCTGCACAGACTACCACGCCCACTCTTAGCCATGCCCCCTCTTAGCCACGCCCACTCTTAGCCATGCCCCCTCTTGGCCATGCCCACTCTTGGCCAAGCTGAATGATTTCCGGTTTAAGGAATATTCAGAAGCACTTATATACCAAAAATTCAATTTTACTTGCTCCAGGTTTGCATAAGATCTCAGGTAACACTGCCTCTAGTGGTGGGGAGGGTGTTTCTCAGGTGTGTGAGATTCCTTAGAACTTTAACACTGAACATTTTAACACCTTTTTTGTTATTTGTTTGAAAACAGCCCAGATTTTTAAGTTTACAGGTGATAAATCTTTTATTATTCAGCGCCAAAGTGAACATATTGGAAGATGTGTTCATCCCTGAAACGTCATGTTAAAGAATTGTGGACATTGGGTAACAGAGTATGATCCACACACACACATGCATATGTACACACACACCAGTACACAATATCATATCTGTGAGAACTTGTATAACATGTTAGTGTTCTTTGAGCTTCATGGTATTGAGGCAGGTCATGTTCCACTGTGCACCTTTATAACACACACGTGCACATTCCCAACATAGCTGCCTTTACACACTCCACCTCTTTGATCTTTCATCGTGTCCGAAATGTCAAGATCTTTTAAGATCTTACCATTTTTTTTTTTAGGTGTCATCCATTATCCTCAAAGAGTCGGAGTGGCTGCTGGTTTTCGTTCCAACTACAACCTGATTGGCTGGAACAAGAACCAGTAGCCACACCAACTCTTTGTGGATAATGGATGACACCAAAAAAATAAAAATAAAATTGACCCATTGTGGATAAGATCGGGCATCCGCTGCACTCTGCTGGTGATCGTGTCTCCCCATTGTGATGATCCGCATGAGGCCTGGCCTTCAATCTCCATCTGTCTCTTCACTAAATCTAACTTTAGACATCCTTAAAAATGATTATGATTCATGTCAGGCTTCATTATGGCATCTAAAGGTCAGCGTTTTCTTAACAAAGCGACCCTAATGAGCCTGTAGGTCACTGACACACACACACTTCTACACACAATTCTACACACACACAGCTTGCAAGTTTCAAATGTGGCTCATGCCCTGAAGGTGTGTGTGTGTGTGNCTGAGTGTGCTTGTTCTAATACAATATTGTTTCTATAGTAACAGCTCATTCACAGGGACTTGTACTGTGGATGCTCCACATAAACAGATTTTAAAAATCATTGATATAGTAAAGTTTTCTGTTAGATGTTAATAAAAATAAACAAGAAGGATGGAAGGAGTCTCCAGTCAGTGTAACATGGAGGACATCACCTGCTCCTCCAACACTGCACTGAGAGAGAGAGAGAGAGAGAGAGAGAGAGAGAGAGAGAGTAAAAAACACAGAGAGTCAGAGAGCAAGACAGAAAGAAACAGAGAGAAAGACAGAGAGCAACCAAGACACAGAAAGTAATAGAGAGAGAGAGAAAGAGAGAGAGAGAGAGAGAGAGAGAGAGAGAGAGAGAAAGGGAAATGTTCTCCCTCATTCTTCTCCTTTAGCTCTAAATCACTGTTTGCAGCCTTTCAGCCAAGACAGAAAAGAGTCCGTCAGTTCACAGTTCTGTACCTGCTGCACATATAAACACCTCTCTGTCTCTGTTCCTTATCTCTCTCTCTCTCTCTCTCTCTCTCTCTCTCTCTCTCTCCTTTATCTCCTGCAGAGTTTCAGGTCATGCGCTCACGGCCTCAGCAAGGACATCTCAGGAGGAATGTCCTCTTTCAGATATTCAGTCACTTGTAAAAACTCACTCTCTTTCTCAGGATCTTTCTTTTTTCTTTCCCTCTTCCCACTCTCTTCCTTTCATGTTCCTTTCTGAAAAAGGCTCTCTTTCCTTCTCTCTCTTTTGTTGTCTTTCCTCTCTTATCACTTTAATTCAATTCAGCAATGTAACGCTTGAACGTTACACATCATATTATGACCAAAGTAAATTATATAAGTAAATAAAATCAGATTCTTAATAATATTTTTAATTGAGATGTCTATTTTTTATTTTTATTTTTTGTCTAGATTGCACAGGGACACAGTGCAAAAAAAAAGTGTCTCTTCCTTTTTCTTTTAGTATATATCACCACACAGCATGGGGTCCTTTGTTCTCATCAAAAAACAAATACAGAAAAAAGGAAGCATAAAGTCTTGACTTTTAATAATTCTCAAAGAGAGGTCTTCAAAAGATGCCCATCGCTACAAGGCTAATGTTGCTAACAAGTAATGTAAATGTATAACCTTCAGTTTAGCATGTAGCCTCTGTATAACGGGCTACTATCTAAAAACCTGATAAAGACACAGAGAAAAATATTCTTAGTGAAAATCATTTACTTCATGAGCAAAGAGTTTGTCACTGCACACCAGCATCACACTCAGGTAAGGGGCGTGGTCTAAAGTCTGAAGGCACAGCTTGAACATGTATATGATGTGGATGTTACAATAGTTGACGTATGAATTGTATATAATTAAAATTGAGATTCTTCTGCTGTTTATGGGGTCACTGAGGCCAACAGTAAATATGTGGTGATTTATGATGCTAAACCGGTAGCTATAAGCTTCTATTATTTGTTAGCTACATTAGTGTGGAAGTGTAATCATGTATCCGTGTACAAGTGAAAGCCAGCATCATGTCTGTGAGTTACACATCCAAGCAGAGTTAAAGTGGGTCTAAAGGAGAACCTTGTGGGATGCCGTGTGAGTTTCACAATGCTAAACTGGTGGCTACCATTACTTATTAGCTACATTAGCCTTGTCTCATGATTAACTACACGTGGGTGTTTAATTTTTAATCTAAACGTTTCATTAAGAGATTAAACCATCAACACTGTGTGACTATTTTTGGACAAAAATATAACGTGTGTGTGTGAACAAATTTGGATATTCAGATTTCTCAGAGAGTGAAACTGGTTAACACATTTGTGACATCAGATTCTGACATGTGATATTACAGAATGTAAGGATTAGTGATGCGCACATCCAAAGTGATAAACTTTTATTCCTTGGCCTCGAGTGGATAAAGCTTTATGGCTGCATTTCTCCTCCATCTGTCTGTTTCCTAACAGGCTGTGTTGGTAATGAACCTGCTGCCAGAATAACCATGATAAATCTCTGTGTAATCAGACAGGAGAGGATGGAGAGGTGTGTGTGTGAGTGTGTGTATGAGGAATAGAGGGGCCGAGACACGGCAAAGGGACAGACAGAGTGAAAAAAGGACGGAGATTATGATTGTGACACGGCATCATAAATCAAAGAGCCATGGCCGAGTTGGAGAAAGCGGTCAGCGTGATAGTAAAAGGAGAGGCAGTGTCTCAAATCACACCGAGAGACTCAGCCATATGTAGAGCACTTGTAATGAATTGTGGAATGCTAATGAGTTAAATTGGGGGTACGGGGGGCAGAGCTCCAGTACTGTAATTTGAATAAATAATTTCTAAAAAGAATTCTTTGTGAAATTTCACTGTTTAATGTGAGGAATTGCCCATCAGACAACTCTGAGACAGTTACATGCTAGGCTAACACCCTGACACACTATGCTAATACCCTGTCCCAGCTTTTTTCAGCTCTTTCCAGATTGCTTCATAGTATTTTAACACTTAGAACCCATAATGAATGTAATCTGCTCACATTTCTTCTCACATTTCTGCTGTAATAAACCACAGTGTGTGTTACGGTAAAATACTGAGTGACAGGGTGATGTGATGAAGCGGACTCACTGTTACTACCCTGATGATGATTATTCCTCCAACAGCATTCTTATACCACAGCAATTTACCAACGATTGGTCTTTTTACTTATTAAACAACAAGCATCATACTTTTTATCTGTTTTTAGTTACATATAATGTCGTGGAACATCTGTGAAACAAGTTCCTGTTTTCACTTACATTATAGCAGCTATAAACAGTCATTCCCTCACAGGCTTCTCTTTTTCCTCTGCGGCTTGTCATGTTGAAGAGAAACGACACAAATGTAAACTCCTCTGTCCTGATGATGTCAGAAAACGTAAAGTTACAACTTTATCTCTGATTGTTACAAAGCGCTGACGTTGAAGACTCCTACCAAGAGTGTTAAATAAACATCTCCTTACAAAAAGTTTCACCATCAATCAATGTGTACAAATCTCCACTGTACAAATCTCCATGAATGAGCTGTTACTATAGAAACGATAACCTCTTAGAACAAGCACATTATAATAAAATTGTGATTTGCAGCTGTGCTACTGTCAGAGCTGCTGTTATGGAAAAATAATCAACACCTTCTGACCAATCACAATTCCTGTGTTATGAATGATAAATATTACACAGCAAAGCCAAAAGTAAACATTGAAAATGTATTACATATCAGTGGAATTGTGGTACACTTAAAAACATTATTACCACATCAGAAAAAAGAGGAATGAACACTTCACCATAAGCATTAAACACAGATGCAAATGAGGGCATTTTTGATTAGCGTGAACTTTCGATTGGCCTGTTTTGCTCAATATCGAGTTTGCGAGCTGAGGTAATGGTGAAAATTTGAAATTGATTAGAAAGTTCAATAAAGCTGTATCTGTGAGAGGAGAAGGTTAATGTATGCGTGCAGTGCTGAGTGTGTCCTCACAGTGACGTTCTCCGTCATTCCCTCTGTCCTGTGCTGGAATAATTTATATAAACCAGTCCATGTAGAACCGAGGAGAACCGAGGAGAACCGCCGATTCCTCTAGCTGAGGGAAGAACCAGCGACACTCCTCAAATCTACATTTCATTCAGATTTATTCGCAGATCTTCACCTTACACATGAGGAAGATTACTGTGTACTGTGTCCATCTTAAAGGTTCTGTATAGGAATCTATAAGAATATAGATTTTCTTCCTTTTCCGGAAGATAAGAACCATTAAGTATCCAATGAACCCGTTTCTTCTAACAGTGTTCCAAGTACCAAGAGGCTATCTGTCACACTCCTGACAGGTTCTAGGTACTAGGAAGTCATTAATAAGCAATAACTTGGAGTTTGCATCACGCACTTATCCAGGTAATACACACACTCTTAGAATAAGTGGGATCTTCAGGGGTTCTTATTTTTCTTGTTCCCTTGTCCCATTGTTCCACAGTTTCCCAGTTTTTACATTTCTTGTGCCTTTTTGCATTGTTTCCTAGTCTCCATGTTTTATTGTTCCCTAGTTCCACTTTCCCTGTTTCCTTGTATCCAAGTTTCTTTGTTTTCTCTTTCCTGGTCTCTTTACTTGTTTTCTTGTTCTCTTGTCTCCTTGTTTCCTAGTGTTCTTTGTCTCCACATCTTCTTGCCATTAAGTTCCTGGATTTTTTTATTGTTTTGTTTCCTATTGTCTTTGTTTTCCTGTTCTCTTGTCCCCTTTCCACTAGTCTCCCTGTCTCCATATTCCTTTGTTTTCTTTTTCCCTAGTCTCCTTATTCCATAGTCCATATTATCTCATATTCTTAATCCATAGTCTCTTTGTCTCATTGTTTTCTTGTCCCTAGTCTCCTTCTCTTCATGTCTTCTTGTTGTCTTTTCATCAGTCTACTTGTTAATCTTAATTACCAAATCAACTTCTGAGTTCCCTAGTCCTCTCCTCTACCTGTTTCAATGGTCTTCTCTTTTTCATAGAGTCCATCTGTCCTCATTCTTTTGTTTTCTAGTGTCCTAGCATTATTGTCTCCTGGTATGTTTGTGACTTGGAAATGATTAACGTAATGGTAAATGATGAAGAAAATATGGTACAACCCAATCCAGAGCAGCAGCAGCAGAGAGGAAAATGAGCAGCTGAAGGTTAAACTGTGACACTAAATGGATTTTTATCTACGTTTGTCTTTGTCTTACAACACACAGATGATCAGATACAGTCGTTAGATAGCAACTATTTCTTGCAGGAGATGGACAGATTTATGAAGCTAATTAAGAAGGAAAGGGTTTTTTTTTAATCATATCTGATCCACAGCAGCAAACTGGTAAATTTCAGCATTGTGTGCTTGGCCTTTGAAGAAAAAAAAAAGCAAATTAGAGCTTTTAATGGGGAGACAATGTACAAAGTAAAAATGTTTTATAAAACATGTACAAATCTAACAAAAAGTAGTAATGTAACAAAGCAACAATGTAATAAAGTAACAGTATAATAAAGTAAAACTGTAAGAAACTATTAATGTAACAGAGTAACAATGTAAAAAACTATTAATGCAACAAAGTGTCAGTGAAACAGTATAACAATGTAACAGTCTATTGATGTAACGAAGTTTAAATTTAAGTGTAACACTGAAAAATACTAATGTAACAAAGTCTTAAAGTAACAGTGTAAAGATTTAAAAAAAAAAATCAATGTAACAGTGTAACACTGGAAAAATATTAATGTAACAAAGACTTAAAGTAAAGATGTAAGATGTAAAAACAAGTGTAACAAAGTGTCAATGAAACAGTATAACAATGTAACAGCCTATTGATGTAACAAAGTCTCAATTTAACAGTGTAACACTGTAGAAACTCTCAGTGTAACAGAGTCTCAGTAGTGATTAATGGTTCATATGAAAGTAGACGCAAAGGCTTTAAGAATTAAAGTTTAAATGTTATAATTGTATTGTGGCAGTTGTATACAATGTTTTACTATCGAAAAAGCTTTAGTTGTGCTGTCCGTTTTATCTCTGTACCAATGTTATTGTGGAGTAGAGTGAATTGTTTGCCCAGCAAGGGGGCTCACATCCCTCCCTTTTCCCATCACCCTGTTCACCAGCTGCTCTACACACAGAAACCCAACAGTGTCCTGGCTAATCTTATAACAGACTTGTGGTGATAATATAATTCATTTGTTGATACTGACTGAAAAAGTCCAAAAAGACAATTCCATTTCGCAGACAGAATGGAATGCCCGTGTACTGGGAGAAAGGGTTAATGTAACACACTAATGAAAAAAAATGTGTATAGTGTAACACTATAAAACGCAATCAATGTAGCAAAGTCTCAGTTTAAGAGTGTAACACTATAAAACGCAATCAATGTAACAAAGTCTCAATGTAACAGTGTAACACTATAAAACGCAATGAGTGTAACAAAGTCTCAATGTAACAGTGTAACACTANAACACTATAAAACGCAATGAGTGTAACAAAGTCTCAGTGTAACAGTGTAACACTATAAAACGCAATCAGTGTAACAAAGTCTCAGTGTAACAGTGTAACACTATAAAATGCAATCAGTGTAACAAAGTCTCAATGTAACAGTGTAACACTATAAAACGCAATCAGTGTAACAAAGTCTCAATGTAACAATGTAACAGTAAAAAAATCCTTTCAAAGTAAGGATATTATCTGACATAACATTCAGCATGTTTTTAAGATATGCCAATTTAACCCAAAATGAAACATTTGCTTTCAATGAAACATTGTACATTTGTATCGACATAACAAAGTAACAAATTGACAATGTAATGATAAGCTAACAAGTACTGTAACAATGTAACAGTAAAGTAACAGTGGTGTAACAGGTTAATATAAGACACTACAGTCAGCATGTTTGTCGAATCAAATGCTCCATATAAAGCCAAATTTACTACATTTTACTCTGGACCAAACTGTTCAATTTCTCTCATATTTTCTTTATTAAATATGAACAAATATCAGAGAACCAAATAACGCCAAGGTCACAGACACACACACGCGTACACACCGGCACACGCATACACACACACACACACGCACACACACACACACACACACACAGATGAGCAGTGAAAAGTCAGCCCTGTGGCTTTAGTCATGTACTGTGGTGCTTTGCTCTGACTCATTTATATTTCCACCTACACTGTACATTAGAGATCAATGCAGTGACAGTGAACGCTGCACGCTAGCACAGTGTGGAGGCGTTAGTGCTGAAAATATCGACTTTCAATATTTTCAATAAAACTTTTGGACAATTCTTTTTTTTTTGTAAAGAACGACCTGCACTCACCCTGCATTCCACCGACTCATCTGAACACTTTTCACCCTTCAAATATGCGACTCAAGAGCAAAAATCAGTGTAAATGTAAATATCTGTGCATAATAACAGCTGTACAACTGAATATGAGGCTTTTCAGTACATTACGAATTTAGTTTTAGATTTACAAACTCAAAAACAACATTAAACACCATATAATAGTGAGGATTCAATCATTCAGCTACAGAAACAGATCATTTATTTAATGTTAATTTAAATAATTAAAATAGTTTTATTTGATTTATTCACAGAAATAAGAAGAGAAATAAATAAGACAATGATATTCCAAGCAATATTACAGTAATGTACAAGGTTTGTTAATAAAGCCCAAAATGGTTTATATATTAACCTCACAATATTTAATAAACTATGATATTATATCAAAGATATTTTACATGAATAGTAATGTGAAAACTTTAAATTGTAATTTTTTTTATTTATCATTGCTAATCTAACAGAACAAAATCACATTATGTTGATATATAATAGCATAGTCTAAGATATTGCAAAAAAAAAAAAAAAAAACATAAAAATACAATGTACTAGGATTACAGTTCTTTGTAAGAAAGAAATTAATGTCAGCGCATCTTTCAAGTGGGAAAATCAGGTCAAGTGCACCAGCTGAAACATTACTAATTTGAGACTGGGGAAGGGGCGGAGCTACCAGGGGGTCAGTTAATATCAGAGAGTTCAAAACATCTGCACAATGGTCAATCTTTCCAGACTCATATTTCAATTAAAAAGGGAGAAAAAGACTCTTTGGTCTCATTTTTGAGTGATAACGCATAACAGTGTACTCTGATTTTAAAAGGCAGCTTTCATACACAAAATGTATGAAGGTCGGCAAGTCTGCAAAATAAAAAAAAAAGATACAAAAATGTAATAAAAGAATCTGAATGCTCCTGCTTGGTTAGATAGACTAAGCGGTTGATGTTAGACTTGTATTACATAAAGCAACTCCATAGTCAACTTCCAAGTCTACCTTAAAGTTCTTTTCTTATAGAGTTCCTTAAACTATTTATCTACTTTGTGGACATCCTACTGCAGGACTTAGCCCACTACTGAGTTCTCTCTGTCATCCATTTCCTAGTCCACTTCATACTTCAATCTGAAGTCCACTTTTTGGTCTATTTCCTAATCCTCTCCCTGGTCTACTCCATAGTCCAAACTAGACTCTCTAAGTCCACTCTCCAGTCTGTTTCCTAGTCTACTTCCTACTTCAGTCTCTAGTTCTCTTTCTAGTCCACTTGCTAGTCCATCACCCTGATCATACTGATACTCTGACTCTTTGATGAATATACTACAAGAACAATCCCATTCCATCACCATGATTATGACATATTACCAAAAAATCCCACTTTATCATGACCTTGTTTTTAAGAAGCACCAGAAAATGTGACCCAAATTGATTCCTCTCCCAAACCTAGAAGGCTGCTAGAACCTGTTCCATTTACCACCGCAATTACCCGTGAACAGTGACACAGTGCCGGTGTCTTTGATAGTTTCGAGCTGAAAGTTTCGTCGCCTTCATCTCGGTGTAATTGTCTCAAGTCAACTTAACAAGCACAAGGACAGAGGCTGAGAAAGATAAATTGGTGTCGCCGTATAGGTTTTCTTGCTTCTCAGAGACGGCCAGGAGACATGAGAGATACAAATTATCCCTTCTCACAAATGAGTCCAGCAGTGTCCTGAATCCCCACCACCACCACCACCACCACCACCACACCGATTCTCCAGTCCTCAGTTTCTTGTCTCTGCCACTTGGTCTCTGTCTGTCATTGGCTTTAGCAGATTATTGGCACTAGTTAGGTCAGCTGGAATGGTTTAGATCTCTGGCACAGCGGCTGAAGCCTGCAATCAATTACTTACCAGCTGTCTACAAACAAAATGCATACGGAAAGTCTTACCCAGGCGAACACTTCACTTCAGACAAATCTATTATGAATCATTATTAGCAAAAATCACTTGATTTGTTTCGGTCAACTTCAGTTTTTCTTGCAAATGATTATTCAAAAAAAAAAGTAAGAAAGACGTTCTTATGAAATCCAGATGAACCTTCATCGGTTTTTGGAGTTTGTTTCATTTATTCATATCTCATCCTGCCTTTATCTTGCCTTAGCTAGTGTATGCTAAGTCTTGTCCATCTCTGCCTCATAGATAACAGCCCCAATACTCCAGTTCCTCTGCACAGATAGTGAGAGATGAAGCCATGATGAAGATGGAAGGTGGAAAGCAGTGCCGCAAGAACCAAAGGAAATAAATGAGCACTAACAGGAAGTGAGGAGTGCGAGAGAGAGAGATGGAGTGAAGCTTGGGAAAGGAAATGAAAGGAGGAGCAGGATATATGAGAGCAGAGATGAGCGAGGAGAAAAGGAAAGATGAAGGGAAACAGTGGTGTTTATCCTGTCTGTGCTTGCTGCTAAACAGATGATGATAAATGAGCAGCTAGCATGGCCTAGCATGATGTCCTCAGTGGAGAAGTCATTTATTTCTAATTATCTCTCAGTTAATATTAACTCTGTCAGCGCCGCTCAGCTGCTCCATCACTCCACACTCAGCTCCAGGCTTGAGCAATATGTTCCATTTTTTAAATGTTACACACCATCGATTTGTCAATGTCCAGTCTGCCGAATACACTTCATCTGATGCTACATAGCATGGTAGCTGTGATTTAACCCCACATTCTCTACAGGACAAAACAGTTGCGTTTACATTCAGATTATAAAAACCTTTTATGTGTGCAGATAAATAGAGTAAAATGACTGACAGAAATCCAAATGACATTTCCTTTAAATAGAAGAATAATCACTGTGCTAACTTTGAAACTGTCACAATTTCTTCATACATTTTCCATGTGCAAAGAGTCTCATTGGCTGAAATCACTCTTGTGGCCACCCATGTGTTTTATTTTCTGTGATGACATAGCCGTACATAACCAGGAAAGATCATTACCTACAGAACCAATCATTTTTCTTGGCTCTGTAGGTTATATTTAGCTATCAACTGTTATACCTAGTTAAACCCTGTAATTTGGATCAATACAACTACTCAGTATGACTCTAACTCTCAGACCTTTTGTGCACATAAATTTGGCTTGTGTTACAGAGTAACATAAATAGTGATTGTCAATAGAAAGCTGTCATGGGCATCATGGGCAGGTTCTGCAATGCTATTAGCTAGCACAAATACACACACACACACACCAGAACCACGAACCCAGGATCATCAATCACCAGATACCTTAAACACGTGCTAATATTCAGTGATTACATAGCTGAGTGAAGAGACTCGGAGTGGGACGACTAGGGTAGCGTAGTAATAACACTTAAATTAGCATGGGAAGTGTCTTACGTTTATAACGACTACATCTGCATAAACATCAATACAAACACAAAAGCTGGTTCTCAGCCAAGCTAATAAGGTCGCTTGGAGAACTGCGTCCGTTTCCCACAAGGACGTTATCGATCGAATCTGAGGCTGGAAGACAGAACGTAATTAAATGGAACAATTGGGAGGTGTAAAATTAGCCTTTGTGTCGTTAGAGCTGGATGAAGAGTGTGTGGTAAAAAAAGGCCTGTCTCCGATGACTGATGAGAAGAACCAATTAAAAGGCGAGGGAGTGAGAGAACAGGGAGGACGGAGTATAGATTTATCTGAGATAATGAACTTCTCAACCTCCATTGATCTGATAAAGGAACCTACAGGAAACCGAAGAGGTCTGAACATGTCAACAACACAAAGCTCCAAAACGGCCATTTTGTTTGTTTTTATAGATCTGCTGAAAAGAACTTACTAGGTGTTGCCGGGGTTCTCTTGTCTACTGGGTTCTTAAAGACTGTGCAAGTCCGAACCGAGATAGATCATCATTACCTACAGAACTGTGATAGTGTACTACATGTTGAACTCTACTGCACTAAAGTAAGCAATTTGAGACATGACTCCTTCTCATGCTGCATTTCTGGCTCATTTCATGAAGTCTGTAAGGTATTGTGGATCCGCCAGATTTAATTCCATGCCACTGAACATCATTAACATGGCCGGTGTCATTTGTGCATCTCAGTTTTAACTCTTATTAAAAGCCAGACTTGTGTGTGTGTGTGTGTGTGTGTGTGTGTGTGTGTGTGTGTGTGTCGTACAGATAATCCAATTCAAAAGCACCAGCTGAAACATTACTAATGTGAGATTGGGGAGAGTTCCTTAAACTATTTTTTTTTTTTGGACATCCTAATGCAGGACCTAATGCATAAACCATGATGTTTTTTCAGATTTATTAAATGACCTTTAACAGTTTCATTCGTGTTGTATCTCTAGCCTTTTGCTACACATTTGTTTTGCATTTGTAGCTTTTTCTCTGTAAACAAACCGTTTTTATGATGGAAAGTCCTCCCCTGCACAGGCTAAAGCTGATCCAAAAATGCAATCGCAGTGTTCCTCTGATGATTCCCAGAACATGGTTCCTTCACTATTTCAGTTTCAGACATGATAGCAGACACTTTTTTTGCAGTGTTGATTTTCATTGGCGCTCACAGACTCTGAATTTAAAAATGTATGTTGTTAATAACATAAAAATATTTCCATACCTTCACCATCACAGCATGACATGGGGAATCTCCATACAGGAAAACAAAATGGTCTTCACAGCAATCAAGGAATGACATGATCATAATGTGTGACAGAATCCACAAATTGCTTTTACAAGAAATCCTATTAAAGGAAATGTCCTGAAGTTGGTCAAAGACTTTTGCGGATAATAAGAAGTGATTCTGTCTCCACAAATAACTGAAGAACTTTTTTTTTTTTCTGAAATATTGCCGAAGTCATTAGAGCTGACATGATGTTCCATCTTTATGGTGGTATAGTGGTATAAGGAAATTTGAGTATTAAAATTATGACTAGAATTATGAATATTACACTTAAAACAAAGTTACTCAGGGGTTCTTTGGATGCTTAGTGATTTTAACTTCCTAACAAGGTTCTACTTGGGACTTGTTCTAAAAAGGGAAACTCTGTTGAAGGGTCCAACCTGGAACCTTTAATGGTTTCCTCAGAAGATCATTAATGTCAAAAGTCAAAAGTCAAAGTGGAGTTTATTGTCATTTCCGCCATATACAAGTACACAGTGAAACGAAACAATGTTTCTCCAGGACCAAGGTGCTACATAAGACAAACACAGAACAA
>CM074955.1:10404075-10414705 GCA_037577455.1 Pangasius macronema
TGTTTTATTTCAAATCCATTGTGGTGGTGTATAAAGGCAAAATCACAAAAACTCTGTCATTGTCCAAATACTTCTGGGCCTAACTGTATATACGTACAGATGTGTATATATATAAAGCATATCATATGTATGTAATCCTAAGTAGTTCACTATGTAGATTTTTTTTCTTGCTAGTACAGTTACTATGATATTTAGAAGGAGAAAAAATTCAACAATTCAATCATAGTGATACCAGTCTGATTTTTCTGTTAGCTACTAAAAACCAAAACTTCTCACTCAGTTTTCATTTTTCAGTCATGTTCAACTTAATGATAAATCCAGTGTGTAATTAGTGGAGATGCTGGGGCAAATGCTGAACTCAAAGTCCCAGAATGCAATGCAGCTATACACCTCTGACTTACAGAAGAGACTCAGCTCAGCTAGTTAGCTATCTACTAGATGATGAGCATGATGGTGTTGACAGTAGTTTTAGCATTGAAGTTGAAGCTTCAGAAGCTGATATTTTCATGCAGAGTGTACAGATAAGGAGGTGAGACAGCCGGACAGACTCAAAGCACTGCTGCATCGCTGTCTTAAGGTAGAAAGTACACCAACATGTCACTGAAAGAAGTAAACTAATTGAGAAACAAATGTCATCTACATTTAGCAGACGTATAGTGAAGTCAAGGTTCATTTAGTCTCTAAATGCTGCAGGTACAGCTAAACATGCTTTAAATAATCTTTTAAAAACAATATGGTAATAACATGCACATGCAGTTTCAGAACACCTTCCTGAATCCTGTAAGAACGTCTCTCAGAGTGAGAAGCGATGACTGAGATCTATAATCTCCACTCAGGTAAAAGGCCATGCTGGGGACAGATCAGGGAATGAGTGATGAAATAATAAATAAATAAATAAATAACGAGGAGGAATGAAAGAGGAAGGGAAAGAATGACAGAGAATTGAAGGACTTCTCCTTTCATGAGCAACTTCAAACAGAAGGGATGCTGAGGAGAGCCATTGTACCAGAGAAACAAAGAGGAAATGAAAGAGAAAGTAAGAGAGAGAGAGAGAGAGAGATTAGCATAAAAGAGAGGACAGATGACAGCACCAATGGCTTTAGTGCTCAATTCTTAATGAGAGCTGTGTCAGGACCTTTCTTTAATAAAGATGTGTAACATTAACTTTTATTGTTAAATATTTAACCCTTTAATTTAATATTTGATAATAAACCAATTATAAGCATGTAATAAGTAGTTTACTAATTAAAACATAATTGTTAATTAATTATGAAATTGTAAAAGAAATTTGTAAAATACATTGTATTATGTATATATTAATGTTTAGGAAGTCAAGAACTGTGTGATAAATGTTTAGTGTAACTAATAACTAATAATAAAAAAATAAAAAATAAAAAAAAAAAACAAGAAAAACCTGAATCTTTGGAAATCTTTTTGTCACAGTTGATCTTTCTTTTTTAATCTCACTTTTCTGGCAATTTCAGGAGAAAATTTCACAATTTTTTCACACTTGAATGCTATAGACACACACTCACACACACACACACACACACACACACACACACACACACAGTATATATATATATACTGTATATTGTCTGCTATACAAATCCCTGTGAATGAATTGTTACTATAGAAACTGTGCTTTAATGGTGAATGTTTCCAGACTACAAAGTTAAAAAGCAACAAATAAATTCTTGTGTTATAGTGCCACACCTATACACTTAACATAAAGTGCATACAACAAGAGACATCATACAAGACAGCAGTGTAGGGAGCAATTTCCCACTACTACACTCCTACCAAACTTTACTGTATGTGCATTTTTGGATTTTGAAACAGCTCCGAACTGCCGGAGAGCAAATTGCCACATCAGGAGGAGATTAAAAGTCACATGACTAGAGTCATTTGGATAATTAGGCAGCTAAGTGTTTGTTTTTTTTCACTGATTTTGGTGTTCATGTTATTATATTCTGAGTTGTATAAAGGGTTGTTCAAACAGGAGCTTGACTAGCGTGTTACAGATTCAAACAGCAAATGAGTGACTTCTCACTTTCATGTGGCCTGCAAGCCACCATGGAATTATGGCAATGAATTTATCCAAATCTGGCTCAGCCATAACTCCACCTCAGTGAGAGCCAGACTCTGAGAGGATACAGAGCAGAACCTACAGCTGGAACACTTTTTGGCCAAAAATAAAACACTGCACCAGTGTTAGATATACTTGGCTGCATTGGGGTCATTTTTTGGCTCAGATTTTCAATCCTGTCTAAACACTGACTCACAATACACCTGCCATTATCCTAACTACCCAATACTGTACCTGAACTACATTTACATTTACAGCATTTATCAGATGCACTTATCCAGTGTGGTTTACAGAAGTGCTGCATAGTCTTCATCAAAAATATAAAGTAAACCATGAAGTATATTGGAATTGACTGTTATATGGGAAAGAATGCTAGGACTAGACCCTGTACAATAAAGAATCCAGGATGAATGAATATGAAAACATGGGAACTAGAGCTGTTTCAAGAACTTCCTTTAGGATCAAATTAATCTTATATTATCTTTAATACAATAGTTAGTTAATTTCATTGGACAAGTGGCTTTCAAAGATTGTTGATATTTCCTGGTACTGGTAGAGCACTGGTAGATTTCATTGTTTATATCACGCCGCTTGTCTGGGTTCACTACATAAAATTCCAGTTCTAGCAATAGTTTGTTACATTTGACCTGCAGCTCAAGCCTATGGCCATGCAGATATTTATTATAACAGTGCTCTTGCTCATGTGATATTGCTTAAACAGCATGAATGCCAAGAGTATTCTCAGGAAGAATGTTATCACCAAGTGACACAAGAATGCTCACCTTCACCTTCACTGTCAAGCCAATGTAGGTATCTAAGTAATCTTAGATGTTCACGAGCCAGTGGTAAGTAACACTTTACTTATGAAACGGGCAAACTATCGTGGTAACAATCATTGATGACAACTAGCTAGCGAAGTGGAGCTTCCTCCTGATGAAAGTTGGGCACATTTTTTAGTCATTTGGTTAAAATAAACAGACTAAAAACATGAAATCCTGAGTTTAGAATTCCTTTTTAATCTGTTTAATTTTTGTGTGTTGAGAAGATTTAATTAGTGTATCTACTGATTTTCATATACAGTATGTATTAAGAAATATTTAGAAGCAGTGAATTATATGTTTACTTGATTCTAACAAATTTATTACCAAACCTTAAATTAAAATTTAAAGTCTAATAAAAAGTCTTATATTTAAGTCTTAAGTAAAAAGAGAACATAAAATGATTCAGAAACTTTATATATATACACCAAAAACTATCAGGGGGATTGTGGGTTCAATCAGTAGAGGGCTCTCTGGATAAAACTACATTTAAATACTTTAATTTAGTTTTTTTTTCCTAGCTTTTTTCTTCCCAACATTGTTTACATTGCTCTGGTAATGTCCCAAAATGGATTTAACAAGGAGAAGAAAGCTAAACCTAAATGTGGCTCCTATTAATCTCACTACATAATAAATTAATAAATGTGCACCTTGTCTATTGCAATGAAATATGGAGAGTTTTTTTAAACCTCATTCCTGTTGGTAAACTGGAGAATCCAGTTTTTTATTTGAGAATTTGGGAAATCGGGAGTTATTTGGGAATTATCCTGTGGTTATGAGGGAGTTATTTGGGAATTATTCGGAATGGTTAAAGTGTTTGAAATAATTCCTAAATAACTCCCCGATAACCCCAGGATAATTCCCAGATAACTCCCAAATAACTCCAAAATTCCCAAATTCTCAAATAAAAAACTGGATTCTCCAGTTTACCAACATTTCAATCTTCTAATTGTCAGCATTCTGAGGTTTATCATTAATGAGACTTATTATAGCAAGCTTAATATATAACTAAAATCAGGGCATGTTCATGGGAGCAAGAATTCTGGAATATTCTATGACATTAATATGGTAGGTGTGTGTTTTTAACGTGATGCTATCTCACCATAAGATTTCCATACTTATGAAAGATTTATAGATCTATACATTATGTAGCATGAGGCCTGAATTATTGATTTGTCACTGCAGGTGATGGTGGATCAGAAAGAGGAAACACTGGAGTTCTCTGGCAGGAGTGTTTATGATCAGAGTCTTCAAAGTGGGATGCTTTGAGAACCTGACTTCTTACAAATTTTTCTTCTTACCTATCAAGTGCACCGCTGATCAAGGACTTTTGTCTTTGAATGGTCTTTGAATTTTGTTTCTTTGAATTTTTTGTCCATTTTTTACTATTTTTTTTCCACTAAATATTTTTATTAAACTAGTAGTTACTACAGTGCTGCTGGATTCTGGATTGTGATTGGTCAGAAGCTGTTGATTAATTTTCTATAAGAGTAACTCTGACAGCAGCACGACTGCAAATCACAGGTTTATATTAATGCACTCATTCTAATGCATTACTGTTTCTGTAGTAACTCATTCACAAGGATTTGTATAGCAGACACTCCACAGATTAAACAGATTTAAAAAAAAAAAAAAAATCATTGCTATGGTGAAATTTTCTGTAAGGAAAAAAACTTACCTGGCACATATTTCCAGGTAACAGTAACAATAACTTGGCTTCATCACATCACTCATTTGTGGATTTTTTTAATTTATTTAAATGTCCATTGAGTCAGCGCTTGGTTGAGCCATATTTTATCTGGGAAGCAGTTGAAATTTTTCATCTGAAATGTGTCCTTTTCAGATGAAATGTTTTGGCTAAATTGTTTACCAGACAAAACAACCATAAAATGGCCACCTTAACCTGTAGTGTTCAAAAGTGTAGATCAAATTGTTTGTACATAATTTAAGGCTTGAAGTAAAACTCACTTCCTTACCTGATGCAAGTGCTGAAAGGTTATCACAAGCTAGAACTTATATGGAAGCTTTATTCAAATGTATACTGATAATTACATAAGTAATTATGTAGCTATGAGATGAAAGGAGGAATAAAAGTGTAAACTAAAATACGACTGGTGTTTGTAAATCTTAGCATAAGGAAGGGACTTTTTCAGTCATGACTGTTTATAGATCATGACTGAGATGAAGAGAAGACAGATTGGGGGGATTTTACAGCCCTATTGCTATAAAATCTAAAGAGATGGACTGAGCAGAAGTGAACACAGCTCTGCAAACCCTTGGACTACAGAATTGGAACTGAATGTCTGCTATTTGCAGCACTAATGCCCCAGTTGACATTTCCAGGGGATTTTTAACACTGTCACATGCAGAGACGAGATGTCCAGGCCGTCTGCCACCAAAGCAGGAAAACCAAACACTTCAAAACAAGAAAGATTTACAGGAAAAAGGGAGGAATTGTATTTTACACACATTACACACATTCCTGATGTCTGTGTGAACATTTCTTGACATTTTTGGCCACCCAGTCACTCAGAGAGAATGTGCAGATCCAACAAATTATATGTCGCCGACAGAAAAGTGGTTGAAATTCGCTAATACCTTATCTGTCCATCTTTCTCTCTGGTATTAGGGTTTTCCTGGAAGCGTCCAGATTGGAGATTGATGTCATGAGTCTGCACAGTGTAACATCCGTTTTCCCTCTCTCTTTCTTTTTCTCTCTCTCTCTTTCTTTTTTCGATTTTTCTCTGTCCAAGTCTTTCTGTAAACACACTGTCCTGCGCCACAGATGACATGCAGACGAGGCCAAAACCCCCAAAGTGTTTATGGCGCAGGGCGTTTGAAGGCCCAACTCTCTTTCTTTTTTCCTTTTTTCTCCTTTCCTTCTTTTTGTGGTGATCTAAAGCAGCATGTACTCTGGGCTTTCCCCTTGCAGTCTTTTGGGTAGAACTGGTGTTTAGATAGCTAGTTTCTGCTAGCTCATTGCTAATGGGGATCTCTCTGTAATGCTTGAGGCTGCAGATAAATAGAAAAGAGTTTCCAAATAAGTTCTCACCTGCATGACCTACTGTAAGTGAAACATCCTGCACTGTACATCCTGGCAGATATTTTTTATTCTCAGTTTGAGTACAATTTAAGTGCTAGACTAGTTAGCAACAATCTACTTAAGTAAGAACAGTTGTTGCTCCTACATGTGTGTGAGGTTCTAATTGGTTACAGTTGGAGTGAAGGGTAGGATTAGCACTTGTAGCTTTTATTGCAACTTCACTGTGCAGCCCATTCCACTCTGTAGTCCACCCCCACATTCCACTCTGTAGTCCACCCCCAGTCCTCTTTGTAGGTCAGCCGCAGTCCACTCTGTAGTCCACCCCCAGTCCACTCTGTAGTCCACCCCCAGTCCACTTTGTAATCCACTCCCAGTCCACTCTGTAATGCACCCTAGTTCATTCTGTAGTCCATCCCCAGTCTACTTTGTACTTCACACCCAGTCCACTCTATACCCCCCCCCCCCCCCCAGGCCACTTTATAGTCCACCCCAGTTCACTCTGTAGTTCACCCCCAGTCCATGCTGTAGTTAACCCCCAATCTACTCTGTAGTTCACCCCAGTCTAATCTGTAATCCACCCCAGTCCAGTCTGCAGTTCTTTCGCAGTCCTTTCTGTAGTTCCCCCAGTCCACTCTGTAGTTTACCCCCAGACCGCTCTGTAGTTCACCTCCAGTTCACTTTGTAATCCACTCCCAGTCCACTCTGTAGTGCACCCCCAGTCCACTCTGTAGCCCCCCCCCCCAGACCACTTTATAGTCCACCCCAGTCCACCCTGTAGCCCCTGCAGTCCACTATGTAGCCCTCCAGGCCACTTTGTAGTCCACCATTAGTCCACATTGTAGTTCCCCAGTCCACTCTGTAGTCCACCCCCACATTCCACTCTGTAGTCCACCCCCAGTCCTCTTTGTAGGTCAGCCGCAGTCCACTCTGTAGTCCACCCCCAGTCCACTCTGTAGTCCACCCCCAGTCCACTTTGTAATCCACTCCCAGTCCACTCTGTAATGCACCCTAGTTCATTCTGTAGTCCATCCCCAGTCTACTTTGTACTTCACACCCAGTCCACTCTATACCCCCCCCCCCCCCCCAGGCCACTTTATAGTCCACCCCAGTTCACTCTGTAGTTCACCCCCAGTCCATGCTGTAGTTAACCCCCAATCTACTCTGTAGTTCACCCCAGTCTAATCTGTAATCCACCCCAGTCCAGTCTGCAGTTCTTTCGCAGTCCTTTCTGTAGTTCCCCCAGTCCACTCTGTAGTTTACCCCCAGACCGCTCTGTAGTTCACCTCCAGTTCACTTTGTAATCCACTCCCAGTCCACTCTGTAGTGCACCCCCAGTCCACTCTGTAGCCCCCCCCCCCAGACCACTTTATAGTCCACCCCAGTCCACCCTGTAGCCCCTGCAGTCCACTATGTAGCCCTCCAGGCCACTTTGTAGTCCACCATTAGTCCACATTGTAGTTCCCCAGTCCACTCTGTAGTTCACCCCCAGTCCATCTAACCTGTAGTCTGTAAACCAGACTTATTATTCTCCTTTCTACTCCTGTGCAAAGTATATTTTGTAGAGGCTAAAATCCACTTGTCCACTTCATAGTCCATTCTGTTATTTACTTATTACATTACTTACTACTTCATTCTGATGTTTTCCCACTTCACTTTCTAATCTGTTTCCTAATTCATCCAGTACTCCCATCCATAGTCTATTTAATATTTAACTCTGAAATCCAAACTGTAGTCCCTTTTCTAATCCTAATTTTCTAGTACAAACTGTAGCCCCCTTTTATAGTCCACTCCATGTCCATTCCTTATTGAGGGGCAAGATTACTGCTCAGATTGACTCATATTGTTATTTATATTTCATTCCTTTTAAACACAGGTTGAACTCAGTGTAGCTATTATTGATTGTACTGAAGCAGTGTTTGTTGGTCAGTCACCATGGCAGCTCTGCGCTTACACTCGGGTATTTATGGCTCTTAAATTACACCTCAATAAGAAAATTCTTAGTTTAATGTGATTCATTAGGGAACATTTGGATGGTGGCTGCTGCCAAAGAGCTTTCAGTCTGTCCAGCTTTGTGTTGCAAAACAAAATATACAAAACAAACTGTGCACTGTCACATCTGGCCTCTGAAGAAAAGTAGTGAAGGCATTTAGAGCATTTCTTTGAAGAATAAGAATAAAACACAATGTGGAACATGAGAGAAACACTACAGAAAAGATTTAGAAAGCTTTAATAGTCATCATGAGTGAATATTAAAATATGTCCAGTTACTCTGACTCGTTATTGCTCATATTTGTGCTCATATATGTCAGAAAAAGAATGATCGTTAATTATGCTCATTACATTAAATTATTTTGTTTTAGGTTCTCTCAAGTTCAGGGTAATGCACAAAAATAGAGCTTGTAATGTTTATAGAGCTCGGTAACAATAAGACTTAGAGTAAGATAAGTTTAATTGTTACATTGATACACAATAGAAAAAACGAAAAATGCTTTAAAATAGTAAATTATTTGGCTAAATGTGTAATTAAATAAGTAACTTAAGTGTTACCCGTGAATGTTTCTAGCCTAATTCTGACCCTTTTTGACGCCCACACTCTCTGCATCCTTTTGTCCCTTTGTGGTTGTCCAGTTTCCTTATATAGTAGTTGTTTCTTCATTTCTTGCCCCCATTAGTCTCTTGTTTCTGCTTCTTTATTTTATCTTCAGTCTGTTTTGTGTGTGTGTGTGTGTGTGTGTGTGTGTGTGTGTGTGTGTGTGTGTGTGTGTGTGTTTAACCAGCACCTTTATGCTGTTTCCTGAGTTTTATTACTTGAAATACATTCTAAACATCAAATAATTTTTTGCATCAAAATGTCTGACAACAGTCTAATCCCTAACCATCGTGCTTCACTGACTTGCAGTGTTTAATTTTGATTAATCACAGTGTTAATTTTATATGAGCTTAATCCTTTGCAGTAATTAAACAAGCTTCAACATATCTCAGATGTATTTAAACATATTAAAAGAAAATTTGCCAGAATAAGAATGATAAATCAGCCTACACTGGAGGGAACTTTATTCACTATGCACACATGCAGAACTTTTGCCAACATAAAAATCGTGTAATAACGTGCATTTGTTAGGTCCTGAGTAATAACCATACAGTAATGAAACCACATGAATAAAGGCACTTTAGCAAGTAGTAAAAACGTTAATAAATGTGCCCTGTGGTAAGCTTTCAGTGCCCTCAAATGAAAAGCAGACGTGGGCTACTGCTGAGCCAATGATACATGACTTTAATATTTTTGAGGCTTGGAGCCCAGGTCAGTTTAAGAAGCACACGGTATGATGTAGTTCGATATGATCACAGAGCAGAAAAAAAGTTTTAGCATTTAAAAAAAACTATAGCATTTTTTTGGTTCAGGAAGTTAAAAGGGCCCCTGAATCTATCAATGTTTTACATTGGCTGCATCCCAAATGTCAGAGTTCATGTCTGGTTAGTGTTCTCACTAAAACACAGGCCACTTTAGGAAAATATGTACAATGCATAGAATTTGTTCATAAAGCCAACCTGTTCAGGAGTTCAGTCTAGTCCCAGTGCAGTTTTGTCTCATCTTTTGTCTTTTTTACATTTTAACAAATGTTTCTTGGTGTGTATTTGAGAGAAAATGAATTTAGATGTTGCACATTTTACTGTTTGTCCTGACATTTTATTTTTTGATACCTAAAGAAAACAGCAGAACATCAGGTGGAATAAAGACTGAATCAAGATGACAGTCAGTGAACTAAAGACCCATCTCTGTTCTTTGTATTTCATGGTGAACATCAGTGTTTGATGGTGAACATCAGTGTTTGATGGTGCATCTTGGTGCTTTGCGGCCACATTTCTGTACTTTGATTGTGTGCCTTGGTGTGTGGTGTCTTGGTGTTTAATGGTGAACATCAGTATTTGATGGTGTCTGCCAGTAGTTTAATTATGTCAGTGTTTAATGGTGTCACTGTTCGAAAGTGTCAGTGTCTGATGGTGTTTGCCAGTGTTTAATGATGTTAGTATTTGATGGTGTGTGTCAGTGTTTAATGGTATCAGTATTTGATGGTGTGTGTCAATGTTTGATAGTGTCATTGTTTAATGGCATCCTTTTTTTGATGGTATGTGTCAGCATTTAATGGTATGTGTCAGTCTTTGATAGTATCACTGATGGTGTGTGTCAGTATTTGATAGTGACAGTGTTTAATCATGTCAGCATTTGATGGTGTGAGTGTTTAATGGTATCAAATTTTGATGGTGTGTGTCAATGTTTAATGGTGTCCGCATCTGATGGTGTTTGTTAGTGTTTAACAGTGTCAGTATTTGATGGTATGTGTCAGTGTTTAATGGTGTCAATATTTGATCGTATGTGTCAGTGTTTGATTGTGTCAGTGTTTATTTGTGTAAGTACTTGCGGGTGTATCAGTGTTTAATGGTATCAGTATTTCATTGTATGTGTCAGTGTTTGTGTCAGTGTTTAAGTGTGTCAATATTTGATGTTTTCTCAGTGTTTAATGATGTGTGTCAGTGTTTGATAGTGGCAATGGTGAATCAGTGTTCAACAGTGTCAGTATTTGATGGTGTGTGTCAGTGTTTAATAGTGTCATTGTTTACTGGTGTCAGTATTTGAGGGTGTGTGTCAATGTTTGATAGTGACAGTGTTTAATGGTGTCA
>CM074955.1:10447578-10461877 GCA_037577455.1 Pangasius macronema
GTAAACGTTCACACTGATTATAAAATACTGATATTGACCTATAAAGCACTGAATGGTCTCACGCTGCAGTACCTGAGTGAACTTCTGGTCTTTTCTGACTAGAACCTATTTTGACCTATCACACCTATTTTGATCAAAAGGTGCAGGCTCTTTGTTGGTACCTCGAATAATGAAGGCTACAGCTGGGGGCAGTGCTTTCTCTTAAAAAAGCACCACAGTTATGGAACAGCCTTCCACTTAGTGACTGAGACTCAAACACAGACTTAGTCTTTAAGTTCATGCCGAGTCAAACCTTTTGTTAATAAGATTTTTTTCTTAGACAAAGGAGCAGATCTGGAGGGTTCATAGGCATAGAGTGTTTTTGGTGCTGTCGCGCACACACACACACACACACACACACACACACACACACTCTATGTGTTTTTGGTGCTGTCGCACACACACACACACACACACACACACACACACACACACACACACACACCTCGTGCAGCACTGAAGTGTCTGAAAGGGTTGGAATGGATCTGTTCAAGAGGTGGTGAGGGTGGAGTCAAGTTGCCATTAGCGATGGTCTGGTCCATTACAGGTGAGTTGTGGAGTGTTCCATATGACTCAGAGAGGTCATTGTGTCGAACCAACAGCCTCTCTTCTTCTTCTGGCTTTTCTTCTTCTGATCCCTCGTTCCTTCCTCTGAGATCCCAGTACATCAGCAACACAATGAGCTGCAGCAGCAGCCACAATAGACACATGAAGATCTGCACACACACACACACACACACACACACACACACTCAAAATAAAAAAACAATGCACTATTAAACCATCTGCTTCATCTGACTAGTAGCTTGTCATAGATCAACAGGAATTATCCTGGCGATGGGGTCCACATCACCTACATCAGGACTGACTGTGCTGCAAATGAGTCATCTGTGCAATCTGACTGAAAACTGCCCTTAACACCTCATCACAAAGACACTTAAGTTTTGTAACTGTCTCTCAGTGCCAACCTTCCTTGCTGAAATCTGATTGGCTGATGGCAGCCATTTTAAGCAACCCAGCCATCATTCGTAATCCCCTTAGAGTTTTACACAGTGATGCCGTACACAAAAATTCAGCTCGATTGGACTTATATAACTAAACACATTAGTGTACATGTTTGTGTGTGTGTGATTTACCCCAGGAGCGGTGTATTTATTCACCACGAACGGTCCAAGCTGGAAGTCACATAGTCTGAGGAAAATGTTGAATGCAGGACCTGAAACACGACACGAATAAAGACAAGAACATCATCACTATTAAAACATGAGAGCAACATCTCATGGAATGGCAGAGAGATATACCACAGTGCTGTGGATTCAGAGTGGTCAGAGGGTGTTGATTAATTTTCTATAACAGCAGCTGTGACAGTAGTGCAGCTGGAAATCACAGGTTTATATTAATGCACTCGTTCTACTACGTTATCGTTTCTATAGTAACAGTTCATTCACAGGGACTTGTACAGTGGACGCTTAATATACAGATCTTTAAAAAATCATTGATATGGTGAAGTTTTCTGTAAGGAGATGTTTATAAATATTTATGGAAGGAGTCTCCGGTGTCAGCACGTTGTAACAGTCAGAGGTAAAACCCCTGTTGTGGAAATGCTGTTTGTAGCGAAACACACAGCTTTATTTTCTTCATTAATGCAAACTAATGCAAAAAAAGCAACAGAATACTTATTAAAATAAACATCAGAGCTGTGTAATGTTTTACAGAATTACAGCCATGATGCACACCACCTCGTGTTCTATTGCTCACAGTATATATCATACGGGAAATGAAGTAAAAGCTAATAAAGGGTCTAAAGCAAAACTCTGTAAGTTTTTGCAAACTGTAAAATAAAAGCTGCAATATATTTTCAATGACACACTCAAAATAAAGTGTGTTCAAACAGTTACTCAACTGTCAGATTATAAAAACATAGAAACACAGAAATAAACAGATACATGTGTAATACAAATACAGTGTCACGTCACATTACAGGTACTGATATTGTTATTGTTTTATAAGTATTGTATTGTATTGTATAATTACATAAGTATCCATGACACTAATACATTGTACATTAAATGTCAAGGTACACTGAATCAATGATCAGCACATGTCTGATGTCAGTCTTCCTCAACTAAAAAAACTGCTGCAGAATTTAATTTAAACTAATAACTAACTGATCAATGATGACCAAACAACATAAGCAATCCAGCAAACTGACCAATCAGAAGGCCAGCTTGTCTGCAGGCCATGACAGCAGCGAAGACAGTGGACCGATCTTCAGGGGCCGTGATTCTCGTCAAGAAACCAAATATAGACGAACCGGCTCCTGTCCCGATTCCTGTTACGGAAAAACAATAATACTCGACGTTACACAACTATACACAACACCACACAGCACAATGTAGTACAACGCTGTACAACATTATACAAATGTACACCATGTTAAACAATTTTACACAACATTCAACAACATTATAACTGAAGGTTTGTCATGTATGAAAACTGTGACATCACAAAACCTGCTGCTGTTTCTGTACGTTTACATAACATGCAAAACAAAAGGAGAGATATGGTTAGTATGCTTTACTTGTGGGATTTTTATTATTTGCGGCAGAAATTAGGAAGTGTACGCTTTCTCACCTGCAACAAAACGACTGCTCAGTAGCAGCCACTTGGAAAATCCTGTAAAATACATAAAATTACCTGAAATACAGAGAGAAAGAGAAATGATCAGATCATCTTTTCTCCTTCAGGTTCTCAGCTTATTACATGAGGCTTAGAGAGATATATATACACATGTACGTTTATATATTACATAACAGCTGAATAAACACCTACTGCTCTGACGGTCTAGCTTTGTCTAGTTTTGTTAGATTTTTCTAACATCTTAATGGATTTTATAGATTAAACACTAGGCACGAAACATTGTGCTGGAAAAGAATTTTTGGTTTCTTACAGAGCCTTTGGCTGATGGACTTTTAACACTGAGAACAGAAAATTCCCAGCATAAACGTTAACATAATGTGAAAAAGTATAATTCAGTTTATTGTGAAAATAACAAAAAGCTTCACTGAATGAAAGATTCTCTCAGAAACCAAAAATGGCTATTTTATAGGATCATTCTAAAGAATCGTTTGTGTGTGTGTGTGTGTGTGTGTGTGTGTGTGTGTGTGGGTGTGTGTGTGTGTGTGTGTGTGTGGGTGGGTGTGTTTTACCAATGATTTCAAAGCAGTTGGCGAACAGGATGATCTTCTTGGTGCCATGTGTCCTGTCGGACCAGAGGCCGAATAACGGCCCTGAGAGCAGCCCACTAAAGCTGAACGCTGACAGACTGAGACCCAAAAAATATGGAGCAGCGTCCAGCGTCTGCAGGAAACGCCATATCGTAGGTAAAATCACAGCTGACGACAATTAAACAGACCAACAGAGAGAGAGAGAGAGAGAGAGAGAGAGAGAGAGAGAGAGAGAGAGGAGGGTTTATCAGATGTGTGTGACAACAACAAGTCAGACAATAGACTTGTGTTATATTATTATTATATTATATATAACTATTAACTGTCTGTCTCTCTATTAATCTGTCTGTATGTTAAACAGCGTCGGTCTGTCTCTCAGTATGTCTATCATTCTGTTATTCTTCTTGTCAGTTGCTTGGACTGTTTGTCAATCATTCTATCTGACTGTCAGTCTTTCTGTCAGTTGGTCTGACTCTCTGTCAGTCTATCTGTGTCTGTTAGTCCGTCTGTTAGTCTGTCTGTTAGTCTGTCTGTTAGTCTGTCTGTTAGTCTGTCTGTGGGTTGGTCAGTTTGTGGGTCAATTGGTTCATTTGTCTGTCAGTCATTCTGTCTGTCTGTCAGTTAGTCTGTCTAGTGTCAGTTGGTCTGTCAGTCTGTCAAACTGTGTACCAATCTGTCTGTCAGTGACTCTGTCTCTTTGTCTCTCAGTGAGTAGGTCTGTCTGTCTGTCAGTGGTTCTGTCTGTCAGTCTGTCTTTCAATCAGCCTGTCTGTCTGTCTGTCTGTCAGTCAGTCAGTCTGCCCGTGTGTTCGTCTGTGCGTTTCTGCGTCTTTCATTAATTCTCTGAAGATTTTCTGTCACTTTATTTTTTATCTGTCTGTCCATTATCTATTCATCTGTCTATCTTTTACACTACTTGTATTATATTAAGGGATTGAGCTCACAGATGAATTCATGCAGTGGGTGAATGGAATGCTAATTTAATTTATAATGAATTTACAAGCAGTGTGTTTATAGAATTAATCCAGTGTCATATTATTGCTTTAATTCCACATTAACAGAAACAGAAGCACATGCTATGTGCAAAATAACATGTGTGTATTGTTTCATATTCATAGAAAATTATTTAACACTTTAACTGTCACTCATTAAAATAGGTGATGAAAAAATTAATTTAACCATAAATACCTATTAATAGAGCACCAAATAACAATATCTAACAGTTTTTTTTATAACTTGACACTTTTTTTTTTTTTAGAAATTAGATGTCCGTTTATGGAATAGATGCTAATCAATTGCTATATTTCTTAACATTTTTCATGAAACACAATCATTTTAATCTCATTTTAAAACCTTAAAGCAGCTTATTGATTTTTTGTCATTTTATACATGTAAACTATTTTGATTCTATGAACAAAACAGTAAAAAAAAAACAAAAAAAAACATTAATTCCAGGTATCACTGAGTTCATTTTGATTGCACATTTCATATCGAACATATTCAATTCAATTCAGTTTTATTTGTATAGCGCTTTTAACAATGAACATTGTCTCAAAGCAGCTTTACAGAACTTAAGAAACAGAAAAACATGCAAACAAACAAAAACATGTCACAGTCCTAGATGTTAGACAAAATGATCCCTAGTGAGCGAGTCTGAGGCGTCTGAGGCGAGGAGAAACTCCCTTAGATAACTGCAATTTGGAACAGACATATGTATACATGTACAGATTCTCCATTATACAGCATTTCTGCTTTATAACCAGGCACCATTTGGTGCATCGCCATTTTATTTTAAGTATATGCTGAAATATAATGTAATGTGATAATACTGTGTTTTAGTAATATAATCTAATTTCATTGGATTTGTTTGCTTTTTCCACTCAAACACACGATGCACTTTATGTGTTTAGGACAACTTAGTCTAGTCCTCAGCTCTGTGTTGTGTAGCTCTATGTTGTGTGAGGTGACTGTGTTGGTTTATGTAGCACCAAGGCTCTGGAGGAACATTGTCTCATTTCACTGTGTACTGCATCAGCTATATATAGTTGAAATGACAATAAAAGCCTCTTGACTTGACTTGACTTGGCATGCAAATACTCACCATATTCCACTCCACTCAGAAGGAAAATCAGTCCGACTGTAATAAATGTCAGCTTTCTCTTGCGTCCATAATCCATTTCTGCTGCTTAAACCTGCTCGCTGACTTTAATAAATAAGTGTAAGTGTGTGTGAATATAATCAGCACTGCGTCCATAATATAATCCCATTATACCTGTGCTGATTTCCCTCACTACACAGACACCGCGTCTACCTCCTGATTTCCCGTCCCGATTCCACCACGTCCCGCCTCCTGCACAGGGATTGGCTAGTCGTATCCGCCTCCTGCGCGATGATTGGCGCGAGTTTTATATTCGTTAATGAACAGCCAGGTTCCGGAAGTAAAAAATAAAAAAAATACTTTTTTAAAAAGACTTTTTTAACCTTTCGTTAGTTTGTATTTATCCATTTGACATTTCATGAACCTTTTGGCATTTTAATGCAAATGTTTTTTTTTTCTTCCAGAAACGTATGACTAGTGTAGGCCATACATAGTAAATACTAGCTCAATTAAATAGCAAGTATGAGGCAAAGTGAAGATGCTAACGTTAGCTATAGCGTGCCTCTTCATTTTAATAATTATAATGACAGATTATATATATATACACACACACACATATGGCCAAAGGTTTGTGGACACCTGACCATCACACCCATATGTGGTTCTTCCCCAAACTAGTGCCACAAATTTGGAAACGCACAATTGTATAGTCTTAATAATGTCTTTGTAGGCTATAACATTACAATTTCCCTTCACTGGAACTAAGGGGCACAAACCTGTTCCAGCATGACAATGCCCCTGTGCACACTGTCATTATCACATGAAGACATGGTTTGCCAAGGTTGGAGTGGTACAACTCGAGTGGCCTGTACAGCCCTGACCTCAACCCCACTGAACACCTTTAGGATGAACTGGAATGGTGACTACCCTCCAGGCCTCCTCACCCACCATCAGTGCCTGACCTCATTAATGCTCTTAATGTAGGGAAAATCCCCATAGCCACACTCCAAAATGTAGTGGAAAGCCTTCCCAGAGAAGTGGAGGATAACAGCAAACTGGGACTAAATCCGGAATGGGATATTCAACAAGCCCATGCTGTATGAATGTTATGGTCAGGTGTCTGAAAACTTTTGGATATATATATATATATATATATATATATGCACATTCCTGTGTTGGGGGTACAATAAGACCTACAGCCATTTATTTACAGGCTTAAGATTCAGATTTCTATCCTAAATAAGTGCTGGCCAGCCCATCCTGTGACACTCATTAAGCCACAGCAGTGATATTGTAGTCTAAATGCACACACACACAGCCATTCAGTCTCAAATTAAATTTAAATTTCTTAATGAGTGCCTCTGCTCAATCCAAGTCACATTTAAACCCTACATTATCTGCTACTCGACCGTTTACTTATTCTGTGGAGTGTGACAGCATTTATAGCACTGTACACTCATCCTGTCACACTGTGAGTCTGTTTATGACATAGTTTTGTCTTTATGACACTGTGTTGCTCTGTAGATATATTTTACACATGTGAATGTATTTAAGTATCTCATGTTCTTGCACTTATTTCCTGGGTGTAAACCCCATGTCCATGCTGTCCATTTGGTGAAAGATTCAACAATTCCTGGCATGTTATCTGACCCAAGTCAACCAAAATACAGTTGTATAACCCTTGCTTATCTAGGCATATGTAAGCGCAAAGGTTTTTGCATTATGCTTAAGAAAGAAAAATATATCTCTATTACAAAACACATTGATGGAATTAGAAGGCATTAATTAACAAATGAGGATGTATTATTGAATAATACAACTGAAAGGATCTGTATGCCATTCAGAGGACATTTATAGAGTTAAAGGGCCAATATACAACAGAAGTATTATTGTAGAATATTTATATATATAATTCCATTCAGAAGGGGGTGCAAACTTTTGAACTGATATAATTTTAATCTTCTTTGCTATTAATTTGACCTGTCATCATTTTGTGAAACCATATACACGTAATGTCTTTAATGCCATTTGTTGTAGGCTTTATTTTGTAGTAAGGGTGTACAAACTTTTGCACTCCCCCCTTACAGCATGTGTAGGTGTCATTGACTGAGTAAAAATGAAAAAGACTGATATAGATACATATAAAAGCCCTTTATTTACATTATCATCACTTTTCGCTCAACTTTTCCCCAGCTTTTATAAAACAGCTGGAGATTCCAGAGCTGCACTTCCCTCATGCTGTCACCATCAGCACAACTCACACACACACACGCACACCACACACACACACAGCTGTGCTAGAAAGCAAGTTTCTTCATGAGGAGGTAAACTCTGGAGTCCACCTCAAAGCCGTGCAGGTTGTTGGCGTCACCCTGAAGTCGCATCAGCAGGCCACCGTATGACACGTAGGCAGAGCTGGAGAGCGGGAAAAAGGGGAAGAGTGTCAGAGTCCAGCAACTTGAAATTAAAGGGTCAATATGCAATTGTTCTATACATGCCACTGAAAATATAAAATACGTTTTACCCCAAAATATTGTTTAAAAGTAGAGTAAAATGAGAGTTCAAAACTTTATTGCTCAATATAAAAAAATGACCATTTTGTTCAGGTGGAACTTTATAATTCCTGCATAAAGATCTACACAATCATTTGTAATTGATATTGCATTTGTCCTGTCTGTGCTTTTATAATAATAAGAAGAAGATCGGATGAGAATCAGATATCAAATCTAACAGGTGTATGATAGTGAACATGGAGAAAGTGAGATGAGTGATTCTCTAAAGGAAAATAATGTGCATGAGAGTTAGCATGTTAACGATCACACTCACAGACGCGTTGCTGCTTCTGTCGACGTCTCGTCTCCCTCGATCTTATACACTTTACCGTACATGGCGTAATCAAACTGATCCGCCCTGAAGAGAGGACACACACACACACACACACATACACACATACACACACACACACACCTTTCAGCACTCTGGACTAATAATAATTCTAACATAATAGACTGGTAAGGCACTAAAACAGAAAACATTACAAAAAAATCAAATCATGACATACCTTTAAAAAAGATTTATAAAAATAAAATGCAAAGAATATATCAATACTAATAGAAATAACAATACTAGTAGCATTGATAAAAAATAAATTATTAATAATTAACATATTGTTATTGCTTATTATTATAATTTTTATACAGTTAATAAAATAATTTATAGAATATAAAAAATAATGTGACAGTAACATGCCAATGAAAGTAAGGTAAATAATAAAAGCTAGTGAAAGAAAAAAAAAAGAAGATAGCTGGATCAGGGTTGCCAGACTGAATGCAGAGTCCAGAGCACATTATTCAAAACCATTTTTACTCCAATATTCGGACAAATTGACAAACAGCACAGAGTGCAAGCCCATTTTCGTTCGGCTCAGGATTTTAAAACAAGAAAAGAAAAAAATTATGATCAATCTGGCCACCAAGTCAATAAATCAGAACGTTGGGCTTTGGGTTGCCAGATTGATCATAATCGCGGGAGTTTTATAGACGGTGGGCGTTAGTGTCACCTGGACGGTCGGTCGTCTGTGGGGTTGTACTCTCCATCGTCTGGAGTGCCGTCCTCGTACAGAGTGCTAGCGATCACCAGTCTGAACTTATCTCCTGAAAACCACCATCATCACACCATTACATCCAGATGTTGCACTACAGCTGTGCTGTGTACATGCACATCACATAAAGACATAACATTCCTGATGTTCAACAAGAGTGTAGAACTGCATACTGTGTAGCTGTGTGTATGGTACAGATGTGTATAATGTTATCCTGAAGACTTAAATGTGGAATTGTGTACACTGTTGCGTATTGGACACAGCTGTGTGTATTATGTATAGCTGGGTGTCTTGTGTAGCTGTGTGTATTGGATAGCTGTGTATTGGACACAGCTGTGTGTATTATGTATAGCTGGGTGTCTTGTGTAGCTGTGTGTACTGGACACAGCTGAGTGTATTATGTATAGCTGGGTGTCTTGTGTAGCTGTGTGTATTGGACACAGCTGGGTGTCTTGTGTAGCTGTGTGTATTGGACAGGTGCGTACTGGACACAGCTGTGTGTATCGTGTAGTTGTTTATTTTTGTGTGCTGCACTCTAATCCTGGAGACTCGATAGTGTAGGTGTGTTTATTGTAAAGCTTTATAATGTACAGCTGTGTGTCCTGTGTACAGCTGTGCATATTGTGTAGCTGTGTAGTGAAGAGCTGTGTATCTTGTGTGCTGAACTGTGATCCTGGAGACTCAATAGTGTTGTTGCGTAGTGAAGAGTTGTGTTTTATGTTCTTGATCGTATTGTATATTTGTGTAGATTTACTCACCGAGGTCGACAGGGTAAATCTGAGTGTTCACGTCCAGGATCAGGTCCATTTTAAACGACTCGCTCTCACAGTGAAGACGAGACACTGTCAGGAAAACCCAGTAAACACACACACACACACACACACACACACACACACACACACACACACACACACAGTGTGAGGAGAGTCTGGTCATGTTTTATACGTTTCAGCTCGTAATCACGCAGACATGAGAGAGGGAAGCATGTGTGAGCTGAACTCACTGTTCCTCACCTCTGTCGAACTTCTTCCCATCAGGATCGATATCTTTCACATCAAAAATATCCTCAAACAGAATCCCAGCCATGTTTCTGCTGTTTATCAGTCCAACAGCGGCGTCTTCTCCTGTCAGGACAAACAAATCTGTTCTCAGTAATTTAAATTCAAAAACGTCTGTCAGTGTTACGATAACCACTGCTGTTTTTTCCTTAATTCCTGATGATGTTACTTTTGAATGAAAAGTACATGTAGATGTATCCGAGTAACATTTCTGGGGTATTTTAGAAAGAGCTGTGGTGAGTTTTAAATCAGAAGTGAGCTGGAAGCAGTTAGTCTAATCTGCCAGCTCTCTGTACTGCGGCTGCTGAAGAACGCGAGGAAAAAACCGGCAGCAAAATATTACATTCTACCGCCGTCTGCTTCATAACAAGTGCTACATCTCTTTATGTATACTTATATTACTCTTCATATATTTAAAATTTTATATCGGATACTCCCTAAAGACTTATATTCTTTTTTTTTCTGTAGAGAAATAAAATTTAAAAATTAATATATATGTATATATATTTTTTTTAACTCATACTGTAACCGTTAGCACGCTAGCATTTGTCAGCTAGTTAATGCTCGGAGCTTATTTAAAAGAAGTTAATCGTTTTCGGTCACTCACTTTCTCCAACAAAACCTTATCCACTGTCGATACAGTTTAAATAAATGTAAATTAAGCCAGAGTTAAAGCAAAAATAACTTAAAAAGTCGATCTCCCCAAGGCAGCTTTCATTCATCTACCGCGCTGAAACAACATGCTTTGCCTTTGACCCTTCCGCGTTACAATTACTTCCGGAGCAACACAAAGTTACAAGAGAAAATTTATGAGCCCAGAAAATTTAATATTCATAACCTATATTTGCACACATGTGTGTTTAACATTTCACTTGAACTCTTATGTTCGTTTTTTGTAATTATTAATTTATTTTAATTGTATTTTACAGTTAAGTCACTCACTACTAAACAAATTCCAACATATTTACGACACTTTAGTCTAATATACGGCCGTTTCCCTGCGTTGCTAGGTGTATTCGCTAAGCGTCTTGCTTGTGGTTACTATGGCTACCAGCCTCAAACTAGTCCGTTAGTTGCGTTGCTAGCTCGCCTGATAACTTATCTTAGCGTCTGATAAATTTGCGTTTTTCTTTTCACAAACGTTATTCCCCGTCTTACGTGTGTTTTGGGTTATTTTAGAAACGCGGACAGAAATGTGTCGCGACAGTTTTATCCCCGCAAACCAGCTGTGTGAATGAGGTAAGGGAGCCAGCTGGCTAGCAACTTCAGGTGTTCTGGAAAGCTAGCTAGCTAGCTAATTGTCTGATTCTTTTTAAAACTTATGGATATATTTGAACTTTTAACACATTAACACATACTCTCATGCGATAATATGTTTTTAATTTTAGAAAGCCTTTGCTAAAGTATGAGGTTAGCTATTTTATTAGGACAGATAGCAGCCTGGTGTTTTGTTTGTTAGCCGCTAAGATTTAGAGCTTGGCCTCGAATAGCAGCAGCGGGTTGTTTTCAACTCCACAGCTGTTTAAAGATTGGGAATAATACTTAGATATAACCTTTGTAGAAATCAAAGAACCCGACATTTACAAGTTATAGTCGTAAAGTGTGGTCTACTACACAGATTCCATCATAATAACAAGACATTATATAACATAAAACACAAAGAGAATCATTGTAACAATGCTTTTGGAGGGAATTGCGTCGTACGCCAGCGAATCGGTTCTTTGATCCGACTCTTTCAGGCTGGGAACCGACTCTAAAATGTGAGCGGTTTTTTTTTTTTTCTCGTAGATGCAGGCGATGCTATTTCTTATTTATTCATTAGTCTATCTTTAGTAACTGCTTAAATGCTTCCACAAAAGCCACAGGAAGGTGTTTTCACCACGTGACCTGTTCATGTGTGTGAGTCGTGACTCGTGAGTCGTGTGTTTGACTCCCAGCTGTGTCTATGAGCGGAGGTGATCAGCTATCAGGATAAATAGGGAACTGTAATAAAATAGATAAATAGTTAACCTATTATAATATAAACCTTCATTATGAAGCACAAACACAGCAGCACAATAACATTAATGCATTGATGCTTACAGTTTTTTTGTTAAATACATTTTATAAAATGCAATGCAAAGTAAAAAAGTTTATGAATTAGAAGTGAAGAATTAATTCAGTTCATTTTTAGCTAAAGAAAACTTTTTTTATTAGAACTAATATTCTGTTAAATTTAAGACATGAAAAAAAAAAATCAATCATTGGTTAAAATACCGGGGAGCCGTTTGGAATCCCAAAGAGTCGACTCTTATTTGTGATCAGAGCCAAATAATCTGCTGATCTCCTGATCTGAATCATGTGCAGTGATATAAAAAGGTTATAATGAAGACAGAGTGATGTTGAAGAGTGACACATTATGGGTGTGTTCTGTAGTGCTGGGTGATATGATGATATAATATCAATATTGGGATGATTTATGCCATAATGCACTTTTCTGATCTATTACAGATATTATATCTTTTAAAAAAATATTTACAAACCGATTGGACGCAACTCATTTGATGTTATTTTTTTGTACTGAATCTTATTTTTCGTTCTCTTCACTGTTAAATAAAACTTTTCGTTGACAAAATAAAAGTACACTTTTCCTCGGTGGCTGTTTTGCTAGTTTTGCTAGTTCTCAGCTTTGATTTAAAACGCTGTACTGCATTACCAGTTCACAGTTTATAGAAATATAATCCTAATCTGCTGTTTTTTTTGTGTGTGTAATCCATCTTTATTTATATATTCTGTTCCAGTGTGTTTATTTTTTCTGTTCATTTTCAGGTCAGATTTATTTCCCCTCACTGCCGTATATCACTCTGCACATTTATCTCAGTTATTATTAGAAATAAAACCGATCTGTTGTGTTTATCAGATTGTGGATACATGAGTTCCAGAAGCCCTACGGAGATGGGCGACGTCTTGGCGAATGAAGCTGATCTCCTCCTGATGATCAGAGAAGTAGGTTTATACCATGAGAATGAACATTTTGTTAGTTGTCACCTCTTGGATTATTAATTTGATGCGATGCAGTGTGGGGTGTTTATAGAACGAATCCTAACGTATGTTGTACTTTTAGTGAGTGGAATGTAATTGTAAAGACACATCACTAAGGCGTATAATCTGGACTTGCAATTCTCTCTGAAATCTGCAGAATGATACTTAGATGTTTCCAAGTTCTCTTCCATGCTGATTTCCATTCTATAAATTCGGGTGTTTGGATGAAATTTGCTAAAGGTGAATTTTTCTATTTACAAGAGAGACTTTAACAAATGAAACTAGAAATCAGTGGGCTGAGCTAGCATGAGCTTAGTTTGTGACGTCACAAAATAGGACTTAATCCAACCAATGATTGGTCAGTATGCAAATTAATAGGAACATTTCCATTCAAATCCACTTGTTTAATGTTAGTTCTGAATGGATGGAGGTTGTCATGGGAACATAATGCAAATGAGAATGTAAATCAGGACCCTGATACTGATATCTGACTCGTCCATAGCGACCTGTGGCTAATAAGAGCTAGTTTACTAGCAGCCAGTGAGCTGTAAGCCAGTAGAGAAGGCAGGAGGACATGGACGCCCCTCCTAATTTGGATATTAAAGCATATGTATAAATGCTGGTGTTTTTATGAATTCTAAAGTATATGAAGTATAAGCAGAGAGACAATCCTCTGCATGTTAAATAGTGTGTTATTTTGTCATAGGACATGCTCAGGAGGACTCGTATGTATATCTAATGAATGTGTCTGTAATCTCTAGTACCTGAAGTTCTGTGAGCTGGAAGAAACAGCGAAGATCTTTGAGAAGGAATGCAAGAGCAAAGGAAAACCTGTGCCAAAAATACGCAGCAGTTTAACTGAAGACTCCAGAACGTTAACCATACAGGCAAGAGCGATATGTTATATTTACATCCCTTCATCCTGCAGAGTCATCATGCCATCTAAACATGCAGGTGTTACAGTGAGAAAGACAGTGAAAAGAGCCGGACGATGGACAGTGGTTACTGAACTGATGAAGTGTGTGCTGATGAACTCTTGCGCACTCACGTGTCCCAGCATGCACTGCAGAACACAAGGGGTGAACTTTAAAAAGCTCACATACATCAGTGGTGTATCAGATCCTCGCTAATCATTCATTTAAGCTAAGGTAGCGGTTTTAGAGAAGCACAGGAGTGAGACAGCATGTGAATGAGTGAGCACTTAGCATGTGAATGAGTGAGACAGCATGTGAATGAGTGAGCACTTAGCATGTGA
>CM074955.1:10465406-10475858 GCA_037577455.1 Pangasius macronema
ATAAAAACTTAAGCAGCAACTTTTCCAATTTCCAATATTTGTGTCATTCTCAAAACTTTTGGCCACGACTGTATACTACTGACATGTCCTTTTCCAGAGGGACAGTCCCAGAGCAAATATCATTATCATTCTTGTGATAAATGGTGTTGAAACTGAGAAGGAAAATGATAAAAAAAAATATGATGCAATATTGTGATAAAGGTGTTCTGAATTTAGTTAGCAGTAATGTTTACGCTGCATTGTTATACTATAATACATATATATATAGATATATAGATAAAGTCAAAAAAGAAAGTTTGCTCAAGGACAATTATCGCACTGTAAATTTACACAGATTATCATCAGGTACAATTTGAAGTGTAAAATGTTTGGCCGAGGGCCAGAACACGCACACAGGCAGTACGTTTGCTGTAACAGAAATGAGGGAAGTGACACAAGCAGGAGTGTAAATCTGAGACGATTCAGTTGATTTTACACATCTTTAGAAAATGATTCAGTGTCATTTCTCCATGAATCAATCTGATTCACACAGATAATACACACACAACACATGATAGGAGGAGCTGTTTACAGTAGGACAGTATAGATAGTAGTGTGCTATCATGTTAGGGCGTAAAGCCGGGAATTAGATTTTCTGCTGGAAAAACAAATAATTATTTAATTAAATTTGGATTCGTAATTCGTAATTTGGTTCGGTACCGCTCAACAATCAACAATACACTCAACAGAACGCTAAATATTTATCTACGCTGAGTTTCCAGTTTATAAGCGCGTAGATCAGTGTATGCAGTATATTCCATTCTCATAATCAGCAGAAATATTATTTCTATACAATACATATAATAAGTAGCATTTAATTTAAAACATTTAAATGTTGTAAAATGTTGGTGTTTCCTTAGCTTTATCTCAACAGAGAGAGAGCACACACAGCAACAGAGGTAATCATTTATTTACTGTTTATATTAAATATATTCCCAAATGTTTAGCTTCATTTAAAAAAGGATATTTATTTTACAGACTTGCTGCAGTTTTTATTTAATTACAATGAACACTCTGCTGCAGTACTGACACACACCACTAGGTGGCCTCAGTGTACAGCTCCAACACTACTGTCACGCAGTATAATTTTATAACACAGTCAGACTTACTCTTGCTTAGTGTTTTTTGAATTTATCCATTTTGTATATCAGCTTCGAGTAACTCCCTATTCCGCTGTGTATTACTGAGTGTAATTAAGCTGTGTGTGTGTGCGTGTGTGTGTGTGCGTGCGTGTGTGTGTGTGTGTGCAGAGTGCATGAAGCAGCTAGCTGAAGCAGAGAAGCAGGTTTCAGCATACATGAAGAAGTTCAGTAAGATCCAGGCTGATTATCACAACCTCATCAGCGTGACTGCTGAACTGGTGGACTCTCTTGAGGCTACCGTCAATGGGAAAATGGCAAGAAATGTCCATTTTATTCTCATTTCTTCATTTAACTTTATTTCTACACTTTTTTTTTTTACTAACAAATACAACAGCTAGTATCCCAGAGTTGTTGGGTAATGAAACTGAAGTGAATTCTGTACAGAGGAATGTTGTTTTCCCCGATATAATGCATAGCATTAGCGAGAAAAGCAATTAGCTAAGCTTTAAAACTGCCAAATCCTAAAAACCCCAAGAAGCCCTCTGAAAAGTGTTAACAGCAGAAACCAACTCACAGGAGAAATAAGTTCAGAGAATATTTCAATGGATTTTAATCTGATTTTTATCTCTATCATTTAACAAAATAACAAAAAATACTCAATCCTTGGGATTTATACAGTACAGCTGGTAGACACAGACATTCCATAATATTCTAATATATTTTTTAATTGAAATAATAAAGATAACAATCATGTTTTATCGGCCCGTCTGTCCGCAAGAGAATCCTATAAATTTGTTTCATTAAGGTCACACAAAACTGGTTAAACTTGGAAACGCCCTTCTATACCTCCTTTCCCTAACCCTGGAAAACTGCTGTCGCATTTCCTGTATTTGCATATCGAACCTGTCCGTCTCCTGCTTCTGATGACGCAATAACACACCCCTGTTACCGCAACACACACTCCCTCGCAAACTATTCAACTCACTCACTAATTCTTTCAAATCGATGAATCCACTGGCTAAGTAAACAATGTACTAAATATAATGAATTAGTTTCATTACACACGTTCTCACTGCCTTTTTTTTTTTTAATAAATAGATTTCTCCTGAGTATCTGCAGAGTGTGTGTGTGCGCCTCTTCAGTGGACACATGAGCCAGAGTGTCGCTCAGAGCATCGATTTTACACGGCCTGGAACAGTGAGTTCACACATTCTTGCTAAGTGGGGGGGAAAAATTAATATTTAAAATGGAAATTTATACTCTTTGACTCTGTGATTAGCTTCATTTATCACGAAATATTTAAACATAAAATTAGCTTGTTAAATACTCCAGTATTCAGCATACTGTTACTTATGTATTTAATATAAGTAATAACTTTAATATTTAAAGTTTCCTGTTTGTTGCATTTCTTAAGGTGGATATGAGCTCTATATGTATCAGATGGTCCTAATTTGATCACTTAAATTCATTAAATTGCCTGGCGTTTGTAGACAGAAATCCAGAGCTACCGATCTTTACACATTTTGAGTAGGAGCTTCCTAATTTAACATCGTAGTACGCTGTTCCGCATTCTCACTCAATAAAATACACCACAACAGCCCTCCCCTACCCCCAAACCCCGCCCACACACCCCCGCAGGAAAAAATGCCAATCGCAAAACCTCAGGCATTTGCAATGACTGACAGTTGTGTAGGTCTTTTGAACTCAGTGATACTCATCGCAGTGCTCCAGAAATGGCGAAGGCTGTAGATCCAGCAGCATGTAACATCTGAAAGCTGACACAGTGTTAATAAGTAATGAAAAAATAAACATTTACTCTACTGTAGAATGTAACAATTAAATTACGCTAGGCACATTCTGTTTGTTCGGCTTAGTGTTTCCTCACCCACTTCTTCATGTGTGTGTGTGTGTGTGTGTGTGTGTGTGTGTGTGTGTGAAGGGATATTACTCTATGACTCCTTATGATGATGGATATGTAAGTTTCTGGTGTATCTTCATATCTTTTCCCTCTGTCCTCTCTCCCTCGTTCATCATGCTTGTCCCTCTGCTCCTGATCCTTTCCATTCGTCCTCTCATCCATCAGCATGTCTCTGGCTTTCCCTCCGTTTGTGTGACATGAATGCCTGTGTTCAGCGTAAGACTGCTTGTCTTTGTCCTGTGGAATCCCGGTGGGAACCAACGTTTATTATTTGCCATTTAACGTGTTCTAACTCTCCTCCTCCATCCTGCACTCCTGCACTCCTGCACTAAACGTCCTTGTTCATGGCATTTCTTTAGTAGGAGCCTAGTGCTATATCACACATCACTTTTAGAATGTTGGTTTACTCTTTGCCTGAAGATTCAACCGAAGCTTTGCAAACAGAAATATTTAAAGTTAAAATTAATTTTAAAATGAAAACTAGACTTCTAAAATGTCACTTTCAAAATTTTAAAATAAAGACATAATGCTCTTTTGGAGCTTTAACTGAGCATTACGTGTATGATATATTTCTTTACAATGTTCTTTTTAATTTCTTTGTCACAAATTATTATATTTAAAATCAAAATTAGAAGTACTCCATTTTAAAGCATCAGTTTTAGATTCTTTGATGTCCATATTTACCTAAAGATAAGCTCCATGTCAATACAAACGGACGTAGTTTTGCTTAAAATTAGACTGATATACACTCAACACTTGGTTTGTTTATACGTTTATTTATTCATTTGAGATTAGCTTTCCTTGATTGTTGCATACATTCATTATAATTATAAGTTATTGTAATACACTGGTTATCTTTACAGTAAGAAGTAAAATAACACAAAAACAGTTTAGTAAAGTTAAATGGCTCAATAAAATTCTTAACTTATCTAAACGTTTATACCTTAAGGAGTAAAATCAGTGCCACTAACAATTTATTTTTTTGATTCTGGCAGTAAAAGTGGAGACATGACGCAGATTTGTGAATGGTGTGCCACTGAGTCATTTCACTGTATTATGTTTGATCAGACGTCATGCTTCTCAGAATATCAAAACTTCCCTTTAAGATCCAGGACACACACCTTATTATATATATATGCGCAGACACACACAAACACACAGAGAGAGAGTGAGATAGATAGAGAACAAACACTCAAAAGAGGTGCGTTATGCTTGGGTTGGCACAGCTGAAAAGCTCCTGCTCACGTCTAATATTTACCTGAAGTTTTAAAGATGCCACTCTTTATGTTTCACGGTGAATTGGAGCAGTAACGTCCCTCCAAGCACAAACAAACCACTAATGACCCTGACCTTTCCCTCCAATATGTATACCTCCCTCTCTATGGGCTTGAGTTTCATGGCTAGAGGGAGTGTAACTCCCTGTGGTAAGGACAGAAGAAGAGAGAAAAAGAATAGGAAAGTGAGAGGAGAGGAAAGAAAAGTGGGAGGAAAGGAAAGGAAAGGAATTGTAAGGAAAGAAAAGAAAAATGGAAGGAATTGTCAGGAAAGGGGAGGAAAGGAAATGAATCGAAAGGAAAGGAAATAAAAGGGAAGGCGATGAATTGAAATTAACCCTCTACTGCATGAATTATTTATTTATTTTTTATGGATTTTTATTACTTGAATTAGTTCAAGAAATANAAAATTAAAAAAAAAAATTAGGGGGGTAGTTTGTAAATTGTTGCCATATGGCAACAATGTGCAGTAAAGGGTTAAGGATTGAAAGAAAGGAGGGTTAGGGAAAGGAAAGAGAAGAAAAGAAGGTAGAGGAGAGACAGACTAGGACAGGAAAAGGAGAGAGATGTAAAAGGAAAATCACTGTGTGCTGATTAACCCGAGGTCAGTGTTTGGACTCACTGCATGGACATGTTTATTAAAACCGTGATTCTGCATGCAACCCTAACCATATACACACACTCTCCTGCCCTGCTGCAGCTACCGTACGCTCATGCTAATGTTACATATTAATATTACACTAATTACCCAACCTTCAGCCTGTGTGTCTGTGTCTGTCTGTCTGTCTGTCTGTCTTAGGCCTCGTCCATGTTACGAGCGTCCATTGCAGCACAGTAAGTATGAGCCTGCATCTGACTGCAAAAAAAATAACATCTCAGCAAGTACAAATATCTTAAATACAGTCACATCTACCTAGTATTTCCTATTCTAAGATTACAGTAAACCAAATATATGATTATTATCAAACCTGCAGTGGATATAAAATGTCTACACACCCCTGTTACAAGCACAGACCTGTATCCAGCTAAAAATCGGTGGGCTGACGTGATGCCGGCTGTGCACAGGAGATGCCCTTACGATATGATCGATCTAGAATGTTTCTGCAAGAAAGAGTGGGAAAATATTGCCAAGTCAAGATGTGCCATGCTGATAGACTCTCGGCCAGAAAGACTGAGTGGTGTAATAAAATCAAAAGGGGCTTCAACAAAGTATCGGTTTAGGTGTGCGCACACTTTAGGGGTGTGCAACTAGTTTACTGTAACTTTAAAATTTTTCCTATTTTTCCCTAAAAATGTTTCTGATTGTTTTTCGATTGTTTCGATGGGCTGAATAATCTTATATTTACTTTACAGTAATTTCATAATAAGAAATATTAGAAATAGTAATACATTCACCCAGATTCAACTTATTTTTACTTGCTAAGATTTTGTGGTGTGCTCTAGTGTTGTTGATGAATCACTGCAATGGTTTTCAGTGCAGTTTGGGTTTCTGTCTGTTAGAACCGTAGTTGTGTGATTGCGACTGTCTGTTTATCATCAGAAGGAGTAAAGACGTCCCACTGCTGCCCTCACTGGACTACGACAAGCTGAAGAGGGATCTGATCAGTGGATCGGACAGACTGAAAGCTCTGCTGCTGCAGGCCCTGCGCTGGGTATACACACACACACACACACACACACACACACACCTCAAATTCTGGCACTCGTGTGTCCTTGTAAGGCTGTAAACTGTAGTGCTACTTCAGAAAGAAAACTTCATTTCTGTCATTTGTTCAGCATATGTGTAAGTCTTATGCTATGGCTGTGCTGAGAACTGTAGATAGTGTATCAGTGTTGAGTAACAGGCCATTTTAATATTCTTTTTTTGCACATTTGTGAGGACAGAAAGAAATGCAGCAGCGAGCCTTGAGTGGGACACGTGTGAGCTTTGTGCTGTGACGTGTAGGTGATGGTGTGCTTTTGGTTTCAGAGGCTGACACGCTCAGTACAGGGCGAGCAGAGAGACACGGTTCTACAGGCCTTCATCAGTAACGACCTGTTAAACTGCTGCACCACTAAACAGGTAACAGAACACCTCTTTACACTCCGTTTACATTCCACGCACATTCCAATTTACATTTACAAACTATTAACCAACTGAACATTTCTGCACCCACTGGCATCCCTCCGTCTCTCGGGTTATCAGATGTATTTATGTATATGTGTTTCTGATTAGTCAGAAGGTGTTGATTCATTTTCTGTTTCAGAACCGCAGTTCAGATCACAGGTGCTCATTCTAATACCTCATACATTATTTCTGTAGTAGCAGCTCATTCACACGGACTTGAATGGCAGATGAGCCACATAAACAATTGACAAACAACTTTTTTTTTGTCTTACCATCTTCAAAAGAAAAAAAAGAGGCTGGCGATTGTTTTATTCCTGCTTTCAGGAATAAAATGTTTATAGCTGCTAAAACGCAAGGGAGAACAGAAACTAACTTTTTTTTTCGTGGACGTTCCACATTTATAAATGTAACTGTAAATGGATAAAATTCTAACTGTTGGCAAAGTGCAGTGGTATAAGGGGAATAAAACACTTGAGCACTTGCTGCTGTACAGTATTTTACTATAACGAACACAGTTATTGCTTAATTAACTACAGAACACGTTTTAGAAGTGAATTAATGTAATTATGAACAGATGAATAGTGTATAGAAATGATCTTTCATGTAACTACCATGAGGTCACAGTTTATCAGGGTGACTGGAGATCATTTTTGCTCTGCTTTTTAGAAATCTGTGGTTCACCTCATCAAATCGAAGAATGAGACGGTGAGGCAGTACACAGCTCGCCTCCTTAACACCTTCGCCTCCCTGCCTGAGGGTGAGTACGCATGATCCGGAGAAATATCAGCCAGCTGATTTGTTTAATTATGACTTTACTACTGTCTGGGCAATAAGGCAATAATTAAACAATTAAGGTAGACGTATATGTGCTTAAAATGATGTTGGAATATGAGATTAGGGCAAAGACGCTAACACATATGACCTCTAGGTTAATGTTCCAGATAACAGAGTTTTAAGTTTCCTTTTTTTTTTTTGCACTCAACTGAATGTTACATTTATAAACTAACTCACTGCTCACGGTGCATTATGGGTAGCACACACCAAGGATGCACGCTGTATGAACACCAAATAACACCGATTTGGACGTGCTTAAATTGATCAGGAAAACATGGGTCATGAGAACGCTGTTGCTAGGCAACTGGAAAATATAGACGCTAGCATAAACTAGCTAATGACTTAGGTTAATGATGTAACTAGCTAGCAGTTAGCCATTATGTTTCGGCTAATGTTGATTTGAAGTCATACATACAGAGATAGTGTATAGGTCATGTGGAATCATCTCCTCAACATGCTGTCATTCCACACCTGTCTGAATGAAGCGTCTTGAATTGACTTTGTTTTTTCTCCCTCCAGGTCGTTTGTATCTGTCTCAGTGTTCCTCTCTTCTTAAGCTGTTAGTTGAATGTTTGCAGTCGGAGAAGGACTCCGTGACCAGAGAGAAAGTGTTGGGTGCGCTGCAGAAACTCAGCCTCAGGTAACGCATCACCTGCATTCATGTTTGCTGATCCAGTGTGATCTGCACGTGAGACAGAATTCAGTCTAGGAAACACAGCAGAACAAGTTCCATAGTGTCTCTCTACTTGTTTATAGTCTAAAAAGCTCACCAGAACAATTATTTTTTAATCTGTGTATGTGGAGCGTCTGCCGTAATAAGTCCCTGTGAATGAGCTGTTACTACAGAAAAGATAACGATCAAAACGAGTGCATTAATATACTGTAAACCTTTATCTGCGCTAGTGTCGGAGCTGCTGTTATACAAAGCCAGCTGGACTACATATTTTACATTTTCATAATTTTTTCTTTTCTGTCATGTTGTGTTCTTGTCATATTGACATATGGCAACTATCTCTAGCTGCTGTAACTTATTTTATGAATACTAAATGAAAATATAAATGGAAAAAAGTATGATGTGTTGTTCTTTAATAAATATAAATTGTATTTATTGGTAACTGTTGTGGTATAAGAGGAATAAAAACCCCATCACTCAGTAATTTACTGTCTCTCTCTCACACACACACACACACACACACACACACACACACACACACACACGGAGTGTACTTACTTGTTATCTAAGTTATCTCTTACAGTTGGCCTGTTTCTGGTGTGTGTGTGTGTGTGTGTGTGTGTTTGAGCAGACGGGTCCATCAGTCGGCTCTGATCAGATTGGGTCTGATATCATGGTTGGTTGATGAACTGCAGGACTCGGACTCTTTATCAGATTACACAGTGGAGTACGCTGTAATTCTGCTGATGACCCTCTGTCTGCGCACTCAGGGTAAAAGCTCACACTCGCATTACACCACACTATGGTCACTACCATACAGATGTGTGACAGATTAAAGGAAAAAGCTAAATAAAGTGTGTTAGTGAGATGTTGAGCCAACACAAGCCTCAAGAACAGCTTTAGTGCGTTAATTTCACACGTATACGGAACTGTACCAGAGCGATGGAGAGCTGATCTTCATTAAGATCTTCCCTCATTAATTTTCTTCCTCTTCAAACTATTCAGTGATTCATCCTGGAAGAGTTTATGCCCATCAGGATGGAAATATTTTGTGACAAAAAATATTTTAGACAAAAGTGATCAGCCAGAAGATCAAGTGAAGCTGAACCGCGCCCATACAAATAAATAAATAAATACCCCACAGCATAACAGAATCACCGGCTTTTTCTTTCATTTGTCACCTGTCTATATGTAAATAAAGATCAATCGGATTTATTTTGTTAAGGCAATATAAAGAAGTTAAAGACGTGTGGATTATTTTCCAGGAAAGAGAAAATGCGCAGAAAAAGCCAAACACGTCCTGAAGGTTCTGACTGACCTGCTGGGACACGAAAACAACGAGGTATGTTAATGAACTTGAACCTTATTTATCCTGTGTGCTTCATATCTGACAGCTTGCTCACACCCACATGAAAGTGAAAACCGCCTGCTCACGTCAACTTTTTTTCGCATACCAATGGATCGCAGTCCCAATGCATACCTATAGTCTCAATCCGTGACAATGGGAACCTGCCTGACAAGCTTTTAAACAACCGAACAGTCAATCTCCCATTTGTATCTTTGCTTGTATCTGTTAAGAATACATGAATAGATCTGCTCATCCTGAATAATATCTTTGTATTCAGTTACACATCTTTTCAGGAAGCTCTGCTTGCTGCACACTTGCATTTCTCTATAACCGGCCATCTTTATGGCTCTATAGAAGCTCGTCTCTGCCCTGTGACCCCATTTGAGTTGTTCTTTTTTAATGTCTCAAATGTGACTGGGCTATGAATATACACTATATGGCCAAAAGTTTGTGGACCTTCCCCAATTTGTTGCCACAAAGTTGGACATTCACAATTGTCTAGAATGTATTTGTATGCTGTAGCACTACAGTTTCTCTTCACTGAAACGAAGGGCTCAAGCCAAAACCTGTTCTGTGCAAAAAAAGCGAAAGAACTTGAGTGGCCTGCACAGATCCCTGACCTTACCTCCACTTAGAACACATAATGTAACAGGATTTAATGCCATTGCGACCAAAGATGACAAAGCTGATGAAAGTTGTGTCAGTGTGAGAATTTTCTGATCGAAATCTCAGCATGTGAGTGCTGCTGTGACGCTTACCTAAGATCCACCAATAGGAGGAAGGCAAACTCATGGAAGAGCTACAAATACGGTAGTGGAGATGGGGAAACGTAAAGGAAACGTGGTAATGGACAGAAAAAACTCCCTTATTAGCTCCGGCTCACGGTGCACAATGTTTCTTTAATCGCAGGTATCTCATTAGTGGGTCTTCATAACATAATCTGACATGTTATCACACAGTTTGTTACAGAATTCTGCCCAGAATTTACTGAGATCTCATACAGTGTGATGAGGAACAATCTTCAAAACACCTCTGAAATCATACAAATAAAACTTAAGATTTGAAAACAGTATAGCGTTTTTTTTGTTGTTGTTTAAATTATTCCTTACACAATGATGTTTGCGGATGACATTGTGATCTGTAGTGAGAGCAGGGAGCAGGTGGAGGAAAACCTGGA
>CM074955.1:10518652-10530030 GCA_037577455.1 Pangasius macronema
TATATATATATATATATATATATACACACACACATCATACATACACACACACACACACATTATATATATATATATATATATATATATATATATTACACGCACACACACATACATATATAACATTTGCTAGACAGATAGATCTATTACAGTAAATAATCTAGATGTTTAACTGACTGTCTTCCTTTTTTTGGCTCAGTACGCTGCGTTTCGTCGTAATCGCTCCTTCTTTCATCGTATACTAATGACTACTGACAATGTATAAGATTTAATGGAAATTCTCAAAAATATCTTTCGGGAGCCCTATTCAGACAGGATTAGTTTTCCATATAGAGGTGGGTAATGTAATGATTCCTGGAGTGTCTCTGGAATTTTACTCCACCGCCAGTCATTTTTTATGGACTGTGCGTGCACATGTTAAAATATTAACTACTCTGTATGTTATAAAATAGAAGATAAATAATACGTATCCTGTCTGAAGTGACATGCTGGTAGAGACTGCGTTAAATCCTGTGGAGAAAGAGGTGTTGTGCATTTTCTTTAGTATAAACACACTCCAGAAAGTGTTCACTCTTCTATTGAGACCAAAGGATTAAAACTCACAGCAATAAGTAACTTGAATTTTACACATATCCAGATTTTCTGTCTTAAAACTATGACTTCATGATGTGTTTAAGATAAAAGGCAGCAAGAGAAGTAATTTGCCCCATTAGAAATGCCGTGTGATATTTTTATATAGTTATCTTGAGTCATGTGTAGAAGTGAGCAAATAATCACATCATTAGATTTAAATATATCAAAACACGAACAGTAACATAAACTATGTGACAATATATGTAGAAAAACACACAAAAACAACAGAAATACGCCAGTCTGTGCTGCTGAGGTAACTCTCTCCAGCGAACTGAGAGTTAGCGAGATCTGCACGCCATTTTATCAGTGAGGAACTACAAGAAAGTGGATATCAAGTGGAAGAAGTGAATCCATAAAGAAATAAGAATGTTTACTCACATGATGAGAGAGTTTAAAAATTCAAACTTGTTTGACATGTTGGTTAAAACTGACTCGGAATGGTCCCCGGCTGGGTCTCAGTTCATCTCCCACAGAAACACCTCCGCACTCACCGGCACTGAGCTGCTGCTGCCGCGTGCCACTGCGCGCGCCCGCCGTCTTTTAAAGACTGTTGGAACTCAGCAACTGTCAATCAACCACAGAGCCACGCCCCCAGAGAGCACGACTACTACTACCGGACATGCCCAAAGGCTCCGCCCCAAAATATGCGGCAGGTACCGTTTACAAACACTTTACTGTAATGCATTATAATAACAGGTTCAGTTTTTATTCATGAGGTTTTTTCCCCCTCAATTTCTCTCTGAACGCTCAGACAAACTTTAGTTGGAGGACTAATGGACTTCCTTTTTATCTTTAGCTTTAGTTTATTAAATAATATTTAACATTAATTTTTAATAATAATATAATATCAGGAAGGTCAAATATCATTTTAGTATTTTGTGTCCTTAATACATAGGCTATAGTTTCTTTTTCTAATTAATGTTCTAATTCTGTATGAAATTAATCAATGGATCAATTAACCAATTAATAAATTAATCAGTTAATTTATTTATTTGATTAGATTCATGTGTTTCCCACCAACTAAGTTTAACAGCATTTTGTAAATGTATAACGATGATTAAATTAACATAGAAGATAACATATAAAGATCACTTTTAAAAAAACATAACTGAAAGATTGTCTATAAGTAGGCTAATTACTAAAAGGTAGATAAAAAGTGTTAAGTAGACTAAAAACAAAAAAACTGAAGTTTCCTATACCAGAACATCTCCAAGTATTTTATTCATCTTCTAACACAGCAATTTTCCGACAAATACCATTCTTTATTTAGTAAAGAACAACACGTCACACTTTTTATCCATTTATAGTTACATTTAATGTTGTGGTGAAACAAGTTATTATGAAATGTTGGTGAAATAAGTTCCTGTTCTATAAACAATATAAACAATCGTTATCTCACCAGCCTCTCTTTTTTCTCTCTCTGTCAATAAAAAAAAAAAAACGCAGCTTGTCATAAACTCCATAAACTCCACTGTCCTGAAGATGTCGGAAAACTTTGTTACAGTTTTACCTCTGAATGTTACAAAGTGCTGACACTTGAGACTTGTTCCATAAATAACATCTCTCTTTACAAAGAAACTTCGTTATATCAACCCTGATCCGTCGAGGCATGGAGTCCACTAGATCCCTGAAGGTGTTCTGTGGTATCTGGCGCAAAGACATTAACAGCAGATCCTTTAAGTCCTGTAAGTTGCAAGGTGGGGCCTCCATGGATAGGACTTGATGGTTGGCACACCCCACAGATGTTTGAGTGGAATAAGATCTGGGGAATTTGGAGGCCAAGTCAACACCTTGAACTCTTTGTCANAGAGGTCACTTCCATTAGGGAATACCGTTGCCATGAAGGGGTGTACCTGGTCTGCAACAATGTTTAGGTAGGTGGTAGGTGTCAAAATAGCATCCACATGAATGCCACATGAACGTTTCCCAGCAGAACATTGCCCAGGGCATCACACTGCCTCCACCAGCTTGCGTTCATAGTGCATGCTGGTGCCATCTCTTCCCCAGGTAAACAATGCACACACACCCGGCCTTCCATATGATGTAAAAGAAAATGTGATTCATCGGACCAGGCCTTCTTCCATTGCTCCGTGGTCCAGTTCTGATGCTCATCTGTCCATTGTAGGTACATTTGGCAGTGGACAGACATCAGCATGGGCAGTCTGACAGGTCTGTGGCTACACAGCCCCATATGCAGCAAACTGCGATGAACTGTGTGTTCTGGCACCTTTCTATCATAGCCAGCTTTAACTTTTCAGCAGTTTGTGCTACAATAGCTCTTCTGTGGGATCAGACCAGACGGACTAGCCTTCACTCCCCACGCACATCAGTGAGCCTTGGACACCCATGACCCTGTCACTAGTTCACCGGCTATCCTTCCTTGGACCACTTTTGGTAGGTACTAACCACTGCATACTGGGAACACCCCACAAGGCCTGACGCTTTAAAGATGCTCTGACCCAGTCGTCTAGCCATCACAGTTTGGCCCTTGCCAAAGTCTCTCTAATCCTTACGCTTGCCCATTTTTCCCTTTTCCAACACATCAACTTCGAGAACCAACTGGTCACCTGCTGCCTAATATATCTCAACCCCCGACAGGTGCTACTGTAACAAGACAATCAATATTAGTCACTTCACCTGTCAGTGGTCATAATGTTATGGCTGATTGGTGTATATATATAAGATCTTACAGATCATAAAAGTGCTAAAATAAAAGTTAGAGCTCCATGCTGATCCTGAGAGTCTAATAACTAAAAAAAAGTAATCAAACAAAAAAAAAAAACTCTCAGAATTTATTGTTATGGTGAGAAAAACAATAAATAAATAATTTAAAATAAAAACAGGGCATGATGAACTGAAATCTTGCTATTATGATTTTAAAAAAGGAAAACGTGCAACACTCCTCAAAGCACAATGTCGCTAAAAACAAAGAACGAAAAGAAATATAATCCAATATATGGCTATAACTTTAACATGACACAAATAGTACATGACATTCTATAATTCATACAGAACTAATTAAAGCCCACACACGCTGAGTGATTCTCCCAAAAATGACGCCAAACTTCCAACAACATGACAAGAAGAGAATACGAAACAGGCAGGAGTTTAAGTACGAAGTAAAATAAAACTGAGATCATGCAGTAATAATGTAGAGACAAATATTTACACTTGTATCTCAGAACTGATCATTATATCATCAGCTATACCTCTTACCTTGCTGTAGAAATGTATCTTTGGTGTCGTTTCTGTATTTTACATTTCCCAAAATACATCAAAATGTTTCAGATGTAATGAGGGGGGAAAAAAACCCTTCATTGTGCTGCATGATAAAAGCAGGAGCAAAGATCTCTCAATATCAGAAGCGATGGAGTTTATCTGGATCATCCGAAGCCATCTGAGAGAAATCCTGGAAAATGTCCTGGTATGTTTCATCACCTGAGGAACACAAACAAAACAATTAAACAGACAGACAGACAAACAGACAGACAGACAAATAAAGTAAGTGTGCATGCAGATGCAATCTGCAGAAGCGGGAAAAACAAGGTGAAAGGTGGAACATGGAGAAGAGGAAGTCATACCTGGGCTCTCCGAGCTCATCGGCCAATCAGCAGAGAGGAAAAAAAAGGAGAGGAAAGAAAACAAGAAGTAGAGGAAGTGTGTAGAGAAACAGACATGTTTATTGGATCTTAAATGTTAAAGGATTTGTTTGTGTCACTCAATAATCACAAAATAAAGTGCATCAAAGAAGAAATATTAGTACAGAAATCTCAGAAACAGCATGTTAGCATCAGGGTCAGAATGAGTGTGGATTTATAAAAAAATAAACGGAATGAATGCAATGAATAGACAAAGTATATGCACACACACAAATTAAATCCATTTTCTAATTTTTATAAAGTGGTTTCACACACACACACTCCTCTACTGTGTTTAATCTGCACTAATATAATTAATATGGCACATAAAACTTACAATTTGTGTTTAACACAATTTCATTTTGCATATAATACATATACATAATGTACATTCAACTGTCATAAATAGCCTCTAATAAATAAATATATTATTTATATTTATATATACACACACTAATATTTCACAAAAAATATGCAAAGATCACTTGCCATAAAAATAAGTAAGTAAATAAATACATAAATTAGGTGTAAAAATGATTTCAGGTGTAATAAGACACTGTGTGTAGTGTGTGTTCTGTGCTGCTCAGGATAAAGAGCAGAGCGTACAAAATGATCAAATTCCACATTTACGGCCGAACGGTGAAGACGGTTTAACGCATAGAAAACAGATCTAAACAGAGATCTAGACACAGCTGCAGCTCTAAATGAAATGCGTCGGGAATGTTTTTACCAGCATTGATGACTGCATTAACACAGACAGAGTGCTTGGTGTTAACAGGCCATGGCACTTCAGAACCTGTACCTTCATCCTCACGTGTGTAGTGCGTCAATGGAGTTATTCTGCAGAAATCCGGGACTGCGTGTGTGTAAGTAATCACACGTGTGTGACGGGGTGGTGAGACGAAGCGGAGACGCCGTTACCACCGCACATCCCGGCGTTCTCCCTCACAGCGATTTGACAACAGTTAGAATGTTTATTTAGACTCTGCACTTTTTATCTGTTTATAGTTCATTGTGATGTGAATTGTAACTGAGTTTATCTACGTGCACATGCACGCAAGATGGCCGTCACACGTATCATGCAGTCGTCTGGAGTGTTGGCAGGATAGCACCATGTGACCGCAAATGACAAACTAGTGTCGTGTCTCAAATCACAGACTTACGCACTGCTTAGACACTGAGGACTAACAAGGGCTGGGCGATATGACAAGAACACCATATCACGATTCCCTTCTATAATATATCACATGCCACCAAACTACCACAAATGCACCAGTGCTGCGCTAAAAACATTCCAGTGGGGTTCTGAAATCTGAGAGCACTAGCCAAAATGCTTCCATTTTACATTCTTTTCTAACTTTAATCCAACTATTTCATTACAATTTATATTACTGACAACAACTTCAGTGAAAAACAGAATCTCTGACACATGAATTTCAGAGTTTCTCAGTGTTTCGCTTGTCCCCTTTCTGCGTTAATGACAGGGTGCACTCGAGCTGGCACGGACGCCACAAGTCTGTGCAAAACCTTCTGATCCACTGCAGATCAAGTCCATGCTTCAGCAGGAGAGATTAGGCATGAGGAAAAGCTGACCTTTTGTACAAAGCAAGATCAATATCACAAATTTGCTTACATTTAGTGACCTAGAAATAGTGCAGAATCTTGAATATTAAATATTCAAGATATTGTAGTTACATTCTGTTTTAAATATTTCAAAATTCTAAAGCCTTTAAGGTTTATTTCCAATTTTAAGGGTGGGGGGTTTGGACCCCACTGTGCACATACACAAAAGGTGTTTGCATACAATGTCTACAAAAATAAATTCATTTAAGCTGAAAAATACATTTAAAATAATAAATTCTAAATAAATTTCAATAAAATGTATTTAAGTTTAAAATATAATTTAATAAAATAAATTCTAATAATTCGAAAAGTTTTTACTAGTAAAAAATAAAATAAAATAAATAAGTAAAATTTCAAAGGTTCAGCTCAAAACATTAACATCAAATCAGCTGCTTCTCATCAGCGTTGTGTTGCTGTTGTGAAAATAAATGTTAGAAACACCCAAGAGATGCCTGCAGTATGTCAGAGAAGTGTACTGCGACCTACTTTTCATGATATCGATATTATATCATCATATCGCCCAGTTAGGATTGAGTACTAACACTAACCGCTTTTAATGTAATGGTTAGAGATTGAATTTGGAAAACCTCAGACACAGAATCTTCCGGATCTTCCAGTAAATCTTTCTATTACATTTCTACTTAGTTTTTCGAGAGCTAAACTCTGCGTCGAGTACTGTTGTTAGTCCTGCTGACGTCTCGTAATTGAGAAACAGCTCATCAGTGTGTTTAACATCACTGTGCTTCAAATCTCTAAATATTGTACAGCTCCACTTGGAACCTGGGACGCTTTTGCTCTGACGTGTTGTCTAGTGAATCCTCCAGATGTACATGAAGTGCGCAGGCGAGTATGTGACCAGTGTCACGTGTTACCGCTTCGTCTACATGCGTAAACAAAGTAGTGTTAACTACAGTCCAGGACGTAGTTCCTGTTCTCACTGCCACAGCAGCTATAATCAGTCGTTCCCTCACCAGCCCTCTTTTCTCTCTCTCTCAAAGTTAAGACCAAAAAAACGGCAGCTTGTCATTTTTTTTCCTGTTACTGAGAAACAGGAAAACGTGAACTCCTTATGTCCTCAAGATGTCAGAAAACATGTCACAAAGTTACAGCTTTACCTCTGACTGACAAAACTCTGACACAGGAGACTCCTTCCATAAATCTTAAATAAATGTCTCGTTACAGAAAGCCTCACCACATCAAAGACTTCTTTAACCCGTTCATGCGGAGAGTCTGCTGTACACGTCCCTGGGAATGAGCTGTTACTATAGAAACAATAACGAGGGCATTAATATAAACCTGTGATTTGCAGCTGCTCTGCTGTCCGAGCTGCTGTTCTAGAAAATTAAGAAGATCAAGAACCCAGAATTTCCCAGCAGCATGGTTATTACGAAAAACGAGACTGCTAGGATTCTCCGAGCTGTAAGAAAATAAATTCTTCGATACACTTCCTGTACTGGATCTCAGTGGGGCTGTTAGAGGAATATTGACCTGTTAGACCCGTGTATGGTCCCTCCGACTCGCGCATCTCTTCGTTCATCTTGGCCAATCGCAGCCTGAGGAGGAAAGATGACACCGAGTCAGCAATCCACGATTGTTTATAATTCCAATGAAACGATAAATAGAAACTCAACTGTGAAGATGATCTAACTGAAACCTAAATCGAATTATAAAGATGTGTGTGCTACGTCTCTCACAGCGTTACGATGTCCGCATTAGCCGCCTCCACCGCAATGGACAGCGGCGTTTTGTCCTCGATGTCCGCTGCATTCTGATTGGCTCCACGCTTCAGGAATAAACACACTTGTCTGAGGAAGATGAGAAAAGGCTTTAATCACACGCCACCATCTAGCACGTTTTCACACAGGAACACAGCACAGTGTGTTGAGACTTCTTATTTTATTATTCCATGAATACCTGCTGTAAAATACCCTCGTTTCTTTCTGCTACTCCAACACTGTGGCACTCACAAGCACTTTATAACCATTCTCTCTCTCTCTCTGTTAATTTTTTAATATTTTTTTTTACTACGTGATTGTACAGCTACGATGGGTATGAAAATAACATCTAAAAATATAAAAACAATAAAAAGTAACAATAAAAACAATAATAATTCATTATATTTTGGTTATAATAAAGTCATACATAGAAAGTGCAGCTAGTAATTAAATTTAATAATAATAATAATAATAATAATAATAATCTTTTTACTATTAGTACAGTTTCTACTTATGATTTGATGATAAATAAAACATGCTAGAGCCAATGATTTTATATATGTGTGTGTGTGTGTGTATATGTGTGTGTAATGTGTAATGTGTGTGTGTGTGTGTGTGTGTGTGTGTAATGTGTAATGTGTGTGTGTAATGTGTAATGTGTAATGTGTAATGTGTGTGTGTGTACTGACCCGGTGTGTCCGAGGATGGTGGCATGGTGTAGTGGTCCTCTGCCCTGACTGTCACACTGATTGACACTAGCTGAATTCTGGAGCAGAAACTCACACGTGACAAGAGAGCCCTGAGAAACACACGTGCACACAAAATAAAAAAAAAACAAAACTCAGGATTAACATGAAACAATGCCTGATCCTGTACGTCGCCACAATCTCCACTGCCATGTGAGCTGAGCCGTACCCATGTACCCATGTACCCATGCTTCCTGCTCTGGTACCACATGAGCTGAGCCTAGAAGTATGGGCGGAGCTAAAATAAGTGCTCATCAATGACTGTTCAAACTCCGTGATCACAGACTGTTCTTTCACGGGTCACACTTTTATTTTACAATTTCACGTTTCAGATATTTTATTTATTAATCCACAGGAACAATATTGTCACTGATTACCATAATTTTGCATTTCTGCTCTGTGAGCCCAGTGAAAGTCCGCCATGTTCCTTCCAGATGGCGTGCGATGCACTCTGCATGCTCAGAGCGGAGCGTGCTACACACACAATCTAACATGCATGTGAGTGTGTCTGTGCTTTTGTGTCATCAGCTGATCAGTTCTACACTGCAACCTCTTTGCATTTCTGTTCGCATTTAAACAATATTGGCACTGCTGACTGCGTCCGAGTGTGTGCTGCCTTCACCTGAAACTTCCCATCACTGCCTTTCCACTACAGATTGTAAGTATTGGCACCCCACAACTCCTTTTGGCTGTATTTAGTGAGAGTTCACGTCACTGTATTTTGTCTTTTAAACTCAAGTATTAGCACCCCAAATATGTTTGCTGCTATAGCGTGAACGTTTGGGTTTACTGAAAACTTAAATATTGGCACCCAACTGTGGTTGAGAATGAGTGTTACTACTAAGCAAAATTTTGCTTCTTTCTCTCTCTCTTTTTTTTTTTGTTCAAGTAAAGATTGCACCCCTGACTACGTTTGAGTGTATGCGGCTATTACGCGAAAATGTGCTTTGGTGCATTTTCACTTAAATGATTATTTTGACACGCTTGACTGTGTGTGGTGCTATTGAATGCCGTTCAGCTGTAGGTGGGGTTGGTTTTGGTGGTGTTTTTTTTTTTTTTTTGGTTTGTTTGCTTGCTTGGATTGTGCCCCTCACTAGTCACCACCAGATAAACTCCTCATAACTCCTATTTTGTACAGATGGCACTATGTGATATGGATACACCTCCCACGAAACATGCTGTTCAGTGGAAAAACGCTATTACAGAGCTTACAGGGCCTGCGCTCATGATGAGGATATCTGCAGTACCCTGTAGAGTGTTTGTTTGATAGATGATGAAATAACTCACTCCGTGGACAGCCATGATCAGCGGCGATCTCTTCTCGTCCTCTGTGTTGATGAAGTTGACCTTTGCCCCGTGCGCCAGAGCCTCGGCCATGTCAGGGAGGCTGCGTGTGAATGAGGCCCAGTACAGCTGCAAGTTGGGACAGAATTGCTTTGGCTCGGAGAAAACCAGCATCTCCTTACTGCTACATGTGGAGGACTGAGACTCGTCTACTTCTGCACAACACACAAGAGGGAATTTTCACACAAAAATACGCAACACCTTAAACATTAACCGCTTAAAACACATCACTTGTTGATAGATGGTCATTTAAAGAAGCTGACAGGCATCATGGTCTTATGTTTTAATAAAATGCAGGTTATTAGAATGATAAACTGAGCTGTTACTATAGAAACGATAACATATTATTAAAGTGCATTAATGTAAACCTGTGATTTGCAGCTGCTCTATAGTCAGAGATGCTGTTAGGCAAAATTACTCAACACATTTTGACCAATCAGAATCCAGAATTCATTATAAATAGGTGCATCTGACCTGCATGGTTCTGGCTGGTGTTTACAACCCCGGGGCGTCCTTCAGCTTTGTTCGTCATGCCACCGTCTGCACTTTTAACTGAGCAACACACAAACACGGTCATTTTACTTACACGAGATGCAAATCGCCGCCTATTTCACCAGGTTTATGAGCAATGAACCCCAAAGAAGCAACACCACAGCCACGGAAGGGATTAAAAAAAGCAAAAGAGGGGTCAGAATGTGAGGAAGAGGACAGAGTGGTGCTGGATGATGAAGCTCAGCTCGTAGCGGGAGTTGTTCGGTACTTACTACTGCGCTGGCCAGACGCGTCAAAGTAGGAGAAGAGAGAATCTAACTCGGCAGGACAGAAGAGAGATTCGCTGGAAACTTCAAGGGCGCTCGCAGCTACGCAAAGACCAGGTCACAGGGCAAAGGTCAAAAGGTCAAAGGATGGGGAGGTTAGTCAAGAAGCAGAAAAGATTGTGAAGAAGGTCAAACAGAAGCAGTTAAACTATAGCTGCAGGAAGAGAAAGCAAAAAGGACACAGAGTAATGGCGGATACCGTCACAATTTTTCGCTCATCACTCATTCTTTTGGTGACTTCGATTCTCAGCTGCATAAAGTTAAACTCTGTTTACTCTGATCACGCTGCTGGGGCTGTTTTCAGTACATGGTACACTGATTAAAAAAAAAATAAATAAAAAAAAGTTCTCGTCACTGACCAGTGTAGCGTCACACTGACCTGCAGCTCCGGACGCTGGTTGTGTTTTCTGTGTGCGTGTGTGTTGCGTCGCTTGTCGTGTCTGCGGTTCGGACGAGTCACTGAGTCGCTTCTGCTCTACGCTCAAAGCCATGATCTTCAGCTTCAGTTCTTCGTCTGACGGCATTCTGATGAACCGTCGATCGACGTACTTGGCTCTGATGTACGACTCCACGTCCTGCCTGAGGGACAGACAGGTAGAGAGACAGACAGAAGATAAGAATTCTAGATGTCCTCTCTGACATACATGTCCCTAAACCGTCTTTAACACACATCATCATATGGATGGACCCATCATCTATAATCACAACGTATACCTGGAGTCTCCTGGCTGTGGTTTGCGTGCTCCGAGCTCCTCCCTGCGAGCTTCGTAAATCCGATTTATGACGCTGTTTCCAAGCTCACACATTAACTGGAAAACATTGAAATGTATATTGTACTTTGTAGTGTTTCAAGCTTAAAAAAAA
>CM074955.1:10533820-10547260 GCA_037577455.1 Pangasius macronema
GGACATATAAGAAATTACTTCATTTTTTTCACAGAAATTAATTTTAAAAATGTACATATTTACACGATATGTATCATAATATACAGGTTTGCTAATCAACTGCCAGCAAAACAGTAATGCTGCATTCTAATAATAAATAAAGTTTCAGTAAAATATTTATCATCAAATCAGCTGCTTATAATTAGAGTTTGTCACTTTTGTTTAAAAAGAAAATGCTAAAAACGGTGACAATTTATCACAAGATCAGTATCAATCATTTCACTCATTTGGTTAAGTGGTTTTTTTTGGTTATGATAATGAGTGAGTGTTGTACATTTTTCCTAACACGAGGTCTTCCTGAGTGTGCCTTCTGATTCAGATTCACCCGCATGCTGTGTTTTCTCCATTAGCTTACTGTCGCTATCCAGAATACATTCATCATCATGACTCTCGCCTAACAGTGTCCAACGCCCAGATCTTACCCTGAACCTTCAAGCCACAGGAACAGGAACACTTCGCTTCCTTACTCTCTCGAGCTGTCTTCAAAAAGTCCACCTCTTTAATAAGAACTTAAAAGATCTCATCGCGTAAATCGGATCAGTCTGTAATAAAGTCACCTCTGAGTCATCTGATCTGTCTCTGAAGGCCGTAGCGATGCTGTTCTGCATGGCTCTGATCCACGCCTGTTTCAGCTTTTCAGAATCAGCCTGCATCATACAGCTCCTGTAAACACACACACACACACACACACACACACACACACACACACACACACACACACACACACTTTACAGTAGGGCTGGGCGATATGATACCAGAGATATCACAATACTTCAAGACATGTCTACCATTCAAAATGTGTCATGGCATAAACAAACCAAACAAACCACCAGCGAAGCCTTATTCTCACATTTAAAAATGTGAAACTCATTATACAATTTATTTCCTATCTATTAAATTCTGTAATAACCAACATTCTAATTAATATCTATATCTACAAAATAAAAAGTAACACAATTAACACTAAACAGGAGGGAAAACACTAACAATTTAAACATTTTATTTAATATTTTGCTTAATTTTGACGTTTAATATCTACAAAAACAATATTTATCAAGGAAAACAATGTACATTTTTACAAATATGTAAAAAAAAAAGGGCAAAATGTTTACTTTAAATGTTTACATTTTTTAACAGATTAAAAAAAGTTATAATTATTTAATTTTCAATTATTTGTAGAAATTAATCAGTAAAAAAAAGTGACATTTACTATTACAAGTTATTAAGATAAGTGTTCATAAATATTAATACAGATTAATTAATTTTATATATATATATAATATGTGTGTGTGTGTGTGTGTGTGTGTGTGTGTGTGTGTGTGTGTGTGTGTACAGCTCTACTGTAAAAGTGTGTGAAGTGTAATTGTTGTTGAGCTGCACTCACTTGGTGGGTGAAACCACCTCAAAGCAGAAGCGGCGCTCGATGTCCTCGCAGTGCTTCACCGTACACAGCCTCAGATCTTCCACCACCACAGTGGGGTTATCCTGGGTCAAAATCAGTCAATTACACTCACACACGGACAACCTCATGTCACTATTTATAAAGAAACATCCTTCTAACTAGCTCATGTACTGGTTATTGCGCAAGACTGCACTTTACAGTGAACCAGCACTCACCTAAAGCCTGACACGACAGGACAAGTCATGTGACTAACCTTAAACTTCTTCTGGTACACTAACTGATTGTTCTGAATTGAGAACCAGCGCCTGGAAAGAAACACACACACCCACACACACCCACACCCACACACACACACACACACACACACACACACACACACACACACAGATAAACATGGGAATACTGGAAGATCTTTTTTGAATTTAATTAGGGTTTTTCAGAAAGAAAAATATTTATTTACATTTTCTATCATTTTGTAAAATTGTCAAAGAACTTTTCTCTTTTTATTTTGCACTGGAGCTACGAGGCTCATGATTCTATCACAAAAACTCTAAAACGTATTGCTCATCATTAGCGCTATCCGGACAGGATTCAGTGTACATGGGGTCCTGGGGTAATTCCTTATTTTATTATTTTATGTCTGTGCTCTTTGTCTGTGCTCTTCTCCATCCAACTCTGAGAAAATTACAAGCTGAACTACTGTTCTGAAGCCAAACTCAGCGGTCACCTGACAATTTTAGTCCTGTCCAGAGACACGTCTGTGATTTTCTAAGCAGGTCACCTCACACTGGAAAAAATGCTGTTTGACTGCTGCTACTGACACTCGCACGCATCAGTGACCCTCCCCCAGATAGCACACGCTTCCCCAACTGCCAAATGAAATACGGACGCGTTAGAAGAGCCACTCAACTGTGTAGCTGGTCTGGATGGAGAAGTGCGGATTTTACTGCTGTGTGGATACGACATGCATCACTGAGGAGATGTGCAAAATGATTTATTATTACAGACATCCCTGATCAACTAATCCAATCTGAATTCTCTCTCTTTCTTTCTCTCTTTCTTTCTTTCCTCCTTTCTTTTTCCTCCTTTCTTTTTCTTCCTTTCCTCCTTTCTCTCTTTCCACCTTTCTCCCTTTTTCTTTCTCTTTCTTTCTTTCTTTCTTTCTCTCTCTCTCTTTCTTTCTTTCTCTCTTTCATTCCTCCTTTCTTTTTCTTCCTTTCCTCCTTTCTCTCTTTCCTCCTTTCTCTCTCTCTCTCTCTCTCTCTCTCTTTCTTCCATTCCTTCTTTCTTTCTTTCTTTCTTCCTTCCCTCCTTTCTTTCTTCCTTCCCTCCTTCCTTTCTTTCTTTCATTCCTCCTTTCTCTCTTTCCTACTTTCCCTCTTTCTTTCTTCCATTCCTCCTTTCTTTCTTCCTTTCCCCCTTTCTTTCTTCCTTTCCTCCTTCCTTTCTTCCTTTCCTCCTTCCTTTCTTTCTCTTTCTTTCCTCCTTCCTTCCTTTCTTTCTCTCCTTCTCTTCCTTTCCTCCTTCCTTCCTTTCTTTCTCTTTCTTTCCTCCTTCCTTCCTTTCTTTCTCTCCTTCTCTTCCTTTCCTCCTTCCTTCCTTTCTCTTTCTCTTTCTTTCCTCCTTCCTTCCTTCCTTTCTCTCTTCCTTTCCTCCTTCCTTCAGCACTATACCAACCTGTTCCATGTTTTGAAGGCATTACTAGCCCTCTTGAACAAATAACCCTCCATAATGATCCCGTTGTCTGCGTCCACATTGTACTCCAGCTTGGTGTCGTCATTCGAATAATCCTGAGAAAACACATGAAAAACACACTCAATAAAAGTGTTTTTGACACAATATACAAACGGCCCAAAAACCCAGTAAATTGTCCATCATTTGTGGAAAAGTGAAAACCAAAATTCTGTAAATTAAAATATAATGTAAATGATAAGTGTAAGGGGATGGAAACCACGTGTCACATAAAGTCCAAATGACGCAAGAACGCGTCAGTCTCAATGAAATCAGCGCCTTCAAGAACGCGTCAGTCTCAATGAAATCAGCGCCTTCAAGAACGCTGTGATCACGCCGAACAAAACAAAACGCCACATTTCCACAGGCTAAGAGCAGCAGGTCTCTGAAATCTGCGCGTGTGGTGTACAGTGGACGAGGAAGAGTAACAGAACTCTGAGCGTACTGTAAATGAACTCCTGCGGAGGAGGAAGGAGAAATAAAAGCGGCGGATCTCATGTCGGGGATTACGTTACAGAGGAAAGCGGTGAGGAGAAGAGCCGAGGTCTGCTCAAATAACCTTCAGAGGACATTACGTCCATTACAGTCCACTACCAGGACGTGTTATTAAACTATAAAAATAACTTAATAAATAATTAAACTTTAAAAATAAGTCCATAAAGGTGCTTCATAACACTGCAGAACTGCATTAATATGCTTATGGAGAAGTTTAGCTTAACCATTTATAATCGCCGCTGCATCAGTGCCTGTGTCTGAGGTCAACAGCGCCTCTGCTTAGCGTCTCGTTAAGAAAGCAGGGAACCTTTGCCTTGTAAGGGTCCTTATATGGGACGGCTTTGACACAACCTCAACTCTAAATATATTTTAGATATTTTTTTTATAAAAGCATGTTATCTGCATGTGTAACATGAACACATACCAGTGAGCCTTTCCAAACAGAAGTGCTAAGGTGATGGCAAAATATGAAATGTACACAGTATATGAGATTATAATACTGATACTGCCATAAATTATGCCATGTTACACTTTTCTGAGATATCATGGACAGCATATACACACACACACACACACACACACACACACACACACACACACATATACATACGCGCACACACACACACACACAATATATACATATACATACATACACACCCATATATACATATACATACACACACATTTTATATTATATATATATACACACACACACACACACACACATACACACACATTTTTATTTTGTATATATACACATATAATGTGTGTGTGTGTGTGTGTGTGTGTGTGTGTGTGTGTGTGTGTGTGTGTGTGTGTGTGTGTCTGTCTGTCTGTCTGTCTGTCTGTCTGTCTACATATATACATACACACACACACATGCACACACATTTTTATTTTGTAAAAAATAACAATTACTAAGTCTGGAAGCAACGTTGATAAAGTTTCCGACTGTCTGAATCTCTAAATTGTAAAATTGTATTTTTTGTGTGTTTGATTTGTATTTTCTCTTCTTTTCCAGGAGAAAATAAACAAGAGAGGGAGAAAATATCAAGCTACTCTTTAAAGCTTTAATGAACACTACTGTCCTGCTGGCGGTCGCTTCAGAAACCTCTGGATTGTGATATTGTGCATCATAGAAATATGTTGAATTATCTTGATATGATATTTCTGTCATGCTGCCCAGTGTTAGTACACATCTGCTTTCCCCTCTTACTACTTCAGCCATTTGGTGATGGCTTCAGTAACCTTGCAGCTCGAATGCAGAAGTAGAGTCACAGTGCTTCATGCACCAGCCTGTTCATTTTAACTTAGCTCTCAGACCCATCAGTGTGATATCTGGAAAAAGACATAATAATCTCAGACACTACACGTTGGTATGATGCTTCAGCGCTACACGCGCAGTGGAAACGATTTTAAAGCTGACGTGCCGTGATTCACGGGTCAGACGGTGTGGAGGACTGAGCCAGACGTGACGCGGAGAGGAAGAGGAACTACAGAGGGAAGACTGCGAACTAAATTAACATCATCTACGTGCAAAAGCGTCTGACGTCACTGTTTAGGACCGTGCCTTTTTCTTTTTTTACCTTCTAACAAAAGAGGACGTCTACAACAAAGTCACACACTTCATGACATTTACATTAGCCTTCGTTCTAATCTCTTATTTACTAGGCGTGCTACTCCAGCACTTCATTCTAAATACTGTTGTCATGAAGAGCAAAAAATAAGCAAACTGTATTCAGATTTTGACGTCTTCACTGCTAACACAGCTGCCACACGCTAACTCGGAAAATATGATGGAGGCTCACTGTAAAACAAAATCATAAGCAGGGCTGGGTGATATTACAAAAACGTGCTGATACTTAAACATAACAAAATATCTCAAAATAGCCTGACGCTGTTTTTGTGCCTTGTAGGAAGTGATCATTAACATCCTGTGAGGCATTCAGAAATATTAGCGGAGATGATGTTCGGCTGTCTTTCATGAAAAATATTACATAATATGTGGAACAAATGGACATCGTGTGGAGGCTTCGCTCACCAGAAACACTGGAAACTTCACCAACAAAGCCCAAAGCCCATGAGTGGTTTTTACAAATGAGGCGTAACCCGAGCCAAGTCACGTCGAGCTTCACACACATTCCACTAGTGTGCGAAACTCGCAGTCCTCAGCCCAGGATTTATTTCAGGGTCTCACACAAACCTGGGTGTATTTCTGTCTGAAAAACTTGGAACGAAACTTTTTCTTCGTCGTGTTCGTGTTTGTCTTCACACGCGAAGGCTAATGTGAAACTGCGGAGAACACGCACGCTTCTAGCCTCGAGAACGTTCCTTTTTCGCTCCTTCACAGATGTTACGCCTGCATTAAACACGCTGAGGCTTTACCAGAAATCTCCGAGTGTGTGAAGTCATGAATTACCCAGAAGTGGCTGCTCACGCACGGCTCGGCCAGTAGCTCTGACTGTAACATGAACAACAGGTTTATATTAATGAGCTTGCGCTTGTATTGTTTCTATAGTAACAGCTCATATGCAGGGACTGGTACGGCAAACGATCCACATCATCTAAAACTATTAATAAATCATTAAAAAAACGTGCTGAACAATGAAAACCGCATCGTCATTGATGCTGATTGTCTGTTAAAAGACTTTTATTTAACATTTATAGAAGGAGAGGCTGGTGAGGGGATGACTGTTTACCGTCGCTATAACGTAACTGAGAACAGGAACTGCTCCAAACCTGTCTTTCAGACGTTCCTCAACATAACATCTAATTATAACCCATCACTGCGGTACAAGCGCAACAACAACTGCACGGCCTGTCGTGTGTTATTCCTTACACAACACAACCACACAAGTCTGAACGTAGCGTAAGTAATGGCCCCTCATTACTGATGTTCCTGTGTCGTTTAACTACACGCTGCTTACAACAAAAACAAAACACTAAGTTCCTCAGACATTTGTACACTCACCAGATACCATACGTAGTAAAAGCGGCTAAAGATCTTCATGCTTGATAGATGAGTAAGTGTGTGTATGTCAGCCGTGATGCTGTATATAACCTCCAAGCATTGCAGTGACCATCATCCTGAGTGTGTGTGTGTGTGTGTGTTAGCATCTGCACTAGATTTAGCAGGCAGGCTAGAATAACCAGGAAGAGCTATCCTGCATTAAACATTTACGCTGTGTGCGTGTCAGTGTGTGTGTGTGTGTGTGTGTGTGTGAGCGAGCATGCGTGTTGACCTTGTAAATGTCATAAGGCAAAGAGTCACAGAGAGTCAAGAAGCTTTAAACATGGAGTGAAGTAAAAAAACAGAAGGAGGAAAAGGAGAGACAGACTCACCTGCTGAGTCGCCTTGGATAAAGTGCAGAGAGAAAAGAGAAGAGAAGCATTAGAAATGCTGATACACACATATTTCTCTTTCACCCCCTCCCTTTCTTGCTCTCTCCCTCTCTCTCCCTCCCCCTCTGTTTTTCTCTGTCTCTTTCTCACCCTGTCCCTCTATTTCTATCTTTCTATATCCCTCTCTCTTTCCATTTGCCCCTCCCTCTCTTTCTGTCTCTCTAGCTCCTTCTCTCTCCCCTTCTACATTTCTCTCTCTGTCTCCCTCTATCCCGCTCACCTAACCTATACACGGCAGTGAAAGAGCCCAGTCGCTGTACAGCAGCTTGGCCCCGCCCAGTCGTCGCCGCACAGCAGCTGGGCCCCGCCCAGTCGTCGCCGCACAGCAGCTGGGCCCCGCCCAGTGGCCGTACAGCAGCTGGGCCCCGCCCAGTCGCCCCACAGCAGCTCGGCCCCGCCCAAAATGTGTAATGGTTGGCAGGTGGCAGGTCTGGTAATATAATCTGTGCGAAACATCACCGGATATCACGGATACAACATGTGTGCTTTTCCTTTAACACGAAAATAAAGCTTGCGCATCAGTGGTGGCCATCGTTTCATTTTGCTTTCATATATATTACAAAGCTACACAATGTGTGTCCAACTCCTATCGAAGCAGCCAATGAGAGCAGTGCTCATTAGCATAGCGCTGTTAAATTGTGATAAATGTGTAAAATAGGATCTAATGACAGATGGGAAAAAAAATTAAAATAGCACACTAATAAGCATCAGGGAGGGATTATACCACTCACACTCAAGGACACTTGTGATTTAGGGAACAGTAAATCCCCCCACACGTCTCCTTTCTCATCAGTGTGACCGTTCCAAAAAGAAAAGCAGATTCCGGTGCAGCATGGAATTTTATCAGTTGTGCCAAGAGGCCAGTGGAAATATCGATGGTCCTTTCAGCGGGGTATGGAGGAACTGCACCGTTCCTGCTGCAGCTGAATAAAACATGAGCATGACTGCAGAATACACTCCTCACAGATAAGCTCACATCTCCATCCATCCTTCCCTCCATCCCTCCATCCCGCACTGTCTCACATCATACAAGTCATTAAAGGCGTTTATTAAACACTACAGTGATGTACGTATCTGTACAGAACAGACATGGAAGTGCACTTGTTCGAATTCAAACACTAATCACTTTGAACTGAACCTTACACCACACTGCTGTTGGGTTGTGGATTCTGATTGGTCAGAAGTTGTTGAATTTTCTAGAACAGCAGCTCTGACAGTAGTGCAGCTGCAAATCATGGGTTTGTATTAATGCGTCTGTTCTAATTCCTTATCGTTTCTATAGTAACAGCTCATTCACAGTATGGGGACGCTCAACGTAATCAAGTTTTCTGACTTGATAATTAACTTGTTAAAATACATGTATAAAAAATAAATGGATAAAATGTATGTTGTTCTCGATAAATTGTAACAGTTGGCAAATTTCTGTGGTATAAGAGGAATAAAACATCAGCTTTGCACCCAGCTGCATCCCAACACCCTGTCTCTTGATTATTCCAGTCCTGTAACAGCACATCCGGAGGTGATTTATATCTTACTTAAAACTGCGTGTGATGTAAATGTTCATCACCGTCTCTTTTTAAACGTCCTGAACGTGTCTGATTACATTTCTCACAGTGAACACTGAAGAATTATGGAGCCTTTTACTAGCTTTTGGGTTCGCTTTGAGAAAAATATCAACACTGCTGACTTTTCCATCACTCAATTCAAATCAACTCTTAAAACAAAACAAAACTGACTTCCAGAGTAAAAGGAAAGAAGAATAAACAGGTGCATGGTTTCTACTTTAGTTCTGAGAGAAGTGGAATAACTTGTGGAACCACATATTTAATTTGGAGGGGAAACAACAACAACAGAAACAACAACCGCCATTGCAATTATTAGGATGCAGGACTAAAGCCTATAAACCCCCACAAACACCACATATCCACCATCCACCGAGAACCCCCACAAACACCACACCCACCCATAACCCCCCCAGAACCCCCACATCCACCCTTAACCTCCCCTAAGCCGCCCAACACCCTTAACCCTCACAACCACCTATATCCACACACTCCCCCAGCCACCCACACAGAGAGAGAGTCTGAGAGTGAGAGTAATGAGAGGAGGAGTGAATGTTTATTTTTACCTTTTGCTGAATAGTGGAGTGTTTTGTTTCCATGTCCCTCTTATCCTTAGCTGCATCCATCACCAACTGCTCCAACTAAAACACAAAAAAATCAAAAGGTTAAAACTGTGTGTGTGTGTGTGTGTGCGCGCGCGTGTGAGAGAGAGAGAGAACAACCAGTCATTATAAGATACCTTTCTCAGAAGCTGCTTTAGAGTCAGGTTAAAAGAGTGTTCAGTTCAATCTCCACTTTTTTCTGCTTTTTATAAAACAGGTTAAAACCTGTTTTTGGATAATGAAGCCCCCTCTCGGGCACGGACAGGCGCCCCCTCACGGGCACGGACAGGTGCCCCCTCGCGGGCACGGACAGGCGCCCACTCTCGGGCACGGACAGGCGCCCACTCTCGGGCACGGACAGGCGCCCACTCTCGGGCACGGACAGGCGCCCCCTCACGGGCATAAACATATTTTTCCTGAATTGGCAATGCGAGGCCTCCACTTAGGCAGGAGGATCTGTGAGAGATGCCCCCATTTGGACATAAAGAACCCCTGCTTGGCCACGAAGCGGCCCTCATTCAGACACACAGTACAGTCCTCCACATGGGCATAAAGAAGCCCCTGCTTGGGCAAGGCAGGCCCCAGCATGGGCATAAAGAAGCCCAAACTTTGATAAAGTATAATATAATAAAGTATATAAATACACACAACCATTGCAGTAATCAGTCTGTATGGGATGGTTCAGTCAAAGGAAACAGCCATGAAATACAACTAGCTAAAGCATGGTGTGTTGATGTGTACACACTCGCACTCACACTCACCTGTGGACAGCTTCTCCATGGCAGTCTACACAGCCCCTGTACGTTCTTCAGCTTCATGATGCTACTCACACACACACACACACACACACAGCTCAGCTCCTCTTAAACACAAACCTGAACACCTCAGGTCTGATGTTTAGTCCTTCACACTCAGACTCGACTTCAGCTTCAGCCAACACTAACCTCTCTCTCTCTCTCCCTCACACACACACACACACACACACACACACACACACACACACACACACACACACACACACGTCTGGGAATACCCAGACTGGGAATAACCCGTCATTCCTGCAGCCTCTACTTCCTCTTTCCAATGTCAGTTTCCTGTGCACCATCACCATGGAGTTCAAGCAAAAATAAAACTAAAACTACTGATGGACAAAGTCCCCAACCCTCACACTCGCAAAGACGTAAACACAGGTTCATAAAATACAACAACAAATCACACGGGCATACAAAACTGGATTTAATCTTAGAGATTTATTTCAGCTACATCAGAATTCCAGGGAGCCAAATGTTTACACACATTAAGTTGACAGTCTACAGAAACTGATGTAATGACTAGGTCAGGAATGCTGCAAAACTGAAGTCGGCTGTCACGTGGAACCTTCTTCCAAAAAAAAAAAAAAAAAAAACGCATAGACAAAAAGAGTCCTTCAGGCACCTCCCAGAGGTGGGAATAATAATCATTTTAAAAATCACTTCGTACAAATAAAGATAAATATTTACAAGAGCTCACTTTCTTTGTCTATTGGTGGCTGACAGTCACAGTACAGAGGTGGTCACAACATCATCAACCCTCAACTGCCTTCCTTCAGTAATCAGCCAGAGTAATACAGCTCCCCTCCTCCCCAGGAAAAATACAGCCACATGCTGCATGCACATGACGGAGGAAAAGGGGTGAGGCTTTTAATCTGAAGAACATCATCCCAACTATGAAGCACGGGGATGGCAGCATCACGTCATGGAAAAGTGACTGGTGCACTTCAGAAAATAGATGGCATCATGAGGAAGGAGAATTATCTAGAAATACTGAAGTAAAACTTCAAGACAAAAGGCAGAAAGTTAAAAAACTGGGCGCAACTGGGTCCAGCAGGAAGTTTGATCCTAAGCAAACCTTTAAAGTTGTAATAAACTGGCTTCAGAGTAACATCAAAGTTACAAAGTATTGGACTGACCATCACAAAGCCCTGACCTGAATCCCACAGACAATTTGTGTACGGAACTGAAAATGTGTGTCTGAGCGACGAGGCCCACAAACCTGACCGACTTACACCAGGTCTGTCAGGAGGAATGAGCAAAAATTCTGGCAAAGCACCGTGAGAAGCTTGTGGAAGGCTACACTGGAAATCTGATATAGTGAATAAAATCAGAAATAAACCTGACTCTTAGTTATTATTTTGAAATGGTCTCTTATGGAAATAAAGTAGATACTCTAAATTGACTTGACAAAGGAAATGTATGGTAACATGTATGGAAGTGTGTAGAGTTTGAATTAGCCTGGGTGTAAACATCTGGCCTCAGCTGTACAGTCAGTGAAAGCTTTTTTGAAATACCTGAAGAAAATTCCAGACCAGACCTTTTTGATTTTTATTTATTTATTTTACTTTCCAGACATTTTATGTCTTAAATATAATTTCTGAAGGTCATGAACTACACCATGGGAAAGAAAATATTCAATGTGAAGTACATTAGGAGGCTGTGATAGTCCAGATATTTCGGAAAATGTAATGCATAGACGAAAGTTTTTAAAAAGAAATGCTGTGTGAATTTCCCCATTCTCAGGTCTGGAAATGCTTTTAAACTTTTTAAAACTTCCCCCATCTACACAAGAATCCAGGACTTTTTTTTAAGGACTTCCCGGCTTCAGTATAAGATGTTGTGTTGTACTGTATGAGGTACGGATATGATGTGATAAAGGTTATCGGATATGATGTAATAAAGGTTATCGGGAAACACTTGGTCGTCTTGGTCAGCGTGGCAGTGGATCCAGAGTATTTCCCAGGAACGCTGGGAATGTGGGCTATGAATACACCCTGAATGTGATGTCAGTACATTACAGAGCCAAGCCATGTACTAGTTGGAACTTTCTAGGGCAACTTGCCTCCCTGTCTCATGCTTAGAGAAACAGGAAGCTGTTAACGCTAGAGATGGCATCAATCCAATACCCACAGTAGCAGGATCAGCCCAATACCAGTGCAAAAAAAAAAAAAAAAAGCGGATTGGATATCAGATCCTGTAACAAATGGCAAAAAATTAGAGTTTAACTGTGAAGTGCTTTAGTTTAAAGCACTTTAGCAGATTTAAAGAAAACAGTAAGGTACTGGTAACGGTACTGGCCTGATACTCAAGGTTTCAGGATCAGTACCAGAAAAGAAAAAGTGGTATCACGCCATCTCTATTTAGCACCAAAGCTACACTCATCCAGGAGTACGTCCTTGCTTGTGTCACTTAGCAAGAAGATTCCTCCTATGTTCTCAGGAACATGCTGAGAAACAGCCTATTAGTGTGTGTTTGTCCAAAATCCCACCAGGATCACTACACAGTGCACTATTCAGTGAGTTTAGAGCCTAGTGGAGGATACGCTTATAAAATCCAACATCCCGTCGGAAAGCAACAGGTAGTTCTCGTACCTCTTTTAATAATGTCATGTTAGCTGTAGCTAAAAGTTGTTTAAATGAAGTGGAATTGGATGAAAACTTTGAGAGGAGCAGAAGCTCGGGCCTACCTGCCCTCCGAGGTGCTTCATCAGTGGGTGAAGTTCACTGAACAGGTCATAACCTTGGTGGAAGAAGGTCAGGTGGGCGTACATGAAGGACAACATCTAAATAAGGGATTTAAAAAAAAAAATAGAAGAGAAGGTGTAAGATATAAGGAAACAAGTTGTGCATGAGAATTTACATTTAGTAGAACAATAATAAATATTATTATTAAAGGTAAGTATACTTGCCGATTTGAGGATTTCTGATTGTCTCTTAGACTGCAGAAGATTAATCTATACAGAGAGAAAATGAAGCAGAGTTACTACCACCCCGAGGTTGATTATCCTCTAACAGCACGTCCTCAACCGGTTCATTCCTCTTACACCACAGCAATTTGCCCACAATCACAGTTTATATTATTAAAGAGCAACTTCACACTTTCATCCATGTTGTGGAATGTTGGTGAAGTTCGCTCTTGTTCTCACTTACTTTATGGCAGCTATAAACCCTCACCAGCCTCTCTTCTCTCTCTCTCTCTCTCTCTCTCTCTCTCTCCCTCTCTCTCAAAGTTAAGACAGACAAAAACAAAAAAAACAAACAAAAAAAAACACTGCGCTGACACTGGACACTCCTTCCATATATGTTCTGCAGAAAACTTCATGTCAACCACTGACCAGTTTAAATATATTGTGCACTCACTCACTCACTCACTCACTCACTCACTCACTCACTCAC
>CM074955.1:10555069-10582963 GCA_037577455.1 Pangasius macronema
TCAGCTCTGTGTTGTGTAACTCTATGTTGTGTGAGGTGACTGTGTTGTTTTATGTAGCACCAAGGTTCTGGAGAAACATTGTCTCATTTCACTGTGTACTGCATCAGCTATAGATAGTTGAAATGACAATAAAAGCCTCTTGACTTGACTTGACTAAACATGTAATTTGCACCTGCACTACCGTCAGAGCTGCTGTTACAGAAAACTAATCAACACCTTCGGACCAATCAGAATACAGAATTCGACAGCGTTGTGGTGTAACATGAAAAGAGGTGTGTATGCGAGAATGGGTTTACCAGTTGCATTAGCAAAGTTCCCCCTTTCATTTGTTGCTTACTAATCTCTCCCCCCTCCCCTCTCTCTCTCTCACACACACACACACACACACACACACACACACACACACACACACTTATGGCCTGCATTTCTTCACAGATTTCTCCACTCTCAGCACTATTTTCCCCTTTCAAAATCCTCTGGAAATGAGAACAGAAATGTTATTGTAGAGCAGAGGTCTGTTCGTCCTCCTCCATGCTTATGAGCACATTTATCTCTGATAACACTTTATTATAATTCATTATCACAGTTGCCCCGGTGATATCACTCTTTTATCTCTAAACCCGGTCATGACTTTGACCTGTGCGCGCTTTCATGAGGTCACTGTTAGCTTTCTTCAGGAAGCTGTGATTGAGAAAATAGGACGTGTAGAGACCAGGACACTTTCTGCACTAACATTTCCCATCATGCACCACCGAACAGAAGGGGACAGGGTTTGTTGCAGGTAAGGGATAGGAATGCTAGTGATGAACTAGTTTCTGACCCCAAACTAAAATCCAGGGCTCAGCAGCCTACAGTTCGGCTCACAACGCACGTGACGTGAACCACTTTTTGGGCGCTGCTTGATGATCAATCACAGAGCGCGCAGCAGTACCTCGGTTTTTAGATGTTATGAGGAGGGAAATTGTGTCATTGACAAAAACACTACAGTTTTTCAAATACAGCAGCCCATTTTTGAAGGCACCACCACGAACACGCTGAAGGCCAAGAGAGCGAACTTGGCCGTGCTCTCTCGCCTGTCAATCACAGCGCCACCAGTGGGCATCTGTGAGCTGTGTACGTGGAGGAGGGCGGATAGTGCTTTCCTCAGAGTGTGTTCCACTGCCCCGTGATGCAGTACGAGCAGCAGCTCCAAATGTCGTCTGGCTTCACGTGTTTCAGAAGGAAAAACTGAAGGACTAGTTTTTATTAAACTATTTGCAAGTAAGACCGTTGTATACAATTTTTTTCCCCTGCCAATGAAAATATAGTAGATTTCTCAGAATTTCTAGAATGAGGTTTCTCTCTCTCTGTGTGTGTGTGTGTGTGTGTGTGTGTGTGTGTGTGCGCGCGCGTGTGTGTGTGTGTGTGTGTGTGTAATTTCCAGTGGACCCTCATTACCCCAAGCTGCTCAGCTGTGACTTTTCATGATTTTCATGTCATCAAATTCTCACCAGTCTATTAAACATGCAGCTTAATTTCATTTGCTGAATAGCTGCTTAAATGTGTTTAATTAGCATAACATGCTGCTGACAGCTGTACAGTCAAACACCACACACACACACACGCACACACAAACACACACACACACACACACACACACACACACAGGAATTAAACTGAAATAAACTTTATAAACTATACAATAAATCCTTTCCACAGTAACAGCTCATTCACAGGGACTTTTTTTTTTAGAAATTGTTTTTAGGAATAGATTTTTTAGAAATTGTTGACACGGTGAAGCTTCTGTAAGGAGGCCTTTATTTTAATTAACCTTCAGGGAAGGAGTCTCCAGTGTCAGCGCTCAGAGGTGAAGCTGTAACTGTAAGTTTTCCGGCCTCTTCACAGCAGAAGAGTTTACGCTGTGGGGTTTCTCAGTAACATGACAAGCTGTATTTATAGCTGCTGTAACGTAAGCGAGGAAAGGAACTAACCTTCAGTACGTTCCACAACGTTTGCCAGCAGTTGTTATTAATGTGTTAGTGATCAACACGTCACGCTTTTTAACCGTTCGTATTTATATTTAACGTTTGAGTCTCCAGAATAGAGGGGTTCCTGCTTCTCGGGAACATGGCGAACGACAGTTTTTTTGTCTCTTTACATTCAAGAGATGAGAAAGGCTAGTGACGAAATAAAATGAAGCAAAATCACATGAGCAAGAGTGGTGTAGTGAATACCTGCATGGCAGTGGTTCAGCCACAGGGAATCTCAGGGAATCTCAGGGAATCTCAGGGAATCTCAGGGAATCTCAGGGAATCATGGGGAATCACAGCCATGCTGATATTCACTACACCACTCTTGCTTGTGCGATACTGCTATTACTGCTATTATAGAAACAAGAAATTAATATTGAGCAACTGACATTTCAGGCACAATGTGGACATATATTTTTTATTTTTGCTCCGTCGATGAAAACAGTTCCCAAAGAAGCCACAGCTGAATAGAGCGTTGTGGTTGCCATGGTAACGCGGTAGACACAACGACAGCCTATAGTAAGTGTAGAAACGGCTTCAATGGCACAAACTATTGCTGACATTTTATCTAGTGAACACTAACAAGCGGAGGGCTACAAACAGTGAAACGTACAAGTGGCTAGATTAAATGACAGCAGCTTGTCCAATCAAATCAGTGCGCTGGAACTAACAGTTATATAACAGGGTATGCAGCTGCTAGAACACACACATAACAGGAACTAACTCATGTGCCGGAAAACTTGCTGACTATTACAGAGTACAACCGACACTCGACTTGACGCCTTAAATAAGACTTCATCACATCAACGATGAAAAGGTTTTCTTTGTAAATAAGAACAACATGTATAGAATGTGTTTAGGCTGAGATTATGTGAAGAGTGCACCATACGCCATTCAACAAGTCCCTCTGAGTGTTAGCACATTACGAGCGCATGACTATAAATCTCTCGTTTAGGTTAAAGTCGTAAATACGGTAATCTGTGCTGTTACAGAAAATTACTCAGCACCTTCTGATCCAAGGATTTGCTGTGGTAATTACTGTACTCAACACAATTTCTGTTAAAAGAGAAATGATTTGATTAGCATTCGGATGTGGCGTTATAGCGCGTGTCCCTCATTGACTGTCGCTGTCGATGAGCGTGTTCAGTCATGCTCTTTTCACGAGTGGATTTCTATTTCATAAGCATTGCCGAGTCTGTCTGTAATGTCTGTAATGTCTGGACCAGTTGCTCGTTGGCTGCATTTGCACAACAACAAAATTAGCATTAAATTTTCATGATCAACATAAATAAATAAATAAATAAAACAACTTTATTGAGGGCCTATTAGTCACCTGATTTAATAAACCAAAACGCAAAAGAATATCTGTGGTGTGTGTAATGCTTAAAACAAATCGTTGGTCAGAAATACGCAGGTGGAAAAAGTTCACCAAAGCTCACCAAGTGCATGAAGAAACCATAACGCTCCCCCGAGCACTCAGTCTGCGCTCAACACTGACTGATAATTATATACAGAACTAGTGTAAAACATTTTGTGCATCTTGTTCAGAGTTTTTTTTGGGATTTTGAGATTTGTTTGCCAGCCCAAATCTCCAAACCACACGCCGTTTCTGCAGCGCTACAGCTCTGTGCTTTGGCTCAGTTTAGAAACTCAAAAACAACCCCAAAACACGTGGCATGTTTGAGTCACTTCCTGCAGTCGAGTCGATTCAGAGTCTGATCACTTCTCACTAGAGCTCACTCAGAAGCGAACAGACACGCTTCGCACAGATGCTCGTTGAGTTTGCAGGTCTACTGCTTTTTGAAGCAATGATATATTTGATATTGTGTAAAAATATTGCATGCAATTTGTTAGTTATTATTAGATCAGGTCTGATTCAGGAATACAGACACGCTGGACACAGCTGGCTAAATATGGAGCCCAGTGAAGAGCTGATAGCGAGAGTGCTTTTTCAGCTGTGGAGGATGCACGGCCAAAAACACACCATTACACGTTTACTAATGAGCTGCTACTGTACAGCAGAAGCCACCCAACTAACTTAAGGGACAGGAACAAAAAGCTCAGAAACACTGACTCTGAGTTCACTTTATAGAACAGAAGCAGAATACAAACTGAAAACACGTCCATACAGCCGTCACTCTCAAACACAAACCACTTCAAACCATGCTTCATAAAGGCCAGTCTGACAGGTGTGTGTGTGTGTGTGTGTGTGTGTGTGTGTGTGTGTGTGTGTGTGTGTGTGTGTGTCATCATCCCCTTTTGTACATTTAAAATGCTTAAAACAAGTGACCAATATTCAACACAAGAACAAGACAAAAAATGAAAAATCATGCATCTTCTAAATCAAAATTATTTTATTATAAAGTATATTGGATTTGTTTTAAATAATATACAATGTAGATAACTATTGGACATTTACAGTGTGTATAGGGGATGACGACAACACACACACACACACACACACACACACACACACACACACACACATAACTTTACCATATAAACTATTTTTTTTAAAAAAGCCATTTACATGGAGCATTCAAGGAACAAATCCCTAAGAATGAGCTGTTGCTATAGAAACGATAATTAGATTAATATAAAGCTGTGATTTCTGACCAATCAGAGTCCAGCAGCACTGCGGTGTAATGCAGGTTAAGATCACGTTGCTCTTTAATGCAAGATGGTTTCTTTTAAATTTTTTTGTTGTTTGTTTTAAAGTAACTGTAAAAGGAAACGTGTGTACTATATAAATAGGGTTCAAACGTCTCCACATTTTTTCGCACCTGAGGAAATAAGAGCTGTGTCGGGAATAAAGACGTGTGCTTCACTGCGTTGAGTCATGGTGTTTACTGACGAAACTCAGGGGAAAAACTCCAGCCTCTTTCCAGTGTTTCCTGCAAACAACTTTCTAAACATCTGCTCCTCGTTGCGCTGCTGCGCTCGGAGATACCAGAAAGGGAATGAAGGCGCAGGAACGAGGGAGAGGGGGAACGAGGGAGAGGGGGAACGAGGGAGAGGGGGAACGAGGGAGGAGGTCATTATTTCACAAAGCCTGAGCTGAGGGCGGACCAACACTTCCTCTGAGTGAAATACAGGAAAGACACAGTGGCTACATCCCAAACCCCACACCACCACAATCATCAGCGAGTAAAAATAGGGCAAAGAACAGTAGTGGCCACGTCCCAAATCACAAACCACTACACTGAAAAGTATGTCAAACTTGTTTAATGTATAACAAAATAGCATAATGATGATGGATCATTTCCAAACCCTGTGCTCGTTTATTAAATAATATCAAAATCAGCACAAAATGGCAGCACAGCACAGGCTACGTCCCAAAGCACAGGCCTGGCTTCACATGCTCCATGCTCGGCTTTGTCCTGGCTCAGTTCTCAGAGTAGCAGCTACACACACACACTAGAGGCTCGGACGAGCTCTGCTACTTCCTTTCAAGCTTTATATTTCTTCAGAACGTCTCTTTACACATTTAATGAGCGGTTACAATCACAGTCATAAGTTTTTCTTCTTTGTGTCGAACAGTAAATGGGAACTAACTGTAGGTAGGAACTAAAGTTGTGAGCGGGGAACTGAACAGCGTTCCACACACACACACACACACACACACACACACACACACTATGGGATGGGTCTGAGGAATCATTCCAGCTGATTGTTTGCATTTGTCACTTCTTTTTAACATCATACCTAATGTTCACCGAATTGAGAACATCTCAGTTTAAAGGCTGCTAGTCACTGAACGTGCAGGAAATGAACGCTCACCTCTTGCTTTGTCACTCGCTAGCACGAACATACAACAAGTCACAGCTTTACCTCTGACTGCTACAAAGCACTGACACTGGAGACTCCTTCCAGAAATATGAAATAAATATCTCCTTATAGAAAACTTCACCATATCAACTATTACACACCAATCAGATTCAAAAGGGTGCTGTGCTATAAACACCAATAAATACATAAATCTCAATCATCTGAAAGAAAGAAAGAAAGAAAGAAAGAAAGACACAGACACACAGACAGACGCAGAGACAGACAGACGCAGAGACAGACAGACGCAGAGACAGACAGATGCAGAGACAAACGCACAGACAGACAGAAAGACAGACGCAGAGACACACAGACAGACACACAGACAGAAAGATAGACGCAGAGACAGACACACAGAGACAGACAGACAGAAAGATAGACGCAGAGACAGACAGACGCACAGACAGACGCACAGACAGACGCACAGACAGACGCAGAGACAGACAGAAAGACAGACAGAAAGACAGACGCAGAGACAGACAGAAAGACAGACGCAGAGACAGACAGAAAGACAGACACAGAGACAGACACACAGAGACAGACAGACAGAAAGATAGACGCAGAGACAGACAGACGCACAGACAGACGCAGAGACAGACAGAAAGACAGACGCAGAGACAGACAGAAAGACAGAAGGAGGTAAAAGTATTAGTTCACATTTTTCAAATAGTCAAATCTCATGGCCTCATCAGACTGGCGAATAACGCTAATAATCAAACTGAAAACTTGATGTTTGGACAGTACTCCGCTCCCACCAGCCTGTGATTTCTCTTTCAGATTCAGTTCCATTCCCGTGTTAATGATTATTAATGATTATCGTGCAGGTTTAATCTACACATCGCCGCACATCGTATCGGCGGTTAACCGGAGCGCGTGACCGTATCGCGGCGGACTTGAGCTCGGCGTTCCTCGAGTTTCCTCAGTCAGGACTTCACATTCCTGGACAAAAATAGCTAAAATATACAGAGCTGCAAACATTCCTACCTGAAACGCGGAGAGTCTCTGAGACATTCCTCAAAATCCACCGTGATCCTCATGTTGGTCTTCTGAAGCGCGAACAGTCAAAAACTAAGTTTTCTTTCTCTCTTTCTGTCAGTTTTTAGGGAAGGTTAGCCCAGCTAGCCAGTGCAAAGCCTCCAGAGCAGCTTAGCCACCTCAGCAACAAACACAACCCTGCTAGCCTTCCTGCTGCTGCTGCTGGCTGGCAGATTAAACTGAAAAGAAACCCCAGGAGCATATATAAGTATCACACAGCTTTAACACAACTTAAAAACAGCGCTGAACTAAAAGAAGTTTTTCACTCCGCTGCCCACAGGAACTCTCACTGGCTCGGTTCAGGTCACTACTGCCAAGTAGGTGGGCTGTATGTTAGACTTTCCCACCCGCATTCCGGCAAATCCCGCCTCTGCTTAAGTGGTTTAGACGCATGAGCAGGTTGCTGATTGGACAGTGAGTATTAATTACTAGCCAATCGTAGCACAGAAGGCGGGACCTAAGTGGGCAGGGTGGGAGAGGAGAAGGAGGAGGTCGGGCGTATGACGTGTGATTCGTTTTGTAGTCTATTTTATTCTTGTAAACTACACATCCCGTAGATCACGTGGACAACTCACAGCGCGGGGTTTCATCCGGGCGATTTTGTAGTCACCCTAACTAGATAAAAATCTGATTTATAGCGAGGTATTCCAATTTTCAGAAATATTTGCTATACATGATAAATACAATATTAAACAAAATATTAATAATATAAAATATAAAAATAGCATGAAACCCCTGATGGTTTCATCATCTGGTGGGATTTGGTCTAATGGTTTCCATTAAACATTTTTTCCGTCAGGATGTAATTGTTTTAATGGTACTTCCATTAGGCTCTAATGGTTTCTTGTGGAAGCATTTTTCTCAGTAGGATCCACTGGTCCACTTTACAGCTTTTGTTTTATTTTGTAATGTTTTCTATTAAATGGTTTTCAATAATTATTTTGTGTGTTTCTTCAGTTTCTTTTTTTTCCCCATTTCATTAAAGTTTAATAATCCCCCATCAGGAGTGTGTTCCTTTGAGTTCTCCTTTTGTCCATTTGTGTATTCACAAATGTGTTTCAGTGATTTGAAGAGCAGGATCAGAAATAAATATCAGAGAGGTCCAGCTCATTCTGCTCAACCTCTCAGCAGCCTTCAGAAGAAGCCCCAGAGCAGGTGGAAGAAGCTCCAGTTTGGATGGAAGCAGCCTGAGAGGAAGAAGCCCCAGGATGTGTGGAAGAAAACCCCAGGCTGGGTGGAAGAAGCCAAAGGCTGGCCAAAAGAAGCCCCAGGCTGGGCTGAAGAAGCCCCAGTCCAGGTGGAAGAAGCCCCAGGTTGGGCAAAAGAGGCACTGGGCTATGCAGAGGAAGCCCTGGGCAGGGTTAAAGAAACCCCAGGCTGGGCAGAATAACCTATGATTAAAAAACCTCTAATCACTCTGACCACCAGGTGACAGCATTACAGCACAGATGTACTGTTCCTTTCTCTCTCTCTCTCTCTCTCTCTCTCTCTCTCTCTCTTTCTGTGTGTGTGTGCATGTGTGTGTGTGTAAACCTGACCCACAGCAGGATAACGTGTTTTTCAGTCTTTGGATGAAGCAGAATTGTACTTGTTCAGTAATATAAAATGTGTGTATGAGCTCACACTCTGTCTGTTAATAGCATTTATGTTTAAAATGTTCACTACCTTTTTTTTTGCAATTAAATCAAATCAATTTAAAATAGATTTTTAGAAACTGCATTATTATACAGATTTTTTGAGGCATGGTCGCTGCATCTTCAAAGTAAGATGGTTGGAAAAATTATAAATCCTTCTTAATTGGCGAAAGAAGCCCCAAGACTGGCGAAAGAAGCCCCAGGACTGGCGAAAGAAGCCCCAGGACTGGCGAAAGAAGCCCCAGGACTGGCGAAAGAAGCACCAGGACTGGCGAAAGAAGCCCCAGGACTGGCGAAAGAAGCCCCAGGACTGGCGAAAGAAGCCCCAGGCTGGGTGAAAGAAGGCCCAGGACTGGCGAAAGAAGCCCCAGGCTGGGTGAAAGAAGCTCCAGGACTGGCGAAAGAAGCCCCAGGCTGGGTGGAAGAAGCCCCAGGCTGGGTGAAAGAAGGCCCAGGACTGGCGAAAGAAGCCCCAGGCTGGGTGGAAGAAGTGGCAGGCTGGGTGGAAGATGCCCCAACCTGGGCGAAAGAAGCCCCAGGCGGGACAGGCTTCTCCTCAGTTGTATCTTCAATAAATATGAAATGTAACCAGTAATGTTAAAGTGTTCATGAAACTTTTGTCTGGCCCTCTATCTATGATCACAGTGTTCAATTATCAGTTATGAGCAGGTGAATTTACATTTCTTGTTATTTTCTGTTGTTGTTTTGTTGTTTGTGGCATAGTTCTATTTCCACATCTAGACAAAAAATAAATAAAAATAAAAAGGAATTGAATCACATCTTTATGGTGACACTTCTGGTGTGAACTGGCCTATGGTATTAATCAGGGACATCACAGAACATGGCATTTAGCTGTTTATGTTTCCCCAGTTTACATAGAGGCCATGAAAAGCAGACACGTGTGTGTTCATGCACTTATGCTCCTAGACTCATTCTTTCTATTGTTAGCGAGTCAGTTTTAATAATAATGAAGCACATTAGCTAGCTGCATTAATTAGCTTGGATGGGGCAGGGTTGTAGTGGAGAAGAACGGGTTTTGTTTCACTTTGGAAAAGTGTTCCTGTACCACTGTAAGTAAAGTACTTTTGTTTCATTGCGTCAGAATCCCTCGTGGTTGTTGACCAACACACAGGAACATGAGAGCTGTTATTTTCACTAGTGTCAAGACATTTCTTTCTCATCTAGTGATGAAATCCTTGTGCTAAGTTTTATGTTTAAGGTGTTTTATCGCATTGCTTCTACCGTAGGAAGATGCTGTAGCTGCTCATCTTGATATTTTCACAGTTCGCATCTTTGCTTTGATCATTAAACATGTCCTTTATGAGTATGTGTAAAAACATTACAGTATCAGGCTGAGACCGGGTCGTATCAGTATCGATGTATCCTTAATTTTAATACTTTAATAGAAAGGAAATGTTATGACTTTAATTGGAAAAGACTTCTGAGATCAATAGTGCAACCTTTTAATGACTTACATCAACAGTATAATGCCTTCGAAGACGTGTCTGGCTGGAAATGTACTAAAACTATGAGGTAAAACTATACTAAAACTATGTTGTAATGAAGTAATGAAGGGTTATAGCGACTCGTTAGTATCATGTCTCAATCATCTAAATTGGGTACACAAATTGGGTAAATTTTCTTAATTTTTAATTTTTTTTTTTGCCAAAATGTGCTGGACAAACAAGTCTGATCTGACTTAAAGGATCAGCTGCTAACGTCTTGGTGAAAATACCACAGCACACCTTCAGAGGTCTTTTGGAGTCCAGGCCTCGATCAGGGGGACCTACACAATAGGTCTTGCTAAATAGAGAAATAAAAACCATTTCTCAAAATAAAGAATTAAAATTAGTTCTTTGTTGCAATACCTAGTGTTATTTAAAAGAAAATGAAAACTAATTTGACATCTAATTAAAGACAGATAAACTTTAACATGATCAGATATTGATTTGTCTCTACGAGAGCTAAAGCATTAGACTCTAACATCAGCAATTAACTAATTCATTATCCTAAACACGAAAAATCGTCTGTTATATGGACTGACAATAAGATTCACTGTTCAGCACAGAACTAATGCTGCATCTGACTTAACTCAGAATTCTGTCATTTTCAAGCAACAAAATTGGGAAAAATATGGCTGCCTCTATGAAAGGCTGTGTTTTGTTAGCAACAAGCTAGGCAGCTAATGTGAGGGATCGTGAGTTTATGAAGATTTTACTTTCTCAAAACTGTAGGGTCAGTGTTTAACCAACTGGTGTGTCTGTGATGACTGATCTAAAGTAAACACGACGATTAACATTTCATTTAAAGTAGCAGTAACAGACAGTTTATTTAGTATTGATGCTGCGAGCAGCCATGTTGGCATGACATCATGAGTGGGAATTCCAAGTTGAGGGGGCATTTTCTTTGGTTTTTCTTAGTGGAGTTCAAATATTCCGAGTCACAAACATATTCAACTGCAGCATTCATTTTACACAAGTTTGGATCGAAGTGAAAGGAAACAATGACCACGAGGTTAAAGGTAGAGCTGCTTTAATTTTCTCTTTTGAACTTTACTAGAGCTGATTTTCAGGCACAAAATGTATTCACCATAATAGATGTGGAAAATGTAGATACAGTCTGAGCTATGATGCTTCCTACACCGTGCTTCACACATCCAATCAATTCCCTCTTTTCCACCAGGTTTATCTTCATCTCTTTTTAAAAAAATTCTTTGTGGTCCATAGGGCATTTCTCAGCTATTGTGCTGGCAGTAAGTGACAAGCATCTTTTGTTCTGAGAAATCCACCTGTTTGTGATTGCACTGAATATCACATGCTTGCTCACATCACTGCAGTTTGATTTTCAGGACTTAGATTATAGGGAAAACTCAAATAAGTCACCTTGCTCTCGACTCTTACCACTTTTTTAACAGAATGTCCCCGAATGTTTTATGCCTGAAATACCACAGTGATTTGTCAGCAAATATTTAATCTTTTTTTATTTATTAAAGAACAACACCTCATATTTTTTATCCATTTTTAGTTACACTTAATGTCATGGAATGTCGTTGAAACAAGAAATGACCTGTTCTCAATTACAATATAGCTATAAACAAGCGTCCCCTCACCTGTCTCACTTTTTTCTCTCTCTTGAAGTTCACCATATCAACAATTACACTTTTTTTTGTTATCGAAAATGAATCAACACCTTCTGACCAATCGGAATGCAGAACTCAACAGCGCAGTGGTATAACATAAGCTAACTGAGAGCGAGTTTGAAAGCACCCTAGAACTTTGCACCAGAACTCTAATGTGCTTTCTGGAGCACCAGTAATCTGTTCTTCTGCTCCTGAGGTTTTTCAGTGGTTAGCCTCTCTGAGGTCATGCTGATGTTTTCTTCTCTTTATGGTCGCCTTTGGCCCAGCTGGAGACTCTACATCCTGGAGAGTGTTTTTAATTCGTTCTGCAGATGGAATAATGGGGCTACCAGGTATAACAAGGCTAGGCAAGCTGGATTTAGCCGAGTCTGTCAGACAGAAACATTCTGTCTATAAATGGCACCGAATCTTGTTCTCATAGACTGTAGGTTCTAGAAGATACATTCTCGCTTTTGAAAGTTGACATATTCAGAGAACAAAATACGACAGAAATAAAGATTCTTTTGAGTATCGGAAACCCACTTCTGTCCTAGCATTTAGCTAGCCATAATTAGCTATGTTGCCTAGCTAACTGCCATAATTAGGTGGAAATAATTTAGTACTGAAGCCTGGAACATGTAGGAGATCACAGAAAACATCACCGTATTAAAAAGCTTTGCTCTACTATCATACATTCATATGATTAATCTACCGAAAGCTTTGTGTTTTCAGCTTCTTTGCATTTTTTTGGTTTTATTACAGTAGCTGCAAGAGACAGAAGAAAAGTCAGGCCTTGCGAGGGAACGGCCGTTTATAGCTGCTATGACAAACGTGAGTACATGAGCTAACTCGCTTCAAAGAACATTAAATGTAAGTATAAATTGATAAAATGCATATCATATTTTAATTAATAAATAAAACGCCATTGTTGTCATTGTAGTATAAGAGGAATAAAACACTTCAGGACATGCTGTTATAGGAAAATAATCAAATGCAGCTGGAAACATTAACATTAAGCCTTATTTTATCAGTAATAGCTTTTAAAACTTTACAAAATATTTTAGAAAGTATGTTTTTTTTTATCTTTACTAGATATGATCGTGTTTTGTGTCAGAGTCACTTATTTCTGCAAAATTTTAGTCCAGTTTGTCGGTTTTACTTATTGATGTCCATTTAAAATGTATGCATAAGCTTTTTAGTAAGTCACTCACAGTTAGGGACTTTGACTTCCTGTGATGTATATTTTATCCTTACAATATAGATGTAATATCCATAAAAACAAACAAACAAACAAACAAACAAAACTCAATATGTTGCACATTAACGGCTGAACACAAACTGTAGCATCTTTCCAGTTTCTTCCTGACTGCAATGTATAATATAATATAATATATATGTGATGTAATGTAATATAAAATGATATAAATACCATGGAAATCGTTCAGGCGAATGAGTTATGCATGATTTTTTAATCATTTTTAAATCATGTACAACTATTCAAGACAAAACAAAAGTTACAAACAGAATTGGCCTGCAGTTTGCATTCATTTGAAAATGTTACATAAATAAAATTCATTTATAAATATCTCTTTTTTATAAACATATAAATAGTTTTTTTTTTAAACATAAATACATTTTATGCAGGAATGAAGTACATGAATGTACAGCAGCAGCGACAATATACAGCTTCGCGCGTTTTTTTTACACCGTCTTCCGCCATCTTGTGATGTCACTGATGGTGCGTGGAATTTATTATTATTATTTTTTTTATGTTTTTGATGATTACATTTTTCCCCCATAGCGCTCGATCTTGGCAGCTTTCCGTACCGACAATCCGGCTCTTTTTATTTGAATTTTTATTTTTTAAGGCTTTTCCTCAAAAGGAGAAAGTCAACATTGTCCGAAACCTCATCGTCCTGGTGATACTCTGAAAGAGAACAAAAAAGACACAAGAATGATTATTGTTAAGGCATGGAAATATTGCGTAACGCATGCTGTCATTCACATTTAGCACGCATGATGTGTCTTGTGTGAGTCTTTAGACAAATCTGTGTTTAAACACGCAGCGAGCATTTAAAAAAAAAAAAAAAACAAGCCTGTGCAATGATGTAATAATTGTTCACCTTCTACTCTTTCAGGTTTGGGGTTTGTAGGTGAGGGAAGCCGAGCACGTCCTGTTTGCTCTGTGCATTACAGCTGAGTGAAAAGGGCTGAGCTGAGTTTTTACTTTCTTTTTTCTTTTTGCTGATAATATTACGGTCACACATTCAGCCTGCTTCATTTAGATCTGTCAACTTTAAATTTTGGACTTTCAGCCGTGCAACATAAACGTGTGATGCTGTCTAGACACATCGGTTCATTTGGCATCACCATCGTTAAGCACTTTTAGTTTATAACTGTATAAACTGTATAAGAATTTTGTAAATGTGAAAACTTAACAACGGCTTGATGAAGAAATGATGGAGACGGGATAAAAATATTAATAAATTGATATTAATAAACAAGGGAAATGTTTTCTGTATTTACAAAAAGAATAAAGTTCTTTCTGATTTGCATGAACTGTTAGACTGTTAAAATAAATGTGCCTAAAAAGTTGAATATAAATGTCTTAATGCTATTTTATTCCAAACTATTGTAAATGAGGATTTAGCTCAGTATGTTTCCTAAGATTGAATCTCCACAAGATTTTATGTTTCCTGACAGAATCCTGACGTACCAGGAGAGGTTATTTGTGGACGGGTAATACACCGGTTGGCAGCCCATGCCGCTGATGGTGCCTATTCTGTCCATCTTGTGTCCGAAGCAGCCGCTCCTGGTGGTGCTTCCTCCTTTCTTAGTTCCCGATTTGTTCCTCCGTGGGCTGTTCTGGTCATTTACGAAGCGTGCCCACATGCCCTTGGCGCGAGTGTCCGTGCGGAGTTCCCTCAGGAGCCGCATCCTGCGTTCACCTGAAGCCAGAAAATCCGCCAGCTCTTCTCCGAGCAGAGCTTCCAGAGCCTGAAACACATAAACACACAAACACACACAACAAGGGGTTTTTATTACAGGATACAGGTCCTAATAATGCTGCAGCAGGCAATGATGAGGCTTCAGATGATTTCATGATCACGATTAAAACACAGCTCAGAAGTGCTGCAGACTTCTCTAGCAGGGTGATATGCGTAAAAATCCAAGTTGTGCAGTACAACAAGAAATTGAACGACTGCAACACTATAATGTTCACTGCACTGAAAAAGCTGAATGTTAGAATAAATTCTACAGTCAGGATTAAAAAAAGTGCTGACTGTGATTAAATGTTCGGAGCATCGCCTGCACAGATCCAGAGCATCTCTCAGCAGCGCAGGTTCTTCCCTTCTTTGGCTTTATGTCATTGCGTAGGATGTTACATGAAGTAATTATTACACAATTAAAGCAAATGATTTTTTTGCGAAGGAGTCAGACTGCAATACTGCAACAAACTGCACTGCAGGATTTTTGTCGCGCATCATCTAAACAAAGTGGAGGACTGAAGAACTTGCGCTCGAATAATTTAGCACTCTTTGGATGTAAGAAAATTGTCAGGATAATGAAACACCCACTGCACCCCTTCTTTAGTTTCCACTTTTTTCCACTAACCTGAACTTTTCCTCTAAAACCCCCTCCCCAAAAAAAAAAACAGATCCTAAACCCAAAGTCTCACCTTGTGCTGGCTCGGTGTTGTGGGTCTTGCCTCCGTTCTCACCAACACAAGACTCATGATTAGTCCACAAGCCACCAGATGCACAATATTCATCCTGACTTTTAATGAAGGAAGGATTCTCGGATTTAAAAAAAAAAACACAACGTAAGAAAAGATCTCTCTCTGTTCCTCAATGAGCTCCAGCTCTACTCTAAACCCCCGTGCTGCTCTCCTCACAGTTTTATAGTCTAATGAGGGTGATGTCATTGCAACCTGCGTAATGCTCTCCCTCTCCTCCCTCCCTGCTTCCTTCCCTCCATCTTTCCCTCCCTCTCCTATTTCTTCCTCAACACCATCATATCAATCACTCCACAGTCTGACTGATCAAAGGCTAAGACTTGAGACGTAACGTGAATCCAGTGTTTCAATAAAGCGCATTAAGAAAAAAAAAATTCTGAACTCCTGAAACATTTACTGAAATAATTTCAATTTAGTTCTGTACTAGAATTTGCTCCTACTGCTGAGGAATATTTGATATAAAATCTTGGACATTATGTGGAAAATGTTTAATACACGGACTATACATGAACGAAAAAAAACAAAAGGTTTAATCATGGAATGGACTGAGTCCTCATTGTGTGATTTCCATCACATCCCTCACTTAATACATTCAGAAACTGTGTATTTTTTATAACTGACCTTTCTTATATTATAAAAACAGGATATCTGATTGAATTTGGATAATTTAATATCATTAAGTTATACTCTCGTTTATGGCTTACCTATTTTCATCTCCAAAAAATATGGCAGTGAGATGAAAATATGATTTTTTTGATTAAAAGGTGAATCATAAAAACACTTTGTTAGTAATAATAGCAATAATCTGACAGAATAAAAATATCAGACATTTTTGACCTCCAGCACAAAGGAAACTGTTTCCTCAAAAAGTGCAGAAAAAAAAACAATAGTAAGACAAATGTGTGTGTGTGTGTGTGTGTGTGTGTGTGTGTGTGTGTGTGTGTGTGTGTGTGTGTGTGTTTGCGTTTATGTGGCACACATTCTAACCACTAGGGGGCAGTATGCCTACACGTCATGTCCTTGGGTCAGGTGTTCCTCTCAGGTGTGAACAGGTCGCAGGTGAGAGGAACACGGAGCACGATGGTCACTAAACAGAGCTGGAATGCTTATGGGTTATAAAAGTACCTTCAAAGCTCATACCTACTAATGGCTCTTTTTGGTGAGTCAGATCAATTGATTCAGCTCCCCAAAAAGTCTCGTCTCTTTCAGCTCCCAAGCAACTCATTTTGACCAGTAATTGTTCATCTTTTCCTGACAATGACTGAAATCATTTCGGGAAATGTTAACTTCCATGGAAGCATTTTTAGAAAGAGAAAGAGAAGCAGCATTTGTAGGTTTCCTCTTGGTTCTCCGGTTTCCTCCCATCTCTAAAAAGCATGCCAGTAGGTGGATTGCCTGAATGGCCTCAGGTGTGAATGAGTATTTGTGTGTGTGTGTGTGTGTGTGTGTGTTGCACTATACTGGCATCCTGCCCAGAGTGTGTTCTCCCCTAATGCCCAGTGTTCTCTGGATAGACTCCGGATCCACCACCACCCTGACCAGAATAAAGCGCTTACTGAAAGGGAGTGAGTGTGAGTAACGGCATTGCCTACATCTACAAAACAAAGGGAAAAACACAGCTCATATACATGAGTCAGGTCTCAGGGCTCACCTAAATGAGTTGGTCCACAGAGCTGACTCGATCTTGAACGACACATGACGATATCAATTTAATTACACATAGATCAACTCGCTTCAACTAATTATGTGACTGCCAGGCTCCATAATGAGGCAAGAGAAACGCATTCACATTATCATCAGGAGTCTAAATCCCAACAATGCTACAGCCAAGCCCAAGAAAGCGTGAACTGTCCGTGCTTTCAGTGTGGGAGGGGTATACTCTCTCTCCATTGTCAATCACAGCAATGCTAGCCAATCGTGGGCATCTGTGAGCTCATAAAAGTGGAAGAGGACAGATAGTGGTTTCCTCTGTGTATGTTACACTGTGATGCCCTGTGATTCAGCCTGAGCAGCAGTGCGAATACTCTCAGTGGAAGCACATGTGAGCCTCACCCTCCCCGGCTGATCGCTGTTGTATAGCTGACTAGGTGGGTGGAAATTGGCCAAGATCAAATTTGGGAGAAAATGGAAGGGAAATTATGTGATTTCTGATGGTAACTAGTTTCACCAGAACTAATTTAGGGGCTGAATATTTATAATGAGAATATTTGTAAATCATTTTGCAAACTGTATTGACTTTTTTTCTTCTTCTCACATTTCAATATTATGGTTGTTGATCTTGTGTGGATTCATGACATAAATTCCCAATGAAGTCCACATTTCAGTTCCAGGTTCGAACACTACACAAACGACTGTATTATGAGTTGGAATAGATGATCAGTTTGACATTTTTCAGAGAAGTCATTAACTTCCCTGAGATTCCTCCTGTTAAAAACTGTGCTTATTTGTCTGAGTGACCTTGTTGCTCATGTTACTAAAATTTCGAGAGTCCATTGTCGATATTTACAGCTTGTAGAAAGCCGGGCTTTGAGAACAGAAAGATCTGATGACACTGGACTTTTGCTTGAAGGTTGGTTGGACTTTGCATTTTGTAGTTTATTGGTTTTAAACCTAAGGCAAGCTTTCATGCACAGAAATGAGAAAGGTTTGGAAAAATACATGGCTGAAAAAGGTAAAGGTGGAAATGTCTATTGTTTTTACAGATTCATCAGCTGAATTACCAACATTCAACTAGAAAAAAGAATAAATCAGAGAAAACACTGCTTAAGGTGTTTTATTGCATATGGGAAGTTACACCAAAGGAGAAACAACATGACTGTTAAATATGCACAAACAAACTGCCTAAAGAAATCTTTCCATAGACAATTTCACACATTTTAGTGTTAAAAATGCATTCACTGTTAAACAGAGTAAGAAAACAGAATCAAAAGCAAGAAAGTGAGAACTGAACCAGTTATTTTTTGTTGTTATTAAAAATTATGATGGTAATAATGATGACGATCAGATGTAATAGACACAGACAGCCTGATGATAGTGCGTCTAATGCCTCAGCCTCACAATCTCAATCTGAGGTCTGTCTCAAAGTCCACTTGTACTTCTGATCAAATCAAAAGCTGCTGCGTGTTCTCTGGAGAAGAAAAGTAAAAAAAAAAAACTGGAAATGAGCTGAAGAAAGAACTATTGGAAAAAAAATTGGAAAGTTTGCTGCTGCCACTCCAAAGTTATCTGCCTGGCTTAAGGGAGTGAGTCAAGAGAAACCTTAATCAGCAAGAAAGGCACCAATCGCTCTCCAAACCTCTCTCCAAACTCCTCTTCGGTTTCCTTTGAGTTCTCCAGTTTCCTACCACCTCCCAAAAACAGGCCAGTAGGTGGACTGGCAACTCTAAGGTGTGAATGTGTGTGATAAACTGGTGTTCCATCCAGGGTGCATTCCCACTTCACACACCAGCGTTCCTGGGATAGACTCCGGATCCACCACCACCCTGACCAGCATAAAGTGCTTACTGAAGATGGATGAATAAAAATGAATTTATTCATTTTCACTTTGAGAAACACTCTTCCATGGATCTTAAAGAGGGGTTTGTGAAGCACAGCTGGGACTTTTGTTATTTTTTTTTAATTGGAAAAACATTTTAAACCAGACCCTACCATTATCAAAATCAACTGAAAATTAATGGAATAATTATGTTTCGAAAACAAAAGAAAACATGTGGCTCCTAAAAAAAAAAATTCCAAAGTATTGTACACACTTAAATAATGTGCCTGAATAAATAAATTAAATTAATCTGCACTGAGGGGTCTATGAAGAAGCCATGTTTCGTGAGTTCAATGGATAATTAAGAGCTGTTGGCTTCCAAAGAGGGTTCTAATTTTTATAGGAACTCTTGAACCCTTCTCTCAGAGGGAACATTCAGCGGCGAAACACAGGAACTGTAAAGGATCTAAATTTTCTAAGAGTGCACTTTGCTGATTATAAACAATGTTGTGCATAAGTATTCATTCACCTTGAACTTTTCCATATTGTGTAGTGTTACAACCTGAAGCTGAAATGGGATTTTACGTCATGAATCTACATAAAAAAGTGATAATTCTGGGGGTGGGGGGGGGCACACGACAATATAGTTAAAATTATTGAAATATGAAAACATTAAATTTGGGACCACATAAGTATTCACCCTCTAAAATTCATTCTGCCTCATTTTCCACCAGAAGTGACATAATTAGTTAAATGGAGTTGATCTGTATGCAACTAAAGTGTCACGTGATCTCAGTATAAATACACCTGTTCCTGGAAGAACTCTGAGTTTGTTAGAGAACATATCTAAACAAACAGCATGATGAAGACCAAGCCACAATCAAAACAAGGCTAGACCCAAGTTCTGGAAAAGTATCAATCAGGATTTGGTCATAAAAAATATCCCAAACTTTGAGCATCCCACAGAGCAGCATTAAATCCATTATTAAAACATAGTAAGCATACAGCACAAGTGGCACTCTGCTTAAAGGAGGCCGTCCACCGAGAGACAGTGAACGGATATGGAAGGGATTATTCAGAAAAACAACCAAGAGGCTAAGGAACATTTCAATATGATGCTATCACCACCATGCTTCACAGTAGGGGTGATGTTTTTAGTATTGGCTTCTCAATAAACATAGCACTTTGCTCGATTTTTTGTCAGATTTGCAGATTTTTTTGTGTAGATTTATGATATCAAATAGCAATTAAGTCCGTTTCAGTTCCAGATTGTAACACTACAAAATGCAGAAAAGCTCAAGTGGGTAAATATTTATGAACTAGCAATGACTTCCCCTTATTTTTAGCATACAACGTAATAATTCTATGTTTTGTTTTCAGTCAATATCTTTATTTTAGATTTATTATCTACTTCACATTCTTTTTTTCTCTCTTCAGTCTGTTTCACAAGCTGAGCTAGCAAGCTAACTGGTTTTGTTCTGGCTAATCTTTCTGGAATGTAGTGAACTGTATTAGAAGCCGGCACTGAGTGGCAGATCAGGATGATGGAAAGCACTGATGCCGAACGTAGCGTTGGCTGTCTTCCAGACAGAACGGCACTGATGGAGGGACTCTGACATGCATCGCTCTTTCAGTACGGGAAAAAATAAAGCTGTGGATTAGAGCCTGGGGTCTCGAGGGCTACATGGAAATGAAGGAACGTGGGGGTAAATTAGCTCCAGCTTCACATGCTGATGGGTCCAAACACAAGGATGAAGATGGCACAAATTACGGAGACAAAAAAAAAAACACTAAAAAAAAAAAAACAAAAAGCACACACACACACAAAAACCCCAGCAAACAGCACTTGGCACGTGAGGGGGTCGAATTATTCATCAGTAGGTTTTGTGAAAAGCTCTTGTTAATGCACAGTCCAGAGGAGATGTTCAGGGTTAATATAGAGCACGTTCTACTGCACAGAATGAGACCTGACAGGTTGAAATGTGGTGTTGATCAGCGTGGGCATAAATGTGGGGTAAAAAACGTAATGATCACCAGGCAGCAGGAGCTTTGGCTCATACTGAATACACCGCCTGTGCTGAGCTGTCAGCCGGCCTCTTCAGCCATTCTCCAGCATTTTGCATCTAAAATGAGCACGACCGCTTCAGCACACACACAAAGTGACTATTTTCTGTATCTTGGTGATCAAGAGGTCAAACTCATCATTTATACAAGCAGATGTGAGGTAGATGTGAAGAGCATAGGTTCTTTTCTGTAATGTATGACGATACCTCTTCATAAAATGATTACGGAGTGTGCTGAAATGTGTGACCTTCGGAAAAACCCATTACCTTCAGATAGAATAAGATTCTCCACAATGCTTTTGACAGATTCGTTTTTAAAGAGAATAATCATACGGGTCATGTAGTGTATTCTGTTATATGAGGGGAACACACTTCTGATTGTACATACGTAAGAATTGTCGCTTCTCCAGCTGAACGCTGCTGCATAGGGTTTAGTCATTTAAATTTCATAATAGGAAAATGGGAACATTGTGTTATCTGATTTCTGGTTTGATGTGTCGTGCAAAATATTATGTAATCTAAATTACATGAGGGAAATTGTGGCTCAGACGTTGGATGTTTCAACAAAGTCCTTCAAGAAAATCTTCACCTGCTTAATTATCAGTGACTCAGTTTCGGTTCCTGATATTGATGAATTGAAATGAAAATTAATATACGTGCTTTGGTGTCACTGCGTTAAGCAATGCTAGCCGCTTATGCAATCTGTCCACCAAAATTCAGTGAGCGGGTAAAGAGAGGCTTAGCCAAAGAAGCAACCAAGAGGCCAAGAGCGATGCTCAACATGATGCTACCACCACCGTGCTTCACACTGTGCACATGATGCTACCACCACCGTGCTTCACACTGTGCACATGATGCTACCACCACCGTGCTTCACACTGTGCACATGGTGTTCTCAGGGCGACCAGCAGTGTTGAGTCAAAAATGCTCAATTTAGGTTAAAAAAAATCCCCCCTATTTCAATATTATGGGATGTTTTGTGTAGATTAATGACATAAAATCCAAGTGAAGTCCATTTAAGTTCCAGGTTGTAAAGCTACAAAATGTGGAATATCTCAAGGAGTGTGAAAACTTATGCACGCCAATGTAGCTAAAATAACTGCCAAAGTTTGCCCATGCTCTTAGAATAGAAAGTAATACGAGGCTTCTATGTTTTGTTGTTTTTATTATTTATTTCACTGTTGCATGCAGTCTTTTTTCTCTCTTCAGTCCATTTCGAGTATGTTTTTCATTACTAGCTGCTACTGATAGCGACAAAATGAGTAACTTACTGAGTGTTAATCAATCAGGGACATTGTTGAATTTTTTTTGTCTGGTTTTGTTTCCCCAGTGTAAATGGTCTTGTTTTTTATAAATGTTAGTGGGATGATTTTAATAAAAATGAAGTGCAGTAACTAGCTACATTAGTTAGATTGGATGGGTTGCAGAGTGGGAGGAGAAGAGTGGGTTTTGTTTTACTTCGGGAAAGCATTTCTGTACAGCTGTAAGTAATGTACCATTTAGTTTCCATTGTGTCAGAATCTCTGATTGTCAATGTGTTATAGCGGCTGATCATTAAGAACAAGCTGGAACAGAAAAGCTTTTATTTTCACTCACCTAGTGTTGCCTGTAGACATTTTTCTCAGTCCAGATCGCTGTCACTTCGTGTTGTCTGTTTGTCATCGTGACAACGTACACTAGGCTTGCATAAACATATTATTATCTGGTATTGGATGTTGGTATTGGACATTTCTATGAGCAAATGAGCATGGCCTCGGACTGATACTCGATAGCAGAATCATTATTGATGCTTCCCTACATGGATAAATGGATAACACACGTTCAGAGCTGTTTAGCGACTGGCGTACAAGCTGTGATGACAGAGACGAGTGTTTCGTGTTCTTCATGGAGCGACCTGAGACACTCAGACTGCTTTTCACAAACAAACATGAGGAACATGCTGTTTTGAAGAGACGAGACTGATTCGAGTTGATGTTCACGTTAACATTTATCGGAACCAACTGACGCATCTAAATCCGTCTGGTGAAACTCATTTTATTTAGCAGATAAATAAAGGACATACATGAGACATTTCCAGATCTATAGAGCCTGATGTTTGGAGACCGTCACATTTTCCCCTCGCCATTTTTTTTAATTTCAATATTTAACAAGCGAGTGAAACATTTGTCTGCCATGTTGTGAGTGTATCATAACAAGTTTTTCCTCCTCTTCCTGTCACGGATTTAAGGATGCTGTCAATTTTTTCCAGTGACATCATAAAAAATATTTGAGAGAATTTTCTTCTTGTCTTTTTTAAGCCTTCGACCGCAAACTCTAATTTTTTTTTTGTCTCTAATTTTTAATATGCCTCCTGACTTTTATGTGGTGGAGAGGTCTGTAGGATGGCACGTTGGGGGTGGTGAGCGGCTCAGAGAGACGGCCAGAGAGGTGCTGTGTGTTCCGGAGAGTTCCTCTCTGCGCTAAGTGCTTCACCACGGATCGAGTGTCTCTGTTCTTCTTTTTGGGGTTAGTTCAAGACAAACTACAAGCCTGTTACAGTCCTATAAATAACCGGTTTATTAGGCCTGGGATTTTAATGCCTTTTACACGCCGCTGCTCTGAAAGCTTTCCCATGTGGAGCTGTTCGGCGCACCAATGCCATCTCTCTCTCTCTCTCTCTCTCTCTCTCTCTCTCTGTGTATGTGTATGTGTATGCATGTATATAACATGAACCACATGGGAGCAACGAGGTCACTGTGATTTTCCTCTATCTTCTATTCACACCATCCCTCCTCAGTAAAGAAGACATCATCTCCATCCTGTACAGACCAAACCACTACCAGTTATCTGTCTATCTGTTTATGGTCAGCTCAAATCCACACACATATACACTCCATGCCTCACTCAAACATCCCATACATTGTAAACATTCTTTTTTTCTGCCTCTGTGTCGCTCACTCTTTCAGCGACTCTGTCTCTCTCACCCTGTCTCATGCTCTGTCAGATCAGGTCCACAATAATATGGCTAGGTTTAAAAAATTCTTTTTGTATCAAGAAGACTCAGGATATTTACAGCAGTTTGCCAATGATTATATTTTTTATTTATTAATGTACGATATGTCATGTGCTTTATCTGTTTATAGTTCTGTTAGTGTTGTCAAACTTACATTATAGCAGTCATTCCCTCTCTAGCCTCTATTTTTTCTCTCTTTAAGTTTAGTTTAGTTTAGTTTGCTGATTTATAAAGCACATTTAAAAACAACTAAAGTCGAAACCAATAAGACCAATAAGACAAAAAAAACGCAGCTTGTCAAGTTACCAAGAAACCACAAAGCGTAAACTCCTCTGAAAACGTAGTTATAGCTTTTACCTCTGTGCACTGACGCTGGAGACTCCTTCCATAAATGCAGCTTGTCATGTTACTGAGAATCTGTAAATGATAAACTGTGTCCTAAAGACTTTCTTGTGTCGGCACTGCTGTTGATTTCTGCATTCTGATTCATCAGATGCATGGTCTTGATTAATTTTCTATAACAGCAGCTCTTACAGTAGTGCAGCTGCAAATCACAAGTTTATATTAATGCACTTGTTCTAATACATTATCATTTCTATAGTAACAGCTCATTCACAGGAAATAGACATGAAGGAAATTGTTATGGATGGAATAACTTACTTTAAGCATTAAATATCACCAAGAAGAGACATTAAAATGAGCAATGGTGAACAATTGTGATCAGTGATTGGTTGGACAGTCACTAATGTCTGCTCAAAAAGTCATTTGATTTGTCGCTAGATTCTTTTTAAAATTAAAGTCTCAAAAGGGGCCTAAAAAGTCACCAAATGTAGCAACCAAATCATAGATTTGGCAAGACTGCTGATGCGTATTTGTCTTATGAGCTTCAGGTGGTTCAAGCTCAGTGGTTAAAGGCTCTGGGTTTATTGATCACAAGGTCGGAGATTCAAGCCCTAGCACTGCCAAGCTGCCACTTTTGGGCCCCTTAACCCTAATTACTCCAGTGGTATTGTATCATGGCTAACCCTGAGCTCTGACCCCAGCTATCTAACAAGTCGGGATGTGCAAAGAAAAAAAAATCATTGTACTGTAATGTACAGTACTGTGAAAAGTCTTAGGCACATGCAAAGAAATGCTGTAGAGTAAAGATGCCTTCAAACATAATGAAATTAAATGTTTCTACATTAAGAATTACTATAAAGAGCAGTAAACAGTAATATATGAAACAAAGTCAATATCTGGTGTGACGATCCTTCGCTTTAAAAAAAAGAGTACAAGTCTCAGGTACAATTAGTGCAGTTTGATAAGGAATTGAGCTGTAAGTGTCACTGAGCATCTTACAGAGGCAGACGCGGCTCTTCTGGAGACTTTGACTCACACTTTCTTCTTATTTTTGCAGCGAAACCCAGCAGCCTTCATTCTGTTTTTCTCTGAAAAGTGTCTCTCATGTAATCTGCTGCTTTCTTTACTGACATACAAACACTTTTCTGTAACATTTAATTTTGTNGCTGGAAAACTAATGTTTGGAATCTAAAATGTTTTTGTACTGAATCAATAATGTAGAAGTCATAAAATAAAAATCTACAAGTTTGTAATAAAAAAAATAGGATGCTTTTGCACAGAACTGTATGTGTGACAAATAAAACTTCTACATAAGAGAGAGAAAATGGTGAGGGAATGACTGTTTACAGCTGCTATAATGTAAGTGAGAACAGGAACTAATTTGTTTCAGTGACGTTCCACAAAATAAAAAAAAGGATTATTTTTTAATAAATGGAAAATTTTAATTGCTAGCAAACTGTGGAATAAATGTGGGGCTCTGCTGTTATAGGAAAAGAATCACTTACTATAACAGCAACACACACACTGTTTATTACTTACTTAGTAAATCAGAGGCACACTGTGACTGGGACTTCACTCTTTACATCCTGACCTGAAACTGCACTGTGTTCAGTGTTGAATGTGTCACTGATGTTATTACTGTTAGTGTTCTGTGTTGAACGTGTCACTGGTGTTATTAACATTAGTGTTCAGTGTGTGTTTTAATGAGGTGTCACTTCAGTCTGAGAGCCGTGTCATGAAACAGGACTAAAACACACTCTTAGGTCATCCTCTATTCCAGGATGAATATGGACTCAGCTCTGGATGGTATGGAGTGCAGTCTGGATACAATTTGGTGGCGGTCTGCGTTCAGGAGTTTGTAATAACAGTAATGACACATGTTCCTCATGAACCTCTCACAGGGCTGAGAGCAAAAACTCACAGCTTACAGCTAAACGTCTAAATAATGTCACATTTTACTGCTCTCACTGTGTTAGACATAAAGCTGCATATTAAAATTCCGCCTGTAAGTCTGTCAGGAGGGCTGCGGAGTAAAGATACACCACGACATCATCACAGTCTGCATATTTTAGACAGGTAGATTGATGAGTTGAGAAATTAGCGGTCGAACGAAGATTGTGCTAGGGTGGCAGTCGTCAGTGCTGTTGCTCTGCTTGGCTCTGCTGTTGACGTCTGGGTGGCACATGTCCCCGTAAAACTCAACACAAATGGAACATATTTGAGGCATTGAGTCATCTCATGAAAAGAAGTGCAATAACGTGTTTGCGGGTTTTGCAAAAAAAGGTCACGGATTCACTCGCAGTGACGGCGTGGGTTCTGTCACACGGTGTCAATCGGCCAATCACACAAATAGATATTAAAGGATATTAAATAGATATTAAAAATATTAAAACATTTTTGAAAATAAAACCTCCATAGTGTTCTGTTTACTTCAAATATAGTCGATTAGGAAGGACATGCTCAATGTTTTAGCCTGATAACAAATAAAGGAAGCTTATTGCCACCTGGTTAGCATGTAGCATGTGTATAACACACTTATTATAGACAAGGACGTCATGGATCTAAAAGTAGTCATAGCTCCATCACATTCTTCTGCAGCAGAGTAGGGGGTGTGGTCTAAACTCTGAAGGCGGAGCTTGAACATTAGAACTGATCTGGGTGATAAAATAGGTCACGTATGAATTGTATATTATTTAAATACAGACTTGCTATTTTATGAAACTGTTAATGGACAAATAATGTTCCTCTACAGTTACCCAAGCATATGTTCTCAATTCTATGCAAATTTGTATGATGCTGTAAACACTTCTAGACTTGAACCTTTCCTATAACCAATCTCATGGCATGTGTTGTCTGACATTTCTTCAGTTCCCTGCTCACAAATTTAGTTCCTACCTGCAATAAAACGTACAACCATGGTTTCATCTTATCCTGTCATATACAACCTCTCATTAAAGGCATAAAGAGACAGACAAAGAAAAATAAAGCTGGGAAGGAAGTAGCAGAAATGGTTGGAGTTTTTAATAAAAAGGGTTTATCCCGTAATGGGTGTAGTTAACTTGCTTTACTAGTCTAATCTGAGAGTGAGCACATAATGTCTAAATCAAACAACCTATATTCACACTGATTAGTGCTTTATTTGATTTGCGTTTAATTAGTGAGCTGTAGAAGGTAGACATAGTTAGTATTATTTCTCAGCAGTCTGAACAGGTTGCGCCCACAAGTGACGTAACAGCCGTAACAGCCACTGCACACCCACAAGAGACAAACTGCAAGCGACGTGCCACCAAGACATCCAAACTGAATATGTGATGATTTATGACACTAAACTGGTTCACTATAAAAATAATTCCATTAAATTTATGGTTTAAAAAAATGCCAGCTGTGGTTTCCAGAACTTTACTGTAAAAAATCTGGTAGCACCATTTATTGCCATACGATTAAGTAGTTCCCTGCCTGTAAATTTTATAGTGAAAGACTGTAGTTTATTTACAGTAATAAACAATTTAACAAAAAACAGCACTACTAAATTGAACGTCAGATTTTTTTTTGCTGTAAAATTAACAGCCAAACCTTGCGTTTGCTTTTTATAGTATTACCTAAATATGTGGTATTGCTTTACATTAAACATAATTTCACTGTGTATTTTCCAGTAAAGTGCTGGC
>CM074955.1:10586757-10598625 GCA_037577455.1 Pangasius macronema
CAAACGTCCAACATGAGCTGTCCCTCTAATGTACTCGTTCCTAATCCTGTCCAACCTCGTCACTCCCAAAGAGAACCAGGTTATTGTAAGATTTTTATTTTTCCTATTTTTCCCTAAAATGTTTCTCATTGTTTTCCCCTTAATTTTTATACATTGTAATTTCACATTGAGGGGGGAAATGATTTATCTTGGTTTAATTTTTTCTTTACATCACAAAAACCTGCCATTTTAACAGGAGTGTGTGGACTTTTTATATCCACTGTAAATAAATATGATTAAAACAACAAAAAAAAAACTGTCCACCGTACAAGTCCCTGTGAATGAGCTACTATTATAGAAATGACAATGTAATAGAACGAGTGCATTAATATAAACCTGTGATTTGCAGCTGCACTACTGTCAGAGCTGCTGTTATAGACAACACCCTCTGACCACTCCGAGTCCAGAATTTAACAGCGCTGCTGAATTTTATCATTTCATTTTTACTGACTGAGTGTGCAGAGCTGCCATGTGTATGACAAGTGTTCTATAAATAAACTTTTCTATTCTTCTTCTTCTTCTTCTTCTTCTTGTTCTTCTTCTTATTATTATTATTACTGTAGTACACCTTTCTGAATGTTTGGAATTGTTGTACAAAAATGCTCAGAATGATCTACATTTTAGTTCCTTTATTGAATAGAAGTGAACCATGTTGAATTGCACATCATTTTCCTTTTTTCAGCATCAGATCTGATACAACTTGTTATTCAAGTGATCTCACTTTTATAACTCTACTTACACAGGTCATAACTTTTAATGGAACAACAACAACATAAAGGATTTTAAAGCTCTCGCAGGACAGGAGGAATTACACACTATAAACCTGAGCTCAGTCTGAGAAACACGGCCTAGTCTTTTTCTCCTTAATGCAAAAGACACAGTTTAGTTTTGAACTGAATCATAACTAACAGATTGAATGATCAATAATAAAAAAAGATATTCAAGAGCTGAGGAACTCACATTTTAGTGATGGTTCTGATTTAACAAACCTGAACTCATTGCCACTGCTCCATGAGGATTATCTGACATTTATATTAGTGTCGGTACAGTAAGAGGAAGTAAAGCATATTTCACGTAGGTTAACATGCTGACTTTGTTCACTTATCCAGAGAATTTAAATAGTGTCTTTCTAGCAAGAAGGAATGTTGTTGTTCTTCTTTCGGCTGCTCCCGTTAGGGTGGATTACAGTGGATCAATGGTGCGCATATTTGATTTGGCACAGTTTTTACACCGGATGCCCTTCCTGATGCGACCCTCCCCAGTTTGATCGAGGCTTGGGACCTGCACTGGGAGTGCACTGTCTTGTGCAACCCCAGTGGCTGGGGTTAGTTCCCTGGCCGGGAATTGAACCTGGGCTGTGGCCTAACCACTAGTCCTCCAGGGACCCTTCTAGCAAGAAGGAAATAAGGTCAATCTTTTTTAAAAAAAATGTTGATGCTATGACTTGCATCACTTCCTCTCTAATAAATATCATCTTCAGTGAGAGCGCATTAGAAGTTCAATGAGAATGAATCCAATTAACAGAGTGTGCGGTTATACAAGCTGGTTCAATTCGCTATTACATCCTAATGATCTCTTCTTTACACAGTTACTTTGCTTCGTTTTGCTTCATTTTACACTTTGTGCCATAATAGGACAAGCTGTGTTTTTTTTTTGTCTTGTTTTTTTTTTAAGAGAGAAAAAGAGAGGCCAGTGAGGGAGCGACTGTTTATAGCTGCTATAACATAAGTGAGAACAGGACCTTGTTTCACAGACGTTCCACAACTTTAAATGTAACTTAAGTGGATGAATGGATGAAAAGCTCAGTTTCGTTCTTTAATAAAAAAAAAAATTAATTGCTGTCAAATTGCTGTGGTGCAGGAGCAGTAAAACATCTTGTGTATTATTACATCTTTATCCTACTTTGTATTAAATAAATAAATAAATAAATAAATAAATAAAAACAGGGCCATCATACTGATGTTATAGAGTGTCACTGACAAGCAATAAACCATTTATATAAATAATCTTATTTGTTTGTCTGTTTGCTTGATTGTTGTGTTTATTTATTTATTATTTATTTATTTTTATGTTTTTTTTTGTATCACTTGCTTTATTGGTCCATTAAAATCTATAATCTCAAACCACTTTTTTCAGTCTCTAACATGTTTCATCTGATGCATTATTGTTTGTTCATTTGCTAATTAACTGGTAATTAAATGGTAAGTTAAAGTAATAGTAACTAAGTAATAGTAACTAAATAGCATTCCAACTCACCGCTAACACTCAACTGAGAGGCTCAGGTGAACTTTTAGTTAGAATTAATGAAAAAGACAACAATATTACATCAGTGTTTTGAGAGAAAGGTATTATAACCTGTGAAACTGAGCCAGGATTCGGTAAAAAAGGTGTAATGAAGAGAATGTTTTTAAAAATTGGAGGTCTTATAGGTGTCATGCTGATACACACCGGTTTAAAAAATAATCAGGCAGTCTGATTGGAGATCAGATTAAACCTTATCCCAACAACTAAAGACTGAAATTAGAAAAGAGAATGCGATAGCCTGTAAGCTAATCAGCTAATAATTGTCAGTGAATGAGATCAGTCTTCCCTCCCAGTGCATTATGGGTAATACACTCACTTGTTCAAACTACACACGGCAAGCAGAAGCGCTAACATAGCTTCAGAGTGTCGTTGTCTTAACTAGCTGTGAGCTACAGTGTTTGTGACTGAGCGTGACTTTGTGAGACTTGGCGTAACGTTTTCAGTGACGTCAGTGACATGGTGATGCTCTGGAGCTCGGAGAGTCCCGGGTTTTCATTTAGTTTGATTTAAGTGGCAATAAACAAGGTGCAGCAGACCGTAGTCTCTCCCTGAGTTTGTATACGTTTGAGAAAACCGCACTGCAGACACGTCGTACCTGAGCGTCCACGTTGGCCTGAAGTCCTCGACGTTTACAAAACATTCACAAACCTGAATCGGCTGTGTGTTTTTTCCTCCGTAACGGTTTTGATGTTCTGCATGGGTTCGTGCGCACACTGTGGTTCTGTACACGCAAAACTCCGTCTGTAAGCACAATAAGAAACAGACACGGGCTGGACGCCGTTCTTTCTTTAATTTACTCGATTTTTTTAAATGCCCACTTAAACACGTTAAAACGATGTTTTAGAAATTACAGAAATGTATTTTATTTAAAATCGTGTGATGTTGTTCATATACACCAAGTTTAAACCATCTAACTGAACTGCAACCACTATTTTTATCCCTTCTTAAAAAAATTATAATTGATCCAAAATCTCTCGGTAATGTGGATCAGTGTAATGGCTTCCATGAGATTCTTGAAGGTTTCCATTAGAGATTTTCTTGTTCTTATTAACACCAGAATACAATTGGGCTTTAATACAAGGTAGATAATTACCATCCATTCATCAGGAACCATTAGGAACAACACATTACTTTATACTATCATTACAGACCATTAAAATCCATTAAGAACCATTAGAAACATCAGTAAAGTAAATAAATAAATGGCTCAATAAGTTCAAACTTCTGAATGCTTTTGGAAAATGCGATATTTTAAGTTATTTGATAGCCTTAATGTGTGTATAGACTTGTGTGTTCATTGCAGGTTGTGTGTGTGTGTGTGTGTGTGTGTGTGTGTGTGTGTGTGTGTGTGTGTGTAAGAACTACTTAATGAGTCTTTGGTTTGTTGCTTTAACCCCAGGTTTTACAGCAGGCGGAGGTTAACCACAGTCCCCGGTTTAACAGGCCGAGTTTCAAACCTAACGTCCCTACAAACAAATTTCCATCAAGAAGATTTGTGGGTGCTATAAGTTATGAAAACCTTCTTATTTCTGTGCTGGGGTGGTGTGACGAAGCGTGAGTTCTTGTGACCACCCGGAGGTTTGATTATTTTCCTATAACAACATGTTCCCTAGTGTTTTATTCCTTCATTCATTGCTCCTATTTATTGCCTCCCTTTATTGTTTGTAACCAAAAAAAAGATGCATGTGCAACCTGGTTACAAAAAGATCCGAGTAGCCCGGACCTGACTCTACTTTGTTATAGTCTGACTGAAGAACATGTCAAAAAATTTATTTAGGAATTGGATTAACATCAGCTAAAATGTTATTCACTTATTATTATGGATTAGCTCCAAAAGCCAGGGAGTGCTTCAAATGACGTAACGTTTAAAGAAATAGAATTCAAGTGGAAAACAAATAGAAATATTTTAGGAAAAAAAAATACTTACAATAGGTTGGAAAAATCTGCAGAAGTCTACACACCGTTATAAAGGGACATGTGACTAATTCTGAGCACAATCACATTCAAGCGCATGTTCAAAAGTAATTATCATACAGCTGTCATCAGTGAAGTGATTCTGATTAACCCCCCAAAAAATTTCTTCAGATCTTTGGGTTTCATCCGATTGCTGAAGCCATGTTCCACAAAGAGATTACAAAGCCTGTACAGGGTCTCACTGTCAAAAGGTATAGATCAGGAGAGGGGCTCAAAATACTTTCCAAAACATTAGCTGTACCACGGAAGACTGAAAAGGCCATCAACAAGTGGAGACAATGGAGCAGCACAGTGACATTAACAACAACAAGACATCCCTCCAGAATTGATGAAAGGACAAGAAGAAAACGTATCAGGGAGGCTGCCAAGAGACTTACGGCAACATTAAAGGATCTGCAGGAAAATCTGGCAAGTACTGAATACTCTCTGCATGTGACAACATATTCTTCACATGTCTGGGCTATGGGGTAGGGTGGCTAGAGAGAAGCCCTTTCTCATGAAAAAACATCCAGGCAAAAACAAATCACTCTAAACCATGCGGGAAAATGAGCTATGGGCGTTATTTGATGAGACCCAAGTAGAACTTAATTCTAAAATGAAGGGCATAATTCTGAAAGATGTGTTTGGTGCAAAAACAAGAGAGCTTATCACCCAAAGAACACCATACCCATGGTGAAGCTTGGTGGTGAAAAAAAATCTGACATAATTTATCTTGGTTTCAAGTTTTGGTTTTGGCTTCACAAAAACCTGGTGTGTTAATACTGGTGTGTAGACTTTTTATATCCATTGTATATGCATATTTCCCTGAAATTCTGTTTGTATAGCAGTTAAACTAGAGAGAAATTGAAGGCATACAAGTCTCCTGATGGTTACAACTAGTCACATTCAAGGCATAATGTTTTTCATTTACAACATCGAGGATGAAGAAAGCTGCTGAAACAGATGCCATGAAGTAATTTGTTAGCTAAGCAAAGTTAGCTAGCCGTGTGTCCATTAGAGGCAACTCCTCAGAAAGAACAGGGCCTTTTGGAACCTTTTCATAGGACCTGAACTAATTGTGGAACTACCCACTTTTTAAGTTTTTGCACCTCTGGAACTGGGTGTGATTTTAGTACCGGACTGCCTTTTTTCAAGAACCAAATTAGCTCCTACTCCGGAGCAGGATCTAACCAGCACAACTGGTACTATCCGTGATGTAAGTAGATGTTGATTGGCCAAACATGTACGAAATCACCCTCACCCACCATGATTTAAAACACCATGTAAACATACGGTAGTGTCAACTTATTTCGGAAGTATGGAGAACAGCGATAGATGGACGGACACTGAAGTGCAACACAGCTCCGAACACAGCGTCCTCTATCCTCTGGTTGTTTACATTGTTCTTCTTTGTTTCCGTTGTTGAACACCACACACAAATGATGTCGCTGTCGACCGGCTTACGTCACTTCTTAGTGCCCACTGTCGGTGCGAATGCAACCCTTTAAATGGTACTGGGAAATAGTTCCCCCAGTACTTTATTACTGTAAATTTAGTTCTGGAACTAAAGCGGTGCGAAATGCCCTAATGTGACCTACTTATCTAGTGTTAGTTACCCAGTTTCTAATTACCAGTCACCAAAGTATTACAAATTAAGCATGTTCGCTAACTTGCAAGCTGAGCATGTTAAATTCTTAGTTACCAAACCAGCTTCACTGATATGATATTTAGCTACTTAGCTGAGATGAAATGTCCATTGCAAAGACAGATCTCCCCAGACCAATTAATCTCTCCTAATGACCTGTAACCACAACTGTCTTCTCTTGGCTTGGAAATGTGTCTGATTCGATAGTATGCAGTAAAATGAATATGTTTATGAGCAATTTTCTGATTCTGACTCCCCACAGCACAATGTGACATTTTAGAAAACAAATTCTCATCTTGTTCTCAAAAATCCCAACAGTCCCCCTGCTATGTTTCTGCAACCATGGAGGTGCAGCTGATGTCACAGTGAAGTGTCTCACTCAGGAGTACCACAAAAATTTACCAACCATTACAATTTTCAATTAATAAATGAACAAGGTGTCAATTTTTTATCCACATATAGTTACCTTTAACGGCTCTTTTTCTTACTTACGTTATAGCAGCTATAAACAGTTATTCCCGCTGTAAACAGTCGTACCAGCCTCTCTTTTTTCTCTCTCTTAAACTTAATAAGACACAACATGCAGCTTGTCACTGGAGACTCCTTACATAAATGTTAAAAATAAAAACATCTCCTTACAGAAAACTTCACCATATCAGTTAATTTTTACAATCCATTTATGTGGAACATGCCTATAAATGAGCTGTTACTATAGAAACTATAATGTATTACAATGGGTACAGTAATATAATCTTTTGATTTGTTCTAGAAAATGAATCAAAACCTTCTTACCAATCAGAATCCAGGCTTCTACACCACTGTGGTGTAAATATTTATAATTTTTTTGAACAGTTTATATCAGGCTGTGAAATATGTGTCTGTATTTAATCTCTTTAACCTCAGTTTTTACAGGAGGAAGGACCGAAGCATCTGGAGGTTAACCATAATTTCAGTTTGGCCAGTTTAATGGGCCGCGGTTCACCTCCGCCATCTCTCCTCCACTGCACAAGAGTGTTGAGGCGTTTTCACGGAAAAGCACTTTGCAGCGATGATGAACAAATTTCCATCGGGTTTCCTTGAGATCTTGGTTCTGTTCTTGAGAAAACCTGAAAATCAGATTAAATCAATTGTGATTAATGATGGGCCTTGACTCGTTACTTTTTGGAAATAATAACAGAGCTCTTGCAGGTGTGTTTTTCATGTCAGATCAGTTATTAAAGTTATTAAAGTTTCACGCGAGTCCTGGATGCTGTAGTTGTAAATCGGCTCCGTTGCTGTTTCTGCGAGTTGCCATGAGATCTTCTTTTCCATGAGGAGAACTTTACCACTCGTCCTCTCTCAGTGTCTCACAACTGATTGTTCCCGATCAGACAGAGGAGTCAAACTCTCTCGTTGCCTATAAAAAGTGTGTTTCTGAGGCGTTATCTTCTGGACATGTGCACTTTTTCCATCATTATTTCATCCTAAGTCCATTCCAAGGAGATGTTAGACATTAATGGTGTAATATGTAAGGAACAAAACATGACGGGGTGGTATGATGCAGCTCGATGTAAAGCAGACTCGCTGTTATCAGCTGAAGTGGATTATTTTCTTATAACAGCACATACCAGTTATGCTTATTTCTCTTATACCACGACTGCTAACCAGTGATTACATTTTTTTTTATTAATTGATGAACATCAATTGATACTTTTTGTTCTGTTTACAGTTACATTTAATCCTATGGAAAGTCTGTGAAACAAACTGTAAAGCATATACAAGTTACAGCTTTACCTCTGCCTGTTAAAAAGCACTGACACTGGAGACTCCTTCCATAAAATGTTAAATAAACTGTTACTATAGCAACAATAACTTATTACAACAAGCACATTAATATAAACCTGTGATTTTCATTTACACTACTGTCAGAGCTGCTGTTATAGAAAATTAATCAACACCTTCTGAACAATCACAACCCAGAATTCAACAGCACCATGGTGTAAGAGTTTATAATCTATTGATATATGTTTATGGATGTGAATTTGTTTTGTGATTTATTCAATCATGCTAAACGTATACATTTAGTGGGTGATCAATCTTCTTCTTGAATCATTTCAGTTAAAAAAAGAAGAATATTAGGAAAATATTACACTGTGTGGTTGTTTAAGCATCATGATCATGTACAGTAAACTGAATTATTCAGTTATTCATATGAAAATAAAACCCATCATTTTTGTGTTATGTGATATTCCCATTCAGGTTCGTTTCAGATTCACTTCATTTCCAAAAAAAAAAAAAACACACACACTCACACAAAAAAAAACATGTCTTCCTCATTAATGGCCTGTTTCTTGGATGACTTCATGTGTCTGGTCCTTTCTGTCATTTTTTTGGGGGTTCATATGTTCCATGAGTCACATAGTACTCCTGACAATAGCTTTAACATCTCAAGGTCCCGTTGCCACATTTTTAGAAAGCGAGCAAGGAGGAAAAAATGGGTTGCCATCTCATATGTTTTGCCAACGCAGTAAATACTGCAGGAACGGAAGAGGAACCTTTGGGTGACCGGGTGAGCGGGCGGCTATAAACCCTCTAGCCGTCCATTTTACAGGACGTAGAGACGGGCTTCTACAAACTTTTCCAAATTATTGCCATCATTTGTCATCACATTAGTGGCTGGCTGCACTCCGGGGAAGCTGCAGTTGATTTTTTAGACCACTGAAACCAGAATCAGGGTTGAACCCCGGACCAGTTGGCTCTGACGAACCCAAAGCAGTTCGACCACAGCGGGACTAAAAATAGTGTCTCTTAGCTCACAGGAAAAATTAGCCTTGCACTGTGCGTCTTTTTAGCGACCTCGTCTTTGGCTCTCTTGAGAACGCATTGGCTTCCGAACGCATCAGTCAAGATCGCTTAGCGTTGAACCACGGTTACTAGGGATGGGGTTCAGATTGTTTTTTCAAACCTAGGCCTCATTTGCTAGTCATAGCTCTGCAATATCATTTTAGCACTGCTCTTTCTCAATAGTGATGCTCATTGCAGAGCAAATGCTGTGTCTATTTCTTGCTTAGGAGACAATGCAGTCAAAATCTTCTTTTTAATTGTCATATACTGAGTCAAAATCAATCAGGAGTGAAGAAGAGGAAAAATCAGCTTAATCTTAAATCTTAATCGTATTGTATTTACACCTAACACACTCTAAGAGTAAGAAGGCATTTGAGGAGACGATGCACATCTCTTCGGCCCTGGGGCACTGTACGTCCTCGTTAAAGTGTAGTTAAAGAGCCAACACAAACAAGGATGTTGTGTAAAAGGTGTGCCATGGGCTAAACACACACACACAGACACACACACACACACTTGGAAGTCTGTTTTTGGCAGCCATATTTTAATACTAATGTCAATCATTTCTGTAATTTATTTAAACGATTCTGTTTACAGAGCAGATTTTTTTTTTAATAAACTCTCAGGTCAAATCAGTCGAATGTTTATGAGCAAGTTGTTAAAAGTGATTACAGTTTAATCTGAAATGATGAGTAATATCTAGTTTTTAGTTAGTAGTGTGTCTAATAAGAGGACGAGTATAATGGTGAGATTGGATTTCGTCACAGTCAGACCGGGTGTTTATATACAGAATACACATTTAGGAATATATTGTATACGCTCAATGTGTACTTACGTTCAAGGCAATGGTGGGATTATATAATAGGTGACGGAGCATTGGGTGTAAAAACCTTTGCTTTGCAGGACAAAATGATATTATCGCTTAATTATCCAGAATACTATTGTACTAATAGTGTAATTACAACACATCTTTCAATATTTAAATGATGATAATTGTATGTCTTATAGAAATATAAAATTTTGCTCCGCCATTTTCTGAAGATGGAACAACACTGAGCAGCCGCTCATCTGTGTTAGCTGAGATGTAGTTGAAATGTTTTCGTGTGCAAATACAGTCTTCATTTACCGTGACAGAAAGCGAAGATGCCGAGTCAGTGCCGAGTTGGACCTTCTGGAGATTTCCAAACACCTATGCAACTGTCAGTCATTCCAGATTCATTGTTGGTTGGATCACCTGCTGTTTTTATTGAGGGGGTGCATTTTCTAGGTGATAACTCTTAGCCATATTCTTTGAAAATGCAGAGTTTATACACAAACTCTGACTGTCTATCTATGACTGTCCATCACTTGGCTCCAAGTCAGCATTTCAGACTGAGCCTGACCAGGTTGTACAGGAGGCCCAGTCACCAGGTGCTCCCCTGCAGACACCACACCCATACCATGAACTATTATGGCTGCCATAATCCAGGCAGGTACACTCAGTCTATGACATGGAATTCATTAGGATCGCGCTCTGTCTGACCTCAAATTTGTTAACCAAGGCAGTCGTGGCTGATTGTCACAACTGCCTTCATCGAGTCTCAGGTCCGGCAGGGATTGTAGGTGGGGGGAGTGAATGACCAGCGCTCTCTGCCACCCTCAGTACCACGACTGATGTGAGACCCTTGAGTAAGGCACCGAACCCCCAACTGCTCCCTGGGTGCAGCAGCAAAAAAGGCTGCTCACTGCTCCGGGTGTGTGTTCTCTACTGTGTGCATGCACTAGGATGGGTTAAATGCAGAGCACAAATTCGGAATATAGGTCACCATACTTGGCCACAAGTCACTTCACCCTACTGGAACTTTGGACCTGGAGCTTTCAGTGACATAGCTCTGAGTTTCACAGAAATACACAAACACCTTCATCATGAAAAGGTCTCGATACACGAAAGACATAGATTTACTTTTTTTTAACACTTCTTTGCACTTTAATATTCTCATGAAATGAACATAAACTGAACTGGAACATTAAAGTTCAGGCCAGTAAATTTGTGTTTTTTGCATTAGGGAGATGGAGTGCAAAGGTTTACATTAATATTATTATTATTATTAATATTGCAATATTATTACTGAATGTATCAGAAAGCCTCCAGCAGTGCTCAAAAGAAAGCCTTGTAGAAAGACTTCTTCATATCTGTAACATGGACATGAATATCTTACTATTGCATACACTGTCTCTCTCACACACACACACAGTCTGATACACTGTCTCTATACACTGATGCTAACCTTGTGTTGACTCTGTGAAATGTTCAGTCATAATCAAATTTACGGCACAGAGATTGTCACATTGTCGAGTATAGACACATGTGCCCATTACCACCAGCATTATAGCAGCTGTTTAAAGGCTGTGCTCTCTGCTGGAGATTCTCTCCGGATCTTCTCGCTGTTACCTATCTCATTTTCATGCAGCTTCACTAAGCTCATCTGCTGCTCTTCAGGGACAAAGCCTCACTGTTTCACAGATTCCTGGCATCCGCTCCTGCCTCTTTTTTACTTCTCAGCTTCTGTTTTATTCCTTTGCGTGTTTGCCTCGTCAGGGCGCCTCCAGGCTTCTCCTTCCTTGAATGTTCTCACTGCTTTAATTGCTAAATCATTCGTGTCATCCTGTGGTTTTTGTTTAGAAGCCGAGTAGGCCACAGGACAGGTTTGGTCAGGGAAGCTCTGCAAAACCTGTGTCGTGGTTTTTCTTTTTTTTCACAGAATGATCTGCAGGTTTCAAAGGAATTGGCGAAGCACCAGCGTTCATCTTGTGGGATCTGTTTATAAAGTCATTTGAGGATTTGATCATCGGTACAGGGAAGAGACAGTTTAGACTGAACTCCTCATTGTATTTTGTTGATGGTATAAAGCTTTTTGCTTTAAAATTGCTTGACAACAAATGAGTTGGTAACTACGGATATAAAACATTAATCACTGGGGGAAATGACGATATAATTTCAGCATGGCATTTTTGAAAAGCTCCTTTTTCCTTGATCCATACCACCACAACAAAACAGCGCTTTCAGAAAAGATGCACTTTCAGTGCTCAGAAATGCAGTTTGTGAATGGAAAAGTGTGAAAAAC
>CM074955.1:10598725-10615375 GCA_037577455.1 Pangasius macronema
AACAAAACAGCGCTTTCAGAAAAGATGCACTTTCAGTGCTCAGAAATGCAGTTTGTGAATGGAAAAGTGTGAAAAACTTTAAAGTGTAAACGTCTCTGTCCTGAGAATGTCAGAAAACTTAAAGTTACAGCTTTACCTCTGACTGTCACAAAGCACTGACACTGGAGACTCCTTCCATTAATGCTAACTAAACATATCCTAGAAATCTTCACCACATCAACAACTTTTTTAATCCATCTACTGGATTTGGAGTCCCTATGAATGAGCTGTTACTATAAAACTGATAACCTATTAATATACGCATTAATATAATACGCATAACACATTAATATACACCTGTGACTACTGTCAGAGCTGCTCAACACTTTTTGATCAGAATAATCCAGACTTCAACAGTGTTGTGGTGTAAAGTTTCTTATCAAACATAAAATATATAAAACATATCATTAATAATAATAAAAATAAGCTATAATAATATATGATATATATATGTTACATGTTAAAGTGTGTGTAAGTGTATGGGTAAGTGTGTGATGTCTGTTAATAGAGATGCCAATCAGACAACAACGCATGTCTTTGGACTGAGGGAGGAAACCGGAATACCTGGAGGAAACCCCCGCAGCACGTGGAGAACATGCAATCTCCACACACACATGGCAGAGGCGTGAAAGCCCAACCCTGGCGGTGCGAGGCAACAGTGCTGACCACTAAGCCACCGTGCTCCCCATATATAATGCGCAAAACTCATTCTGCACATGTGAACAGCTCTGTGAGACATGTGAAGCTTTTCTCTGACCTCAGTTGACTGTTTGCGGATATTAATAACTTCATAAGTGCTTTAATGTATTTACCATTATGTTCAACCGGATCTGTTTGTTCCTTTAGCTTTCCTTCATTTTTGTGTCTTTTTGTATTTGTGTATTTTTACCGATTTTTATTGTCTCGCTGATCTCACATGGTTAATACGTTTATTTCTCATGAATGAGTACACGCTGTTATTTTTTATTTGATGATTGCGAGTGGAAATTTGAAGTAACGTGTGGTTACGAGTGAGTCAGGACCATCAATTAAAGCATCAGAACAAATGTTTTGTTTTTCCAGATGTTTGTGGTTTTCAGTTTGAAATATCCTGAATGAAGATTTTCTGCAATCAGAAATGAATGCTTTGGAGTGTAACAAGGTATTTTATGAGCTAATCCTGATACTCTTTCCAAATGCAAGCAAAAAAGATATTTTACTAAATAAAATGTCTAGAGCTTTTCTCACATCCACTTATCAGTTAATCAGAGGTTACAGATTTTACAGCCTGATATGAACTTTTATATAAGTATAATCAAAATAGGGTGTCACGACAATTTAAGACCTAAGACTAACCAGTCGTCAATAACTAAGTAAAAGAGATGGTTGTCGGTGATCGTTTCTATAGTAACGGCTCATTTACGGAGACTTATACAGCAGACACTCTGCATAAGTGATTTTAAAAATTGTTGATATGGTGAAGTTTTCTGTAAGATGAGATGTTTATTTAACATTTATGGAAGGAGTCGCCAGTGTCAGAGCTTTGTAACAGTCAGAGGTAAAGCTGTAACTTTAAGTTTCCGGCATCTTCGGAACAGAGGAGGTTACGCTTTGCAGTGTCTTGATAAAACAAGTTGCGTTTTATATTTTTTTTTTGTCTTATTAACTTCAAGAGAGAGAAAGGAACTGTGTATTGTTACAATCTAAGGGAGAGCAGGAAATAACTTGCTTCACAGACGTTTCACGACATTAAATAATTGATATTTGTCTATTTTGATATGGCATACGACCGTTTAACATCACCATATTCGTCCTGTTTTATGATCCCTTACAGCTTTTATAGGAAAATAGTCAAGTTTGGGGTGCCAATAGTAACGCCACTGCATCACAGCAACACACACAGTGTTTATTACTTACAATAGATTAGATTCAGTCATGTCTTCAGAATTTATATGGAAAATAATCTTTTAAGTGACAGCATTAATCAAGTAATTATTCTCCCATGATGCATTGCTTATATAAAGAAATTCATAACCATCCACTTTAAAAAAACTTTTTTTTTTTTTGGTTTTAAGCCTGGAGTTTCCAGACCTTACACTCACTGAATGTAAATGTTTGCATTTTTTTCTAATTAAACAAAAAAAATATTAACAAGGTAAAAAGTTTGCTCTGTTTAAGAAACACTAGAGGTTTTCCCTTGTCGTGACGGTTGCCATGGTGACAGATTTTCCCTCCATCACCTCTGTTTAGAATAAGAGTTCTGCGTTTTCTCACCTCCACACCTTCGTCCACCTGATTTATTTGTCATTTTTATGCAGATGTTGCGACTGCTGTTGTCTGCTTTTTACTCGCACGCCATCTCCTCTGCCGAGTTTCTGTGCATCTTAAATGTTGTCCATATGCAACAGGAGCCTAGACAGTTTTACACAAAGTCTACCCGCCAGCAGGAAATGACATGAGCACAGCTACAGGAAACTGCCGAGCTCAGCTTCCAGTTAACACTTGACATGAGATAAGAATAGACGTTGTACTGGGAGTCACCCGATTTAACTTAAACACAAAGAGGTGGGTGTTCACTTTGCTAAGATTGAGTCCCGTCCCAATGTCACTGGCTGTAGGACTTTGTGTGTGTGTGTGTGTGTGTGTGTGTGTGTGTGTGTGACACACACACACACACACACACACACACGGGTCTACACTTAGTCACGAATGCATGAGTGCATGTTATTGTTTAATTCTTGTATTTAAATGGGTGAATCAAGATATAGACATAGATTCTATTAATTTTGTTAAATATATGTTTCCAAAGTGTGTTTTCACACACACCTGCAATAAATGTTTAAACACTAATTTAATTTGTGGAGCATTTTATGTTTTTTGTCATACCTACACACACACACACACACACACACACACACACACACACACACACGCTACCCTGTGGAACTCCTGCGGTGGTCCCTTTCCATTAATGGTAGGGGGAGAGAGGTGCCAATATTTTGTGCAGAGCAACAGTAATTCTTTCCCATGCATCCAATTCTGGCAAATTTCAAACTGCTTCTGACATGTAAAACTTTTTTATGGCCCTGACTGTTGCTGACTGAAGTCCAGAACTTATATCAATAATTACGTGAGGAAAAGTTCCCCGTATTCTGAATCAGGCTTTGCAACTGCTTAAGTGGATTTTCTAAGCTCAACAGTCAGATTATTAAAAGATTGGATTTTTCAGTAGAGTCTAGACCACCACGTCTAAACAAAAGCACTTGCCTTTAAACCTGGAAAATCCAAATTGCTGTCAAATGTCGTAGGATGTAACAAGGGAAACACTAATAACACTAATAATGATTATATGAATGAAAAGCTGGTGAACATTGAAAAAAATAGCACTTGATCCAGCACATCTTATGTGCATTATATATATATATATAAGACAGTTACTTGTACACACAACTTAATGAAGCCACAAGATACTAAATCATAGTCATGAAATCATAATGTATAATGTAGTAATGTATTAATGTATAATTTCTATCACACTTCTATCACACTTTTAATGAACTATTTGATATGTAGTCAAAATAGCAAGTTAATAAAGTAATGTAAGTGTTTTAGTTAATTCGATGTGCACTTCAGTTCAAGGTCAGAGTTGCACATAACTGCGGCAGGGCTTTGTTTTAGACAAACTTCGCCCCTGCGTGTGTAACTCTCGCGCAACTTCTGATTAGTCTCAGTCTTCAGTATTGAATCCTCACTGTGTGATTAAGTCTACTGCGAATACGGGCCTGTGAGCTGTGGGAAGAAAAGAGAAATGCATATAATATTTCGGTGTAATAGTTTCTGATGTGTAAGGGACTGTAGGCTATGTAATATTGTGTTGTCTGTCTCTGTAAAGGAGCCGGATCCAGTTTCCTCCCTGAGAGGAAGTCTCAGCACCGCGGAACTTTTTAGTGTGACACACCTAATCCACTCTGTCACTCACCTACTGAGCGTTCTTTATTCTTTCTTTTATTTATTTAATAAATTCAATTGCAAAGCAGCACTGGAATGAGAACAGAGAGATCAGATTGAAGGAGAAGGAACATCAAACAGGATCGAATCAAGGAAGTAAATGTCAAATAAAAGCAAAACAAAAAATACAGAATTACATTTCGCCATATCAGTGCTGTAATGTGATTAAAAAGAATAGAAGAATGAAATATTCATTTAATTTGCAGACACAAACCCAATTTTTTTTGATGGATCATATTCAGAGTTGAGTTAAGTGAGGATTTAATACTGAAATTAACATTGAAATTCAGATGTAACTACAGAATTAAATGCTATTGTGAGAGTCAGGCATGTGGGGTGGAGATTGTCTTAAACAAAGGCATGTCTCAGTTAAAGCAATTCTGACCATGAAGCTCAGTGCATTTTTCCTGTGTGATATCGGCTCGAGTGAGGAGCAGTATTAAGTCTAGCACCACTGTCTGACAGTTTGATCTAACCACAGTATGTCATGCTGAAATGTATGTTTTGGCTGTAAGTACACTCAGAAGCACATCAGAGAAGATGCATCTTAATAAGAGACATTTTGTAATCTCGAGGAGTGAATTTTTATGGATAAAATTTTGAATGAATTTAAAGTGAGCTGTAAGTGTAGTAGATGAATGCTCCTTCAAACCATGGACACATTTTCTTTACAGGAGAGAACATTGAATTAATAGCAATATTGGAATCTTTTTTTATTAATATAACAAATCAAAAACTAAAAGCGTGATACATTACGTTCACATGTTTATAATTTCATGAGTTCGATTTAGTATCTCCTGGCTTTATCAGGTGAACACGAGTAACTTTCATTTAGTTAAATTAAGCCAAATTCGCACTGATTTATGTGATAATTACAGCTAGGACTATTCATGCAGCAATATATGTGTGGCATATGTGTAAATGATTATCTGATCATTATAAACTTTCTTTAACCTACCAGTTTTCATCCTACTGTTTTTTTTTTTTTTTATGTCAACGGGAATAATGGGAATACACGGTTCTGAATCAGAAGTAGTTTTCCTGTTTCTGACCTCGCTGTGGTGTGTTATGAGTCACACAGCATTGTGCGACTTTAGTGCGTAGACAGACGACAGGGGCTTCCCTCATCATCCTCCCACTAACACACTCCTCCGTCCTCTGTAATCTCTCCAGAACAGCTTGCGCTGTCAATCCCAGCATGCTTTTCAGAACAGGAGCTTTACCTGAGAGATAACACACAATCTTCAGAATGTTTGCTAAGTCATTAAAATGGAGAAAAGGCTTCACTCATGCTTCACTCATGCTTTACTTGAGCAGTGATTACTGAACAACATGAATGTTTTGCCAGCCTGACTTGTGACTTGTGACATGCAAACTGTAAAAGTACAGCCCGACATTACAACAAACTGACGTGGTACTCTCACACATCCTCTCTCACAACACACAAATTGTGTTTTTGTTTGTTTGTTTGTTTTTGTTTTATTTGTAACTTGTTAATAATATACTAAAAAAGAACAAACACATATAATATGGCGATGTTTTATGTAAGGAGTCTCCAGTGTCAGTGCTTAGTTACAGTCAGAGGTAAAGCTAAACCTTTAGGTTTTCCAACATCTTTAGGACTGAAGAGTTTAAACTTTGCCGTTTCTTGGTAACACGATAAGCTGTGTTTTTTCTTTGTTTGATTAATTTCAAGAGAGAAGAAGAGAGTCTGGTGAGGGAACAACTGTTCATAGCTGTTATAATTGAAGTGAGAACAAGACCTAACTCAGCACATTAAATGTAACTATAAATTGATTAGACATAATGATGTGCTTTTTTTATAAATAAAAAATGCAATCATTGGCAAATTACTGTGCTATAGGAAGAATAAAACACTTGAAGATGGGCTGTTATAGGAAAATAATCAACTTCAGGGTGGTAACATTAACTCAATAGTTGATTATTCTCCTATAACTTCCCTATAATTATCCTCCTTCCTTAATAGTGCACTACATGTTACTAAGTCTTGTGGTGTGAACACACTAGTGCACTAAAAGTAGAAAATGATGGCGTATCCAAGGTGTACAAAATAAAACTTTTTAATGCTCAGTGTCTGAACCTGTCCTCTGTGTGGTCATTTTTTCACTGATTCAACATCCTAATCCCATCCGGTCTTCACTAGAAGGCATTATTTCAGGTCTGAACATCCAGATAGTGAGAGCTGAGATTAAACTCTGGCTTACCAAATATTTATTCTGTGATTTGTCGGTGACTCATCAGGAGATTCAGAGCGACTAATTAGTAATTGACGATGGAAAATCTGGGCTGAAAGTTTTGTGGTTTGGTCATTAGGACCATTTCAACTGTCAGAAAAGCACTAAAAATAGGGATTTATTTATGGAAGAGACTCCAGTATGGCCTTAATACTGAATCACACGACTGATGAAACTCTTCTGCAACCTCTCTGTAGCTGGATATCAATTTTTATCTATAAATTAACAGGTTTATGATGGCTTCAATGTGAAACAACACACAGCAAAAAGGCTGGTATTTATATTTGTATCATAGTTATGTTGAAAGCAATTCTGATTGGTGTTGATTAGTTTTGAATAACAGCAGCTCTCACAATAGTGCAGATGCAGAGTGCATTATATTAATGATATCATTCTAATTTATTAGCTCCTGGTTCCTAAATAAGGTTTCAGAGGTCCTAAGGTCTTGAAACCTTTCCCAAGGTTCTGAACATGTTCTTGAGTTCCTAAACAAGTGTCCAAGTTCCTATAAGGTTTTATGGGTCCATCCAGATAAAATTAAAATGTTCTTGAAGAAAGTTCCAGACTTCCTAGGTTCTTGATTTCCTAAACAAGTGTTCTTAAGGGTTCCTGGGTTTCTGAAAAAAAGTTGAAAGGCAACTGGAAAGGTTCCTGGATTACTGAAAAAGTTGTGTAGTTCCCGAACAAGTTACTGAGTTTCTGAAAAATTTCCTGTATTTCAAAAAATAATTCCTGAACAAGTGTCTGAGCTGATGAATGTAGCGGAACTAAAGATCCTGTTTTTGACAGGAAGAACTGCAAATGTGGAAAAATTGCAGGATGTTCGTTTGAGTTCATTTTTGTGCCGTCCTGTTTGAAGAATCAGTGAAACAGAAGAAAAAATACATGATGATAAAATGAGGAAAGCTAACGAATGTGTGCAGGTTTATGAAAGTGTTCTGTTTTTTGCAGAAATGACATTACTTAAGGTGTTTTTCACAAAATGTCAGACTTGCGATATGGGATGCAAAATTCACAATCTTTCTTAATGCATTTTCATTTTAGCATTTAATGGAAAGGAAGACCTACAAACACACACATACACACACACGTCTTATTGCAGGTGTGTGTTCAGGTGTGCATATATTAGAAGCCCAGAAATCATCCATTTCCATCCTGTATTTTGGGTTAGTTTCACATTTTCGACACCTTTAAAGTGGATCATTTTTGCCCAAGTAGGAACGAGAGGTGAAGGAAACTCTGCGGCATTATTTCCCATCACGAGCACTTTCTTCTACTCACTGAGTGCATTAATAAATGCGCAGGTTTTATTCTTCACCCTTCGCCTCACTTGGGTCACATTATGGCCACATTTACAGTCTGACAGCCTCAAATTAGAGCCTATAAGCATAGGAGCAAGGGAAAACTTGGGAAATCTGTGCAGAGCTGGAAAGATGTTTTGCTTGTTTTGGCCGCCGGCCGTTTCCTCCGGCCATGTGTGTACGCCGTTCCCAGGTGTGTGTGACCTCCTGGTTTTTTACGCTAAACCATCTGTGGCTCACCGCACTGGCCGGCCAGACTCTCCACTGCTGGATTTAATATGCCTCAGGTTTGCTACTCGCTCATTCTCACCTCTTTAAGGGTTTTTTCTTACTGTGAAGAAGAAAAGCAACTGTGCTGCTGCGTAACCCAATCCACCGAGGTTTTTTTTTTTTTTTTTTTTTTTTTTAAACTTTTGGAAAACGGAGATGCTTTTGTTGAATTATTTCCCTGAAAGTGGAAACTCCACTCGGTGCAATTTGACTTTCTGCAGTGCTTTTTCATGTTTGAGACCACATAAACTCAATATTTAGATGCGTTGACATACTGCAGAAACAGGCAGAAATGTATGTTCTACACAAAAACACAGTAATAATATAATAATGAAAATTCTCTGCAGATGATTTTTATTAAATTAAATATGTTGAAGATGTTTTAATCTCCAATAAGCCAAATCAGCACATCTTGAAGTGTTATTCCTCTCATACTGTCAGAGATTCCTCCTTCGCATTACAGTACCCATGGCAACAACTTATATTTTGGTTTCTGTTTTAGTCCTGTCTCCACCCCCTCCCATCTTTTGTTACCCAAGTGTGTTCACCTGTTCTGTGTTACTCCTTGATTAATTTGCCAATGTGTAAATACCCGGCTGATTCTTTGAAGCATTGCGAAGTCTTATCATGCTTTTTTGTAGACTAGTTTTCACAGCCCCATTTCTGTATACTTCCTGATTTTGACCTTATTTCAACTTTGAATATGGATTATCCTTGTGTGACACTTACTATGATTCATGAATTAGCCCAAAAAAGCTCATACCAAGTTTAAGCATTTGCATTACTTATACCAATGAAATTTGCCAATGATTACATTTTTATGTTTATCTGTTAATAGTAACATATAATACTGTTCTCACAAATGTTAAAGCAGCTATAAACAGTCATTCCCTCATCAGCCTAGCAAAGCGTATACTCCTCTGTCCAGAAGATGTTAGAAAACGTCTCTAGGTTACGCATGTAACATTGGATCCCTGAGGGAACAAGATGCTGCATTAAAATGCTATGGGAAAGCCCTCAGAGTGACCACGCTCTGAATCACATGTGTAATCAGTCCAGTGGATGGGCGAGACGTCACGGGTGGGGTGATGTAGTAACCAGGAAGCTTAAGCGTACGTGCGGTGGATACAATGGCAGCTTCTGAGAAATGAAGCAAGTGCTCACAGGGATGCTGGAAGTATGGCACTGAGACGCAGTGTCTCGTTCCCTCAGGGAACAATGGTTACAACCTAGAGATGTTCCCCTTCAGGAACTTGAGCTGTGTCAAAATGCTGTGGGAANAAAGTCTAAATAAGAGGGGAGCCACTGAAAGGGCCTGGAGATCCCCAACTCTCTTTAAAGAGAGCCTCTATCACCACAGCCAGGTCCCACGGAGGGACACAAGATCGTACCGGAGGCCTCAGCCTCAGCGCACCGTGGAGGAAATGTGTAACTAGGGGGTGTCCTCCCACAGACCAGCCCTGTAAAGAATCAGGCCTGCAGGAACTTCAGCACTGTACCAACTGGGCAGTTAACTCTGTCAAGCTGGTGGACTCTGCACCAAGAAGTAAAAAGTTTTCACTTTAAGGCATACAGTTTCCTCGCTGAGGGAGCTCTGGATTAGAGAATGGTCCCAACAACCTCGGTTGAGAGACTGGAAGCTACAAGTTGTGCCCCTTCAGAGGCCACACCCACAGCTTCCACCACTCCGGGCAGGGAAGGGGTGGACCTGCCTGTGAGAGGAGATCCCTCCTGACGGGAATCTCCTATGGAGAGCCATCAAGAAGGGAAATCAGGTCCGATAACCGTAATCGGCCTGGCCAGAACGGGGCTACTAGCAACAAATGGACCCTGTTCCAGAGCACTCTCCAGAACTCCTGGGAGCAGAGCGATCGGGGAAAGGCATACAGACAAAGCCTTGGCCATGTCTGTAGCATGGCATCCAGTCCTAGAGGAGCTGGATGAGTCAGAGAGAACCAGAGGGGACAATGCGATGTCTCCTAAGTCACAAACAGACCCGCCTGAGCCTGGCCAAACACTCTCCATATCTGCTTCACGACCTCAGGGTGAAGCCTCCATTCCCTGGGCCCCTGCCTCAACAGGATGTCTGCTCCCATATTGAGATGTCCAGGGATGGAAACTGCTCTCAGCATGAGGAGTTTCCCCTGGGACCACACAAGGATCTGATGTGCCAGCCTGAAAAGGGGGCACAAACGCAGACCTCCCTGGTGGTTTCTCCCTGGTAAGAGACCACCGCTGTGCGCACCAACACGTGGCGATCTCTTATGTCCAGGAGAAAGTGTTTCAATGCTAGAAACATGGCCATCGTCTCCAGGCAGTTGATGTGCCATGTGAGATGGATCCATCCTTCTCTGGAACAATGAAGTACCGGCTGTAGAACCCGGACTCTCTGTCATGAGGAGGTACCACCTCGATGTCCTCCTTCCTCAAGAGAGTTTTTACTTCTTGTTCCATTACCAGAGCCTGCTTGGGGCCCACCAACGTGGGAAGAACCCCGCAAAAACGAGGCATTGGAAAACCAAATTGGATTCGGTAGCCTCTTTCTACAGTATGCAGAACCCATTGAGATACATTTGGCAGAAGATTCTATGCTGCCAAATAGTCTACAAAGGGAATCAGTCTCTCAAGAATGACCTCTGGTGTAATGAGAGTGGCTAGCTTGGTGCCCTGAAGAGGAGACCGGCAGGGGACGACCGAACTAGCTGCTATGGAGACCTTCAAAGAAGTAGCGAGCCTCCCAGTACCGCTATGTTCCCAGGCGGAAACTGAGAGAAGCACTCGCCGGAGACCACTGTGTTCTGAAGCTTCTGAGGGCACTGAGGAGAGACAGGCACTGTATGACGTGATGTACCCCTCTTTTCCCCAGAGGGGCCTCAAAAGTTCACCCCCATGACCTCGAAACCTTGATGTGGAGGTTAGGGAAGAAAGGGAGGCTCCGGCATGGAGGTGGGGGCATACTCCTCAGAAAGCGTTCAACAAACTTGCTTTTCTGTGGTTCAGCCCATTTCTTAGCGGGCCGGTCAATGTTTAGCTTGGCCACAGCATGAGTAACCACCTCCAACAGCTCCTCATACTGGGGAGATTGAGGGGTGAATCCTCCTCAGAGGAAGACAGGCGGAGCGCCATGCCCTCTCCAGGGGGCAGAAACCGCAGCGCAGGCTTCCAATCCCAGAGACCGGCAGTGGATCTGGTGGGTGAGGAAGAAGATAGGGACTCGCCCGTCTCCATTCCCTCCATTAGATCCATTTGCAAACCCCACGAGTGTAACCACCGCTCTGCCTCAGCAGAAGCGGGGCCAGCACCGTGAGGAACACTGATGAAGGCTCCCTCCTCAAAGAGAGCCTTCCGGGAGCGAAGCGCACGCAGCAAAACAATCTCAATGTGGGCAGCCGACTCCCTTGAGAGCTGGCTCTGCGTACTTTGCTCCCAAGCAAACAACACACAGGCTGCATGTATCCCCACCTGAATGGGAGGAACACACAGCCTAAAACGCCACCCGCTTTCACCCTCATGTTTTGTCTTATTAATAGCTTTTGGCATAATGCTTTGAGAGACAAACAATACAAAATCAGACTGACACACACAGAGCGCTTGCTGAATGACAGAAAGCTGCCGCTGTATCCACTGCACATACTCTTAAGCTTCCTGGTCGCTACGTCACCCCGCCTGTGACGTTGTGCCCATCCATTGGACTGATTACACATGTGATTCAGAGCGTGGTCACGCTGAGGGCGTTCCCATAGCATTTCAATGCAGCTTGAGTTCCTGAAGGGGAACTTAAAGTTACCCTGGAGAAAACTTCAATGTATGACCAATAAAAAAAAAAATTCAGTTATGTGAAGCATGTGAATGAGTTGTTACTATACAAGTCTGTATGAATGAGCATTTACTATAGAAATGATAATGTACTACAGAAGGATTTTTCTCAGACACTGTTCAGTAGCTGTGTGTTAACACTTGAGCTAAATGAATCATTTTACCCTACAACATAACACCTGCCATGAGATTTAAGCTGCATTCTACTTAATTATGTAATGATTGACTTCATGACTCATTCGCACTGTTTTTGCTCCGTCATAGTCCTGAGGTTTCCCATCCTGTGTTTATTCAGTGTGTCGATACAACAGGAAGCTCAGTTTCCTCTTTAAATAATGAATGGCTAATACAGTCTCCCCATACATTAACCCTTTTGCTTTAATTTAATGATGGTAACGTCATTTAGAGCTGCGAGTCAGAGAAGGAGAGAAAGCTTCTAATAACATGGCTGTAATCCAGCACATCTGTGAAACCCTGTTCTGTGCCTAGATACTCAATACATTTTTCATAAAAACATTAAAGAATTCTATAAATTATGCTTTATTTTGATAAACTGCAGTTTATAGGTATTGCTGGGTGATATGGCAAACATTTTACACCAGATCAGCTACTTGCATTCAGTTCCACTTAATTTGCAATTATTTAAATATAGTTAATACTATTAAAATATATATTTTGAGAGCAAAAATATCTCAGAAAAGTGTATTGTGTCATAATATATCACAATATCGATATAATATCGGAATATCATCCATTCCTAATTGTAGGTTTTGTTCAGTCACCTTTTTTCTCATTTACATTTTAACTGCAGTAAATTGATAAGATCCTTATTTTAAAATCAACCTTCCAAGTGTATCAAAAGTTCTTGAGTCCTAAAAGTAATTTACTAAACTCCTAGAAGACTTTGTGGGTTCCTGAACAAGTGTGTAATTTATTTTAAAAGTTCCTCCATCACTGAAAAAGTTGAAAGTTTCTTGGGGAAAAGATCAAGAGCAAGGCATTACAATAGTCCAGCCCAGAGGTAGCAAAAGCATGAACTCATTTATCTGCATCATGTAGTGGCATTATATTTCTTATCTTAGCAATATTTCTGAGATGAAAGAAGGCTATCCTAGTAATATTGGGGCAGCAGTGACTCAATGGCCTCTGGCTTACTGATCAGAAAGTTGGGGGTTCAAGCCGCAACACTGCAATGCTGCCAATGTGGCTCCCTTGAGCAAGGCTCCTAACCCTCTCTGGCTGATCATATGCTCTGACCCCAACTTCCTAACAAGCTTTGACCATGTGGTTATGCTGACACGTTGTTACCCATTTGCCCCGCTGTGAGGGTTCTAAGGCTGGAGTTGAGGGTTTGCTATCTCTGCCTAAGGCATCCAGACTTTCCCCTACTAAAACTATGCTGCTCTTGCTCTCACAAACCCTCGCTACCATCTGGATATGCACCCTTTAATGCTGCAATCTTCTCCATCTAAGTACTAACTAATATACAGTTATCACAAATAAAGCTACTATTAATGACGGAGGAAGAATGTTAAACATACCTTAGTTGTAGCTTTATAGAGATGAGTTTGTTCAGATCTGATGTGGGTGGTATCTGCTATATATAGCTTTTAAAGCTATTAAACTAGTTAAACACAAATTAAATAATCCAATCAGTGTGAAAATTGGTTGTTTGATTTACATGTGCTCTGCTGTGTACTAGCTTTGTTCTCAGATTACTAATTGTACTAGCTACATACACTCACCAGAACTAAAGAAATGTCAGACCACATACACCATGCCATGGGATTTGTCTGAGGAATCAGTCATTCACTGCTAGAGACAAGGTGACCTAAATACCAGACTTTTCTTCAGAAGAAGCAACATTTCTTCAGTTTTGCTTTCAAACCCTCTCGTTGCAGGCAGAAGAGAAAACTATGATGTCATCCAGATAAATTTGGCAGTTCTGGTCACCAAACATCCTTTCTATGACCCTCTGAAATGTGATAAGTGCATTACATAACCCAAAGAGCATCAAATTAAATTCAAATAGGCTAAAGGTTGTGCAGAAGTCCATGGTTGTAAACCACTGGGAACCTGACAGGGCATCTAAGGATTCCTTAATGCAGAGGAGGGAAAATGTGTCCTTTCTGGTTTTGCTGTTCAACTGGTGGTAATCAACACACATGCAAATGGGTGACAGGACAATGGGCTACAACTTTCCCAAATAACCTGGCTATCAAGGAACTGACATACGTAGGACTTCATAGCATCAGAGACAGACAGAGGTACATGTGTACACTGGTGTATCATCAAGCAGGGAATGATTAAATTAGTACAACCAATATTGCCCTCAGATGCAGAGAAGACTGATGCATACCTGTACATAATTGACCTCACCTTGCCCTGCTCTACCTGGGGGAAGACAGACAAATCTATAGTCTGAATCTGTTCTAACATAGAATTGCCATCTTTTATCTGAACATGGACTTGAACAGCCCCGTTTTTTTTGTTGTTGCAAACATGAGTGCCAACGCCCCCTTCTCAATCTGGGCATATCATTGGTACTGTGGGTGTGAGAGTGTGTGATGCAAACGCTACAGGCTGCCCTTGCTGGAAACAGACTGCATCCAAGCCATGTTGTGAGGCATCTGCTGAGAGGAGCACTGGCTCTACGTCACAGTATTGTAGGGCAGGTGGCTGTGCTAAAGCCTGTTTAAGCTTTTTCTTTCAGGATATAGTTTTACCCCCTCAGCAGTAAGGAGGTGGCCAATATATGGGACAGAATTAACCCTGAATTTGCATTTCTTGAGATTGAGCTTCATGTTGATTGCAGGGACTTGTCAGTACTTGTCTCAGATGATCATTATGATCCTGTCATATGTGGTGCCAAATAAGAATGTCACCCACCACAATTTCACATGGTTGTCCAGCAAACAGCTGTTCTACTGATTTCTGGAAGACTTCACTGCCTGTTGATATTAACCAAAGGCATCTGAAGAAACCTGTAGTGGCCATAGAGAGATATGAAGGTGGTTAGTTTGGATGAGGCTTCGTCCAGAGGAATTTGCCAGAAGCCACATTTGGAACACATATCACACATCAAGAATGCTAAAGACTTCAGCACCTGACATGTCAGCAATGATTTGTTCAATTGTTTTTAAAGGGTGACATGGCCTGAGCAGAAACTTGTTATGATGTACTAGATCTATATACACTAGATTCTCACTGACTCATCAAGAGTACCCCTGGATCCTCTTGACTTTCCCCCTCTTCAGAGACAAAAGCTTCTGACTCTTAAACTGCTCCAGGACTGGCTAAATTTGGTAGAGTGTAAGTGTTAATTTGTTTGACAGCCCTGCATAGCAGTAGATGCACCATTCCTTTTCAAATTTTCACCAGTTTTCAGCGATGTTGTCATCAAAAACTAAAGGATTAATGTGCCATTGTTGTGCACTTCTTACACCATGCAAGTGTGCTAGGTTATGATAAAGAGTACACAAACACTGCACCTTTAATCCGGCTACATTACCTACCACTGACTAGCTTTTCCTGCCTCATCACACTCCCCCAGTGCCCTTATTCTAGTGACATATCACACAACTCTACACGGTTACACTTGATTCAAATGTCACTTTTGTGCAAATCATGGTTCTGTGTCACATATGTATGTACAATTGAATGCTTGCCTGTCACTTTGTCACTGGCTAGGCTGAATCTGAATAATTTTAAACATTTGCAATTACTACAATGTGTTTTATGTCAGAGGCACAGAGCACCAGTTTCTCCATGCTTCTGTTTTCTTTGAGATACAGGCTGTGTTCAAAGTGACAAACTCACTAAACACAACACACACGCTGTAAGTCCTGCAATTGTGCAGTGAGACTGAGTCAGCGTTCATCAGAGCTCGTTTAACACTCATTCATCACATCTTCATTCAAATCAAATTACTGCTCCGTCATTAAGCACACATTTGTTTGGACTTTTTATAATCGGGATATGAGATCAGCTAAAATGCATTGAGCATATGTGCATGCTCTGTTTTTTTTCCAGCTAGCCACAGCGCCTGTGTTCAAACTCGCCTCCTTAGACACTCAGCATATTTTGTGATTAATCGATTGGTAGTGACAGGCCAAACGCTTTGCTGAAACGGATCCTGAAATGTCAGATCTGATTTACAGGCCAGGAACAATTGAAGGAAACCAGCAGATGAAAGAGCTGATTGTAGCACGAGTGTCACGTTAAGTGATTCTCACAGAGTCCTGTGCCAAACTCTAACTCTCTATTACAGCTAATCATGTGTTTCACCTGAAAAGCCGCTGTGTTTCTTCTGAACAATGATGGGATTATTAACAACACTCATGAGTCACAAGCTTCAAACTAAATAAACCATTATGTACCATAACCTGTGAGGTGTCTATACCACAGCACAGCTGATTTCTGGATTCTGATTGGTCAGAAGGTGTTGGTAAATTTTCTATAACTGCAGCTCTTACAGTAGAGCAGCTGCAAATCACAGGTTCATATTAATGCACTCATTCTGATACGTTATTGTTTCTATGGTAACAGCTAATTCACAGGAACCTGTATGGTGGCCAGTCTGCATAAATGGATTAAAATGATCTTTGATATGGTGAAGTTTTAAGTGAGAAGATGTTTATTTATTAATAATGAAAGGTGACTCAAGTGTGAGCACTTTATAACCGTAGAAGTACAGTTATAACTTGTACCAGGACAGAGGAGTTTATGCTTTGCTGTTTGTCAGTAACAAAAAAGCTGTGTTTTTTGTCTTATTAACTTTAAGAAAGAGAAAAAAGGGAGGCTGGTAAGGGAACTAATATTTATAGCTGCTAGAACATAAGTGAGAACAGGTTTTCATGGATGTTTCACAACACTTAATGTAACTATAAATGGATAAACAGGTCTGGAAGTATTTGGACAATGACAGAGTTTTTGTGATTTTGACTTTATACACCACCACAATGGATTTGAAATAAAACAAT
>CM074955.1:10615475-10629460 GCA_037577455.1 Pangasius macronema
ACATTCTCAAGGGGATTTAGATCAGGGGAACATGCAGGATGGTCCAGAAGTGCAACATTATTGTCCTGGAAGAAGTCTGCACAACTGGAAGCTCCATTTTCCCATTGAAGAAAAAAGCACCCCAGATCATGATGGAGCCTCCTCCACTGTGCTGTGCAGAAAACATCTTCAGTGGGATCTCCTTGTAATGCCAGTATCTTTGGAAGCCATAAGGACCATCCAGGTTAAATTTTTTTCTCATCCGAGAATAAGACTTTCCTCCATCTTTCAGTGCCCCATGTTTGGTGCTCCATTGCAAATTCCAAACGGCCAAGTTTGTGGTGTTGGAGGAGACGTTGCTTTCGAAGACGGTTTTGGTTCTTTAAGCCCTTCTCTCACAGATGCCGCCTTATGGTTATTGGGCTGCAGCTGATGACCAGCTTGTTTGAGTTTAAATGCGTTTTTCAATAAATCACATACTCTCTATTTTTTGTCTCTTGCTCTTGTTTCTTCTTTTGGTGTTTTGAANATTTTGAAGAAGTACTTACAACCTGGTCGTAGAGATAAAAATAAAGATCATTAGTGGTTACCTTAAAAGTAAATAAAGAAAAATAAATCTATTTCCTTTTAAAATTGTTTTCATATCATGTACGAAAACTGACTCTAGGTTCCACTGTATAGTGTGTAGCACACAATTTCGGTTGGAGCCAAAATGTTTAGGGGTCAAGTAAGTTCAAAGGAGCTTCACCACACAGTCCATCATGTGGTCATTATTAAGTCAGGGGTAATTTACGGTGGTTAGCTCGGCTTTGGCTTCACAGATACTGACTCTGTTTCCCTCCATTTCAAAACAACAAAAAAATAAAAAAGTGTTATAAAAAGATAAATGGAGGCCTATTGAAGATAGCAGTTTTGCGGAATATGTATGTTATCTTTTATATTTTACATTGATATGATTCTTTGCATATCAGTGTTTAAACAACACTTTGGAAAGGTTGCAAGTATAATAATATTTTTCATATTCTGGAAATATATAGCATGTTTTTAAACCATAAATTAACCTGTGAAATCAAAAACACAAAAATACAGCTCCAGAGAATTAAAAATAATGGATAAATTAAAGAACAAAGAATTAACGATAATTTCAAATAATGCTGATTAATTTAGATTATATTAAAGTCAAAACCTGAGATTTGAAAGCCTGGCGCTACCTGTGAAACCATGGCAACCGTAAGTAAATTAATGAGAGGACACGCCCATAAGTGACCAGTGCACAGTGATTGGAGAGCAGCATGAGTGGCGCGACGTTTCACACATGAATAAAACAAAACACAGATGAGATGCGAAAGACTGGAGTATAAAGATCAGGAAATTCACCTGAAAGGCTTAGATGATTATGTTGTTACAGCTGCGAGTGTGTAAAACATGAACAGCATAAAAAGGTGTTAAATAAGGAATAATATGTAAATCAGTTCAGTGTGACAGTTTTGGAAATTATGCAAGGAAAAATAAAGTCTGTATTTATTGTAAAAAGATGTATTTAATTTTGAGGTGGATAAAAAGCTGAGATTTTATTTAATAATAATAGAGTTGAGCTCTTACCAGTAACCCATCATCTATTTTACCTAGTTATTGTAAATCACAGAATTGGTATGTTTATTATTTTGTATAATACACACCATTTACATAAAAAATGTAATAATTTTATGGAAATCAAACATTTTACTCTAGGGAAAAGGTGTTACACACTGCATTTAATTGAAAGTTTCAAAACTTTTCTAAAGTTAAGATTTTAAGTAAAATCCCAAAATCCAGTCTGGAGGGTGGACACAATGATCACACCTTATTAAAATCTGGCCTCTCAAATCAAACAATACTTAGCAATGGAAGCTTCTGTTCCACTTCTTCTGGTTTTTGTGTGCTTTACATCCAGCATGGATTTCTACATCATGTTCTTACAGTATTTTATTATATTATCCTGTAGAGCAATGTGAGTTACACACAGAGAAACATTTACACAGGAAACTGCAGAGGAAAAGAGCACGTGAGTGTAATTAGTAAACGGGAAAGTTTGAACTTGCCTTGGAAGGGGACATGGATAAGTGGACATGGATGAGAGGGGGTTGTGTTTGGTGGTGGGGGATTCTGGTAGTTCTCGAACTAGGTGGATTCTATTAAACATTAAACAACTAATCTTTCTCAAAACAAAATGAAAACTGCAGGAAATGTAAATTCACCTGTTCATAACTTGAAAAAGGAAGTAATATGACCAGTTGAATCAATAACCTTATGGATAGCAGATATCTTCTACACATGATGCACTAGGGCTCTGTTGATCTGAGCCCCAGACCACCAAGGACCCTCAGACCGCCAGAAAAAAACCCTCAAGTGTGAAAACCACCTTAGAAAAACTAAGAACTCTGTTGAGCTGTTCTGCATAACATGGATAATGATTCTGGGAAAACCCAGAAGAACTGTGTGTGTGTGTGTGTGTGTGTGTGTGTGTGTGTGTGTGCATCTGTGTGTGCATCTGTGTGTGCGCGTGTGTGTGTGTGTTTGTGTCCAATCCCGTTGTTACACTTCTGTTCTACGTGCAGGTGATTTGCTGATCCATCTTTACATGTGTAAGTCTAAAAGTGATTATATCTCATGACTGATAAAACTCCTCAAAAGCCCTTAATGCTCCTCAAAAGCCTGTTAATAACTTTCATATGCCCGCTCTATGGGAGAACCGCACAGAGAACCGAGTTAAACCCCATGTTAGAGGCAGAAAAACACATGAGCGGTCATTTGGAGGCTTTTCCCATCGATCCTATCAGACACTAATAAGACCTCCCTCATTCAGTCTTTTTGTTCTTTCAGATTGGAGATGATGGGACAAAATTGCTCACGTTAATGTTTTGAAGGTCTGTCCAGGGTTATTGTTCTCTCCAGTTTGTTTACGGTTCTCAGTCCTCATGCTGAATTTTCCTCGGAATAATATCCAAATATCTGAAAAGCTTTCAACTCGGTTTGCAATCATTTTCCAGATATGTAGTGATTTTAAGGAAAGTAATCCCCTTACCCATAATGCCACCCCTAACCAATATCCCCACCCCATTCCTGATAAACAACACCTCTCACCCATAACCCCACCCCAAACCAATAACCCCATAGCACAATTATAACCCCACCCCTAATCGATAACCCCGCCTCTCACAAATGACCTTTTCCTAACAAATTTCCGTCCCCTCAAAGATTAACCCAACCACTCATTCATAACCTCATCCCACTAACAACCCAATCCTTAACCAATAACTCTGCCTCTCACTCATAAACCCACTTCTCACCTATAGCCAATAGCTCTTCCACTTCACTGCTAAACCCCACTCCTCAGCCATAATCACATCTCTAACCAATAATCCCATACCACCATCATGACCCCCATTCCTCACAAATAAAACCCACCTCTCATAACCCTGCCCCTAACCAAGAACACAATAACATTTATAAACCGCACGTCTCACCCATAAACCCCACCTGTAACATGTAACTCCATCCCATCCAATAACCCCATGTAAACCCCACCTTTCATCTATAACCCCACCCCCACCAAAAATCCAATCCATATCCAATAACTCCACCTCTCATTCCTAAACCCACCCCTCACTGATCTCATCGATAACTCCATTTATCACTAATGGCCTGTCCCTACAGAGTTTTCTGTTAGGAGAAATGTGTTTGTTTAACATTTATGGAAGGAGTCTCCAGTGTCAGTGCTTTATAACAGTGAAAGGTAAAGCTGTAACTTTAAGTTTTCTGACATCTTCAGGACAGAGGAAATTATGCTTTGCAATTTCTCCGTAATATGACGAGCTGCTTATTAACTTCAAGAAGGAGAAAAAAGAGAGGGACTGACTATTTATAGCTGCTATAATGTAACTGAGAACAGGAACTAACTTGCTTTACCAAAGTTCCATAACATTAAAGTTTAAAAAAAAAAAAGTGCAATTGTCACTCAGTTTTAAATGTTGGCAAATTGCTGAGAGGAGTAACACACATTGGATCATCCTATTATACGAAATACGCCAGAGTGATGTGACACGGCCCGATGTGAAGTGGCGAATAGCCCGTCACCACAATAAAGAATAATTATTCACTACAATATCATAAATCACCACTTCATAGTTCCAAAACCTACGTGTGTAACTGACAGAGTTGAACTGAGAACCGCTACAATAATGTTCTAAATAAAAAATAAACGTAGATTACGTTATGTTAGTGAGCTTCTGTAGTCAGGCATTCTGGATTTGGATTGGGCTTTGAAAAAATACATACATGTTTCTGCTAACAGGGTTTGACTTCTTGTGTAGTTCCAGAAGCATGATAAAATAAGCAGCATGTAAAAAAGGTTATTAAAATCCATTCATATTGTCTGCATTTTGCTGTCAAATTCTATCATGCGTACATAAAGTCCATTGTGTTTTTAAAAAGTAAAGGCATTTTTTGAAGGCAATAATTGATGCGTAAATGTGTTGTGTGTTGTATTTGATCGACGTTGCATGTTTCTGTGTAGTCGAGTGAGCAGCAGACGTAACTCATGCATACAGGCATGTTTTTGGTTGGAGCGAGAAATTAAGCCGTGTTTATTTGCAGGTCTCGGGTCTGGAGGTCTGCAGTGCACCGCACTCGTTTTAGAGTGACTCCAGTAGCCTCGTAACAATCTCCTTTTATTCAGCCAGGTGTTTTACACTAACTTACACATGTGGAATTGTGTAGTGCACCATCAACACATCAGATTGGATCTAAACGGCGTGTTCACCAAAATTTGCATGCATGCTCTGTGCCTCGTGACAATTCGGCTTCATGAAATAATGCGTTTAGAAATAATGGGGGGTCGGGTGATTTAACGATTGTAAAAAATATGGCATGTCGTTGATTTTTGATATTCAGTCACAGTAGATTTAAATGTTGAGATTCAATTACAACATAATTCAGCACTTTATTTTACAAAATACATAGTATTGAATATATAAATAGGTAATGATTTATTTAAAAAAAAAACACAAAGCATAAACTACACTGTCCTGAAGATGACAGAAAACTTAAAATTACAGCTTTTCCTCTGAATGTTACTAAGCACTAACACTGGAGACTCTTTCCATAAATGTTATATAAATGTCTCCTTACAGAAAACATCATCATATCCATGATTACACAACTTTAAATCCATTAATTATTAGTGGAGCATCCACAGTACAAGTCCCTCTGCATGGGCTTGTGATGATATGTGAATGAGCAAATGATAAAGTATTAGAATGAGCACATGAATATAAACCTGTGATTTACAGCTGCACTACTGTCAGAGCTGCTGTTACAGACACATAATCAGGAGCTTCTGATTCAGGAGACTCCAGAATTCAACAGCATTGCGGTGTAAGTAAAATAGAACAAGGTCATTTCAAGCTTGAAAAAATTTTTGTAAATCTGGCAGGCATTTTCATTTGGGCTTAGGGCCAAATACATTTACACACAATTTTGCTAAAAGCACGATAATATCAGGCAGCACTAAACACAGCGCAACAATGGTGTTTACATCATGTCAGGTAGTGTAACATCTGTAGTAAGTGGATCTTCTACATTTATAAATACTTTTAGGCATTAGGTAACAGTATGTGATTTGAGACAGAGCAGGTTTAGTCAATAAGAACACACTGGTTTGGATTTTATTAGAGAGGAATGATGAAATAAACAAAGTTGTTGTTAACGGACCTCATCAGTTCTGTTCTCTCCTGGCCTGAATGATGAGAGAAATATAAACCTGCTTTTCATTCAGAGAAGGATATGACCTCATGAGTCCAGCCCATAGGAAGCCATGTTGAGGCACTTAAACCTAAAAGGCAGCAATAACATCACACTGTTGGTGGGAAACTTGGAAGTGGGGCTGATGGGAAAATTAGCACTGATTCACTGCTGCATATCAAGTGTGAAGGCGAATCATTATCGACTCACCGTTACTGTGTGAATGAGGACCCACTAGCTGTAACAAATACACAGCCGTAACGAGGTCACTCCATCATGCTCGTGTTGTCACGACACCTTTTAATCCGAGAAATTCATTGGGTAAAGAGCCTTCGAGTATCTAAGTAATCTGCATCCATTACTGAGCCTTGTAATCTGTTCCATACCTCCATGAACCTACAATCTGCCTTCATTTAACTCCTTCTGCTCCACCATCAGGAGAAGTTAAACTTTAATTATTATACTTTTGTGACTATCAATTCCAGAAACCTCCTCTAAAACAGACCCTAAACCCAAAAACACACCCCCTTTATTTCTAAATGTGTAACAAAAAAAATCATATATGAGCTATTGTGAAGTTCCATAGTTGTGTTTTTCCTTTTGTAGAACTACGAGACGCATCTTTGTTCCAAACCAAACTAAAAATTCCTCACAGATTTACCAACTCTTCCTACTCAAGTGCATATGTTAAGAAACATGATAAACATGATAAAATGATCAACACCAATCTGCCATAAATTACCAAGCACGTTCCCTTCACAGCACACGTACATTTAGCCACGCCCACAAACCTCCATAAAAGACAGAGACAAAATGACAAAATGATGATAAACAGTGAAAGAGTGCCTCCTAAGTGTGATGTGCACTAAATCTTCCCGCAGCCATTGCAGCATTTTGGCTACCACAGACACAAACTAAGTCTTCATCCTTTAATTGGATGCCATTACTTTTGTCTTAATTGAATGGCTAGTCTTATTTGTCTTCATTTATGGATTTCTTTTGGAATCACTTTCTTTTACAAAATGTAAATTGGTGCGTGATTGAAATAAGTAAGTGATTTAAATTTGACAGTGTAATCCGTATATAAAAACACAGTAACTGGTCGACAATTATACGATTTGAAGCCAAATCATTTGAGAGTCTCCTTTTACCGAAATTTACACAAACTCAGAAGTGAAACATATAATACAAGTGTTTTAAACATGTATCTGGTAACAAGTAATTACCAAATGCCTTGTGTAAAAGATTTTATGAATTCATTTGTTTGCATGATAAATGAGAGTTCCAGGTAGAGCCCTAAGGAAGCTAAGGGCCCTTAACTAGGTCTAAGTGCACTTGATCAGGGTTTTTCTCTTGATTTTCTGCCCCCAAAGCTACCATGAAGACAAACAGCCTCTGCATCACCATATGGTATGGTTACAGTGTGAGCATCACGTGAGCTGATATTTTTAAATCATATCAGCAAAAAAGCATTGCCATTTACCATATTTACTGTAAAAATACAAAATTTAAAACATGAAATCAGACTTAGTGGCTCTGTGAGAGCTTAAAATGTATAAAAATGGTTTGAGACAGACTTTGAAGGCAGGATACGTCACCTCATAGCTAGGGTACCAACACCAGTCTGTTAGCCTAGATGGGGAAAGAAGAGGGAATATTCTGCCATTACAGCAGCTATTTCTTGCTAGAAATAAAATCTTAGAGCAGAAATAATCACAAAAAACATTTTTGTTATTTGTATTCTTTGGTGTTTTCTGCCATCTTTCTTTTATATGCACAGGATTATGGGAAACATAGGACAGTGGATAAATGAAGTGTGATCAGGACGTGACTCGATATTGTCTCTGATATAAAAGAGGTATTTCTCTCCAGAGATCATGTCAAAGGTCATGTTTGTCATGTGTTCATGTGTTTTTCATGTGTTCATTCTTTACAGACGTTTCTCAGAATGTTGGGTTAAACAGTGTTCAGTTGAAACGTTTTTTTTCTCTGCAGCTCTTCTTTCTTTCTTTTCTTTTCTTTTTTACAGGTTTGAAAGCAATTTCACGTCAGCCTGCAAATAGTTCTTTTTTCCTTGATGTGTGTTTATGCTTCTGCACAATGGTTCTGTTTCAGGTTCCCGAGCAGTTTCTCAATGTTTATCTTCAAGAATTAGAAATTTGCACGAACATAAAGGCCCATCTTTGTTTCTTTTCCTTCTCTCAGTAACTGATTCAGTATTGCAGTGAACATGCTGCTCACTGACTTCTTTTTTTTTTTAATATGGAGGTGAATCATTGGCGTTTGTATCAGTCTGCTGTAGATGATCTGGGCTGCGTCCCAAACCACATGCTAACACTAAATAACAGGCTACACCACCCATTCAACTCGGTGTGGTTTATGATGCAGCTTCAGCCACGACGTTTTCCTTTAATTGGCGGCAGGGCCACAGGAAATAATGAATCAGTGTTTTAATCGATGTTTTTTCTGGAACCGTTTCAAAATATAAGTTCTTAGTTCGTCTCTCAGTTACTTCCTATGACTTCTGCAGGCTAAAAAATCCTCATATATTAGCTGCAGCATTTCTGACATATTTATGTCCTTTTTAAATTATTTTTGATGAGAGAAAATAACATATAAGCGGCGATTGTGGATGACATCTTAGTGTGGTTATTTGAGAAATCCAACAATCATCATCGATATCCATAGTGTGGGTCAAAACACAGGCAGGCAACATCATAATCAAAACCCAAACAATGGCCAAGAGTCAGAACCAGAAAACACAGAACTAGAAAACAGAGCTTGGATAAAATGCACAAATAGCATGATAAGACTACGCGACAAGGAATCGAAACAGCAGAGTATGCACAGACATACTAATTAAGTGCTCTACACAGAACAGGTGAACACATTAGGGTAATCAACCAATCACAGGATGACAGGAGATGAGACTAGAACACTAGAACAAGCACATAACATGAACCCAAAACAAAACAACATGTAAGTAGTGCATGTCGTGTTCAGAATCATGATGTGTACTGACAGCGTGAATATGATTTTTTTTTTTTTTTTTACTGAAAATCATAAGCAAGAGTTAAAAAACGTTTGCTCCAAAAGACATTATCAGAATATAAATGTAATCCCACTTACATTTCCTGACTGTTATACTTTCATTTCACACCACAGTGCTCTTGATTCTGTTCAGAAGGTGCTGATTAATTTTCTATAACAGCGGCTTTGACAGTAGTGCAGATGTAAATCACAGGTTTGTATTAATGTGCTCGTTATTAATACATTATCATTTCTATAGCAACAGTTCATCCACAGGGACTTGTAGGGTGAACACTCCACATAAACACATTTTAAAAATTGTGGATATGATGAAGTTGCCTGTAAGGAGAAATGTGTTTATTTTTATTTTTAAAAAAAAGAGATGCTGGTGATAGAATGACTGGTTTTATCTGTTTATAGTGACTGTTATAGTTGTATAGTTGTTGTTTATAGACTGTTATCGTGAACATTAAATTGCTGTGGTATAAGAGGAATAAAACACTTGGTGACATACTGTTACAGGAAAAGAATCAAGTTCCACCCCATGAACTATTCTTCCTCTCATAATATCTGTAATTTAACTTTTATTATAACCTAGTGTGTATTTTTTATTACAGGTTTTAAATACAGGTTTTAGACAATAACATGCATGTTTCTATGATACATATATAACAATTAAATCAGCCTTAAATCAGGCAACAGTGTCAAAACTGTCATATGATGCACTCAATATTCAGTTTTTAAATTCTGATATTCAGATTCACCAAAATACACGGATGCAATGCAGCTATGAGGACCACAATAAAACCCAGGGACGTTTCTATTTAAAAAAAGAAAAGAAAAGAAAAGAAAAATCAGCTTTAAATCATGTCAAAGTGGGATAATCTGTGTTTGTTTGGATCATGGCCCGGCAGTGACACAATGTCACGTAGGCAGAACCTGGATACTAACATAAAAAAGGCGATTAGCATCGAGGGGAAACAAATGGAGATGAATCTGCTGATGCTGATCAGAAGATTGCTCGCATTTGGGGTCGTTTTGCTGAACAATAGGCCTGGTCGCTCTCTGAAGCACATGATTGCATGCAGATGGAGAAGAAAGCAGTGGTGATGTGTTTGCCATCAGGAGGAACGATGAAGGAACATGATGTCAGAGTGAGTCAGCGGCTGCCCCAGGTGAAAGCTCACCGTATTTCAGGGGGTGGGGGGATGGGGTGTATGGCTTTAATTTGGTGACTTTGGGACATTAAATGAGGTGAAACAACTGGAACTCAAACACAAGTACACATCTTCATCGTCTATTTGGTGTTAGAAATCCACGTGATCAGTGATGATAGAAATATAAACCATACTGACGGTAAGCTTCAGTGAATCAGATTATTATTATTATTATTATTATTATTATTAATCTGTTTATGTGGCGCGTCCCTGTAAAAGAGCTGTTACTATAGAATGATTATGAATAATTTTGAACACTTTTATTTAAGTGTTAATTAAAATAGATTTTAATCTTACTGATTCATTCAAATTGAACCAAGAATTAAAAAGTAAGAATATTTTATGGTCATTGTGGTGAAAACATTAGTACCTTCATAGGATTGTTTATCATTGTTGTTGTTTTTAATGTGCCTCAATGTTGCAATTAATCTACAAATATTTTTTTTTCATTTTGTCATTTTTCTTCATTTTTCTTCTCCACTTCTGCACTTGACTGCTAATGTTGTAACTATCTGTATATAAACAGGCTGCCATAAAAAGTTCATCTTTATCTCAGGATCTCAGACTGCATTACAGAGAGCAAAGATGATCACAAAGAAAAGGAGCTCATGGGAATCTTCTAGGAAATGCAACATGTAAATAAGGAAATTAGTGAATCAAATAGAAGCGTAATTATAGGTTTATGAGACTCGAGCACCTGGAACGTCTCTGTAGTCTCGTAGTGAGCTGTTAATCAGCGCCGCCGTAACCATTTTAGTGCCGAGCTTTATTCCGGCTGTAACCATGGCAGAGACAGGAGTCGTACAGCTGGCAGTCATTTAAAGCCATTTTAAGGGAAAGAGTGAAGACCTCCATGAAAGATCGCACTAATAGGAGCAAACACGCTAAGGCTAAATTAGCACTACAGTAGTCATGAGGGATGTGAAAATGTCATCACACTTTTAGAGAAAAGAGGTCATAGTGATCAGGAGGGCTTCACATCAGGCTTGTTTTAAAGTGAGGGTTTGGTGTAAAAAAAATTGTTTTAAAGTAAAAAAAAATACATAAATAAACTTTGCAAATTATAGTTTAGTTTAAAAATAATTAAATAAGTGTTGCAGAAGAAGCCTGTTTTATAGTGAGAGCTTGGTTAAAAAATTTTTCATAAAAATTGCTTTAAAGTGAGAGTTTTAATCAATCAAGAACTCAATAAAAAAATTAAAAAATAAATAAATAAATAAATTGCAGCTTCTTATATAGAGAAAGTTTGGTTAAAATTCCTGTGTCACTTTTTTCAGCACTCTGGTTCTGTCCCATCCTGAGAGCTTTATTCAATCATGAATTGTAGTCACAGTCAATTCGTTGTGGTTTGACGCTGTTACAGCACTCTTTAATGAGTTTCCATGCAGGAAAGAAGGAAATATGGACCTGAAAGCACTGGAGCAGGGTTCTGGTTCTCAGTGTTCTGCATCTCAACGCTTCATCTGTAGCTGAGCAACATGCAAACAGACAAAGCTCATTAGCATCGCAGAGTGAGTTATCCGATCCCTGCTCCTGTTAAAACCCTGTCCCAGTCACGCAGGTTCTGCAGCTGAGCAAAAAACACCTTCGGCAGTTCAGTGACATTAACACTCTTATCACTACAATACAACTCTCAGAGGAACCAAAAATAGTTAAGTGGAGAAGGAGAAGATGGAAATATACAGAGAACACCGTATAACACTAAAATGCGCCTGAAAAACAGGTCATGGTTCTAGATTTAGATGATTCTTCGAATGGTTAAAGTTTATAATTTCCAAAATGGGTTTATATAGAAGCTCTAAGGGTTCCCCTAAACAGACAAACCAAAAAAAAAACCACTTTAGGGTTCACCATTTTTCTTTTCCTATCTTTTCTTGTTCTTTAAGTGGTTATGGATTCTAGTTTCATAATTGAGTTCTGCTTAGACTCTTTTCTGAAAGGAAAACCCTCTGTTTTAGGTTTCTACATCGACATCTGCATAGAACCTTTAAGGGTTCTCAAAGATGTCAACTTGTCTCTTTTGAGTCCTTAAACCAAAATACAGATTATGGTTCTTTTTTTAATAATGCTTTGGATGGTTTCTAGCATCCTAAATGGGTTCTACACAGAGCCGTTTTGGGTTCCCCAAAGGGAACTCACTTTGTAATTTTCTTGTACTTTGGATGGGTAAAGGTTCTAGTTTCCTAATAGAGTTCTAGCAGTAGAATCTTCTCTGTTTTATGGCTTTACATAACATCTCCATAGAACCGAATCTCAAACATGCCAGTAAAGAAATCATTTAGGGTTTTAGTTTTATTTTATTATTTGTTTAAGTAAAGGGGGACTTTAGAAGTTATAGTTATAGGTTCTGTCTTCCTAAAGGGGTTCTAGGCGGAACCTTTTCTGAAAGAGAAAGCCTGTAGGATTTTACATAGAACCCTTAACAGTTCAAACAAAAAAACAAAGAGACAAACAAAAAACACTTTAGGGTTCCAGATTTAACCTTTTCCCCCAAAGTTTCTAGCTTCCTAAATGGGTTGTATAAAGAATCTTTAAGGGTTCTCCAATGAGACAGCCCAAAAAACACTTTTGAGGTTTAAAACTAGAACTCTATTTTTGCAAACCCTTAAATTCTATGCAGATGTTATGTAGAACCTGACAAAAGAGAAAAGGAGCTCAAGTTGACATAATTTATTAAAGGAAACGTCTTTGTCATAGGGTTCTACACAGAACATTTAAGGGTCCCCAAAAAGTGGATAAAAAGAAAAAACAGGTTCCGCATAGAACTTTTAAGGACTGTCAAAGAGACAAACCAGAAAAAAATTTCTGAAAAGCTTTTCTGAAAGCAAAACCTCATACTCATACTATTTAAATGTTTTATAGTCACTGCACATAAACCTAGAAATACTAAGTAAACTTTAATCTAAAAGTATAGTGTGTTTAAATCTGTGCATGTGCCTTTAGATGGTTGGTGTTGTCACAGAGCTGCTGCATGGCTGGAGTATCTCATGTGTAAGTCAAGTTATTGCCTTTCTGTTTTAGATTTGTGAAAATAATGGGTCAGTGTGCATTTTGATAGTTTGATTCTTGTTTGCTTGATGCAGTTTAGGTTACTGTTCATAATTACTCTGACAGTTTTAATCACATAACCGCAGCAATGTACAGTTGGGGTGATTTCTCTATAATGTAAGATTATAGCTGTTAGCTAGCTAACATTGCCAGATTAGAAAAAAAAAACAATTGCATCTACATGTAACTATGCAGGAATGCTCCACCATTTATTTCACTTCTTTAAAACTAAAAGCATAAAAGTTGCTGAAGAGAGGGAGCTTAGTCAAAAGCAGAGGAAATGTAGTTAATGTTAGCCACATTCCTGCTAAAACATGCTGGCTAGGCCAGTGTGTATGCTGACTATGAAAAAAAAAATGGTCAAGCCATTCTTATATCTATTGAATATTGTGTGGCAAGTAATTTGTCGAAGCTACTTTATACATAAAGGCAACGTTTGGAATCACCAGATGGCAGTGCTAATGTCAGCCATCTTTTTGCTACGCTAAGAAGGTCTGACCAGTCATGGCTTTATGAAAACAATTTACATTACTTAAAGGACCAGTGTGTAGGATTTTGGGAGATGTATTAACAGAAATGGAATATAATATTCATAATCATGTTTCGTTAGTGTATAATCACCCCAAACTAAGAATCATTGTTTTCCTTAGCTTAGAATGAGCCCTTCATATCTATATAGCCACTGAGGGGTCTTCTATACACTTGGAAAGAGATGGATGAGCGGAGGGATTTTCAGTTGATTGCAGTCACACAAAATCTACACACTATATTCAGTAATGATAAGATTTGTACAAGATTGGAATGAAATGTTTAATGTTTTTATTTTTACGAACATTGGTATCCCCTATGTATATATATATACTCCTGAACAAAATCTTAAGACCAGGGAAAATATTACAAGTATTCACACTTCGCACTGGTGGATTGTAA
>CM074955.1:10629560-10648631 GCA_037577455.1 Pangasius macronema
TTTGAAGGCAAAGAAATGGAATATTCTTCAATGGCCAAGTCAGTCGCCTGATCTCAAACCAATAGAGCTGCTTTTCACTTACTGAAGACAAGACTGAAGGCCGAGAGACCCACAAATTTGAGTTTTGAGAACATGGGCTCCAGACTTCAGGCAGTCATTGTTTCACTTTGTCCAAATACCTTTGAGCCACTGAAAATGGAGGTACTTTGTTGAAAATTTGTAATTCCTAAATGACATATTTTTGTGGAACCTCTTAAAATAAAGCTGAAAATCTACACTTCGATCACATCTTGATTGCTTTATTTCAAATCCATTGTGGTGGTGTATAAAGGCAAAATATATATATATACTGTATATATAGGTGCTTTTTATCATTAGATTTAATTTAATTTAACTGAACATTTAACATTTTATCGAAGAGAAAAGCCTGTCATGTGAGCCTGTCTTGTCAGTTACGTCATTTCTATTACTCGAATAAGTTTAAGTTCATCTGTAATTTGTTAGCTAAAAAAACTAAATCTTATAAACATATGTTTCTATCACCAGGAAGCAAAACAGTACAGCAGTGAGTTTTGGTATCACATATCAGGTCCAGGATATGCTGCAGGATGAACCAGTGGCGTGTACATTGAGGGCTATGTGGGAGGAGTGATTGGGCTAATGCTCTCCTTCAGGCAAGCAGAAATCTATACATAGTTATGCATCATATAATATTGCTGTTGTTATTTTTTCCCTATTCTTCACTGCATAATGTAATATAAAACTGTGGCTAAATGTTTTAGATCATTGTTTTAATATCACAAATTGTGTCTGTTCATTTTTCAGGGTGACCTTACTCTTAGGATGAGGCAGTAGAGTGGACAGTTATGGTCTTAGGGAGGAGGACAGATTGATGGGTTTTAACACTGGTGTCATCAAGGAGAAACAGTAGGCCTCCTATGTTATGAGAACTCCTATGTTATGTTATGAGCTCTTAAAGCATTATAGACTGAAACATTTACATACTGTTCAAGGTTGGTCAGTACCCTGCGTGTACTCAGATTGTCCTTGTTCATTTAACGCTGGGTGCACTTCTCACACATTTGTCTAAAGATCATACAAAAACTGAACATTTAGGGCAACTTGTTTAATTTTCATGTCTTGTATTGTTGTTTAATGTTGACAAATTAAACTGTTTAATTCTATTTTAGTTGTGTCATTTGCCATAAAAGTATATTGAATATAGAACATAGAGAAAATGATTACATTTATTTGTTACCATTTATCACAAGAAAATTAGCAACATTTACATGAATTTAGTCAGTAATATAACTTCATACAGCTAAGTAACTGAAAACGTCAAACGGAAAAAAATCTACTTATTTATTCATAACTATAAATAGTAAGATTTACTTAATATTTTGATGACAGCGACACCTGTCAATGAAGAAATTAAATAGACTTTACTTAATTACATTAAATAAATGTAACTTATATTTATAACTTATAACTAAATATAATTAAATAACATTTATTTAATATCTTCATGAATTTTAAGTTTAGTGGTAAATAGATTTTACTTGAAACTGGTAAGTGAGTTGTACTTGATATTACAGCAGTAAAGTTTACTTAAAATGTACTCATGCAAATTGTTACAAGGATTTCATCAAGTATATCCTACAAGTTATTTTTTTTTTTCAGTTTAGGAAAAAGGGTTCTTATAAAGCTTATATGTTCTAGGGTCGTATTAGGCTTCTACTTTTCATCTTTTTTGAAAACACTTTGGGACTCTAGATTTACTCTTTTTTCTAAGGATTCTTTGTAAGGCTAAAAGACATGCCTTCCTAAATGGGTTAATTAATAATGGTTGAATTGTTTCCCAAAAGTTGACGATTGTAAGGGTTGGTTTATAGAACAAATGAATGCATTTAATCAAATGTAATTATTTCCAGTGACCAGTCAGTTACAGTGCCACTGGAAATGTGAAATCAGTCCTAAAACTAGATAAAAATAACGCAATTAAACAAATACAAACATTATAGTTTTTACATTTTTGTATTGAGCAAAATTATCCAAAATTAAAAATCTCTGTCGGAAAAAGTAGGTGAAGCTCTAGGAGTATGAGTTCCTTTAAAAGGGTAATTGAAGTCAGGTGTTTTAATCAAGGGGAGTGCAATCAGGTGTGAGTTTAGCAGCCAACCCCCCATGGTTCAGGAACATGGGAACATGGGTCCTCACTATCAATGTCTAGATTTATGGAAGTGTGCCATGCCTCGATCAAAGGAGATTCCTGAGGACCTCAGTTAGAGAGTTATCAAAGGTCATCAGGCTGGAAAAGGTTACAAAACAATTTCTAAAGAGTTTGGCCTCCACCAATCCACTGTGAGGCCACTGTGTGCGGTCATCCAGCAAAACTCACTCCAAGGGTGCGGTGTATAATATTACAGGAAGTCACAAAGAACCCCAAGGTAACATCTAAGGACCTACAGGCCACTATTGCATTGAGTATTGTTAATGTTAATAGTGGAAGCCACTACTCTCCAAAAAGAACACTGCTGCTGTCTGAAGTGTGCTCGAGTCCACTCGACATGAATCCAAAATAGAACTTTTTGGTTTAAATGAAAAGTGTTATGTTTGGCGAAGACCAAACACTGCATTCCAACGTAAGAACCTCATCCCAACTGTGAAGCATGGGGGTGGCAGTATCAAGGACTGCATGCTGGACCTATTATTGATGGACTTGCATTGATGGACCTATTAATTCAAGCACACAAGTAAGTTTACAAAGTAATGTTTAAAGCTGGAGAAATTTAACAATTTGGAATGGTGAAGTCCAGACCTTAATCCAACAGAAAGGCTGTGTAAGGACCTAAAAAGGAAGCCCATCCAAGGAAGCCCACAAACATCACTGAATTCAAGCAGTTTTGTACGGAGGTATAGGTCAAAATTGCTCTAACCTGTTGTGCAGGATTGATCACCAGTTACCGGAAATGTTTGGTTGAAGGGTTGCTGCTCAAGGGGGTCATAGTTACTGGATATGTGGCAGAATGGGTTAATTCCTGGTTGCATCATTGAGTGACATCAGTGACCGCCAATCAGCAGTGGCTGCCGCCTGCCTGTTGTTAGTATCTGGGGGTGCGTCGAAGTTTGTTCTGTCTGTGTTAGATTTTGGATTTTCTCTTGCGTTCATCTGCACATACACTGAGTGCTGTGTTTATCTTAAGTGTGTGAAGTGTGGTGTTTGAGTGCACGGTTGTATGTGAGCAAGCATGATTTTTAAGGATATTTCCTCTTGCATCTATCCTTTCTGCTATTAAGCATCAGCTCTGTGTTTTGTTTGACCTTTTGTTTAAATAAATTGTTCTTCTTTTCTTTACCTTTTTTTTAGAATTTTGTAGTGGAGTGACAGCTTTGGCGTATATGTGTTTAAATGCATCTATTCTTCCAGAACATATTATCAGATTCTACTGTCTTAAGGCCTTGATGAATCTTTATGTGGATGATTGACAATTGATTTTTATTTTTTTATGTATTTTTTTTATCACAAAATAAAGTGTTTCTATTTCTATACTGGACCCATGTCTCTTGCCCTCATTGTAGAAACAAACCTGTGTGACCTAGGGCTAGTTCTATGTTCTATCAAATATTTCCCTAGGTGGAATTCCCAGGATGGTGTAGTTAATTATTCCCTGAAATTTTAAGATCAGTATTTACATAGTATCATCTTCTCTGGTCTTGCCATGGAAGCAAAGGTTCACATACTTTTTCCAATAAAGATATTTAATTTTGGATAATTTTGTTCAATAAATCTAAAAACTATGCTTTTGTGACATTTGTTTATCTGGGTTCTCTTTATTTAGTTTTAGGACTTAGATGAAGTGCTGATCACATTTCAGGTCAAATTTATGCAGAAATACAGGAAATTGCAAAGTGTTCACAAACTTTCTAGTGGCACTGTATACTTATAGAACCATAATAACTAAACAATAACTGAAACCACTTAGGTTGCTAGATGGAACCTTTTTTCTCTGTAACAGTGGGGTTCTCAAACTTTTTTCGTGTAAAAAAATTCCCCTACAGTGAAGAACACCTTGGACAGGTGAGATCAGAGACTAGCATTAGCATTAGTATTAGCATTAGCAAGTGGTGAGAAGAGTTCTGTTTTTTTGTTTTTATTTTTTTCAGCAAGCAGGAAAGGTTCCCCGGTCATTTCCGACTGAACAAAACGCAGACCTTCACTGGTGTTTTCACAACTATTTTTCACCGAGTGAAACGGGAAAAAGAGCGTCTCGGATGACCTAATATTCAGCTCATACAAAATCAGCTGGGTTTATTTTAAAGTAGTGGTGTGTTTTTGTAGTAATTTGTGCCGGTCATTGCTAAATATTAGTTTTGGAGAGTGCTCTGTGGGAGTGAACGCGGCACTCGATTAGTGTAAACACAGAGCTCTTCTGTTCTAAAATAAGAAACGACGACGAGGACGAGGTCGATGCTAATCTCTCTCTCGTGCACACACACACACACACACACACAAGGAGGGAAACATAAGGAAAGAGAAACCTGAGGTGTGTGGAACCTCGAAAAATAAAATGAAAGATGAAAACTTTTTATACCATTTTAGACTGCGATTGTTCAGAAGTGTTGATTAATTTTCTATAACAGCAGCATTGACATTAGTGCACCTGGTTTATATTAATGCACTGGAACTAATATGTTATTATTTCGATAGTAACACCTCCTACAATAGTAACATTCCTAAGTAACAATAATCCACGAATCCCATATTGTATTGGCTCTCTAACCTCTCAGGATTCCTTGACTCATTCAACCTGTAGTAAAAAAAATCTTACCATATTTTTTGAATGATACTACAGATTTCATAAACAAACTTTAAGAAAAATGAACAGTCTAAATGCTAATGTTTGGCTAGTAACCCATGATGTCTCGTTGCTATACACGCCACATGAAGTGGGCCTTGAAGCTTTAAAAAAATATTTATAAAGATCAAGAAACAAATTTACCCATAGATTTTGTGATCAATCCTGTTACTTTTTTTTTTGACAAAAAATTATTATTTACAGATTCAAAGTACAGCAATGAGAACTCTATTAGCACCCAATTATTCTAACATAACATATTCGCACAATGGGCTAAATGTTGGATGAGGTATATCGATGATTGCTTTATGATTTGGAAAGGAACAGAACTGGAATTAAATGAATTTGTACAATTGTTAAATTTAAGAGTGAGCAGCATAATCATTAAAATGATTATATATATAAACACTGGCACATGCTATCAACTGATGACACTTTAAACCAAGCATTTCATTATCCACTTCTGTTCACCTACAAGCAAACACGTAACTTGTCAGATAAACTAGTAAGATCTGATGTTGTAAAATATAAAATGAAAATGCATATACAAGAATGTTTTCCATGAACTTGTTCTGCATTTCAGAATTTGAAACAATGTAAAACCTCTTGCTGCCCACTGACAACGAAACACAATGCAATTAAATCATGTATAACATGTACAGCCAAAACTGTGTTTCTCCCTCCTGCAATGTTCTTGCCCCAAGATTTATGTCGGAAAAACTACGTCAGTTAAAATGAACTAATAAATAATTAATAGTGAATTAATAAACATAAATCTGCTATACATTGTGAAGATATAATTTCCCCTATAGCCAGGTATTTTCATGAAATGAATCATATTGTCAGTCAATCTGAGGTGAATAGGATTTGAACAAATGAATATATATATCGTGGAGGGGAAATATTGATAATGAATTATTAAAAAGGAAGCATTCTTATAAACTCCAAGCTATGGGTCCCCGAAATTTAAATGAGGATTTTGATCTGATGTTATTTCTCTAACTGAATCTTTGAATGATATCCACTGATGGATTCCAAAAAAAAAGTGTAAGTTTTCTTAAAATAAGGAGATGTTTATTTAACATTTTTAAACTTTTTTTTTTGTTTTTTATTTATTTAGCATTTGTTGAATGAGTCCCCAGTGTCAATACTTTGTAACAGTCAGAGGTAAAGCTGTAATTTAAAGTCTTCAGACATCTTCAGGACAGTAATACGACAGGCTGCGCTGTTTATCCTGTAGCTTCTATAGTGTTAGTGAGAACAGGATCTAACTTGTTTCATGAAACATAAATGCAGTTATAAATGGATAAAAAGTATGATGTTTCAGTAATTGTTGGTAAATTATTGTGGTATAAGAAGAATAAAACGTGTGAATTGAATCTGACTTTAGTTAAATTTGACATCTTTAAGTTATAAAATGAATAAAAAATCTATATAATTTGCATGTTACATAACTACTTGCATGTTAAGCTGAAAAACAGTTTTCTGTCTGATTTTGATCTTAAACATATTTTATTTAAAAAAAAAAATAAAAATACAGAACATGCTAATCTGTGTACATTCCAGCTGATGAGTAAGGACCAAGAGGTTCGGTCATAAAGTTTCACTCTTAGACAGAACATTAAAAGTTAATGTTGGCTTATGAAAGTATGTCGACTTTCATAATGTTACTCAAACCCCAGTCAGGCCTCAGTGTAGCCGTCTGATTAGCTGAGTATTTTCTCTGCTCTTGCCTGTTCCATAAATTCCAATCCATGAAATCCAATAATGAAAGCTTTAATAGATTTTTTTGCTGTTGTTGTTCTGGATTGTCCTTCAATCATCAAACCCTCACAAACTATAGGATTTAATCAGAAACAGACTTTGTTCCCCTTAAGAATTTCAGATTTGATATTTTTTTAAGACTGAACAATAAATACAAATACAAAAAATCTAATTAGTATTCTGGACTATCTAAAATGCATGATGTCAGTTCTCTAGGCTGTTTTCCTCTAACGTGTAAAAAATGGTACAAAAATAAAATTGTGATTATTACAATGTCACCGTGATAGCAGGAGGCAAGCTTTATTTATTTATTTATTTATTTATTTTTGTCATTTACATGCTGTATTTCTCTTTACATTTCTTTACCGTGGAGTAAAACTAAGATTATGATTGTTATAAAGCGTTTTATCTAAAAACAACTCTGTACACATTTATCCCATGGTAATTTGTAGAAAATAAGATTTCTCTAAATTCCACCAGCAGGTGATTAATTTCCTGGTCGTGATCATCTAAACGTTAATTTTGGACCAACATTCGTCATGCAGTGCCATTTCTACAGACCTGTTTTTACTCTAACATTCATCAGAAGGGCACAGAAATAAAACTGGAAGCTTCCTGAGAGCATGGCGTCAATCACAGTTTTTAAGCTTTTCCCCCCACACACACCATTTCCACCCCTTTCCACACATGTTGGTGAGAAAGAGGCTTAAAAACTTGGATTTTAATTCATTTTAAATGCTTTTTATGCTGTTAGAATTAAATTTTTTTTTTCACTATGAAGAGAAAAACCTCACAGTTTGTTAGAAAATTATTTCTTTATTGTTTATTCAAGCAACCTTATAACCTATAAAATGTTTTATATACAAATATTTCATGCCGTTTTTTTGGATAAAAATTGAACAAAAACTCCAACAATAATCAAAATTTTAGTGAATTCCTTTTTAATGTTCTTCTGATAGGCATAGGAATGAAAGTGTAAATTGCAGGTGATCTAGAAATGTCCATGTTCTTGGGCAAAAAAAAAATTACAAAAAAGAAATTTCTTGCGTGTGATTTATAAGGTTTATAAAGAAAATTGATGTGTATATTTTGACACAAATTGGTTTATAGAGCAGCGAAAATGTGATATATGACATGACTGTGACAAGTGGCGGATCTTTTTTTTAAGTTTAAAGTTTGTGGCATTCAGTACTACATTTTGTAAGGAATAAAACAAATAAGTGTCATGCTATTATAGGAAAATAATCAGTGACAGGGTGATGTGATGAAGTGGAGTTTTCAGCCCAAAGTTGATTATTTTCCTATAACAGCAAGTTCCTGAGTGTTTTATTCCTCTTATACCACAGCGATTTACCAACAATTTATTTTTTATAGTTTTTATCTGTTTATAATTACATTTACTGTCCTTGAAAACAAGGTACTTCCTGATGTCGTTTAGATTATAGCAGCTATAAACAGTCGTTCCCTCACCAGCCTCTCTTTTTCTCTTTACAGTTACAGTTACAGTTTTTCCCCAACTCGTCACACACATTTCCCACAACTACAAACACACATCTCAGTGTCACACACACTATTCTGAAAATCTTGCACTTAAAGGGAAAAAATCCTTTTCATTCAAAAACTTTACACACATGCCTCATAGACAAATAATCCAGTCAGTTTCACACATACACACGAAGCCAAAACCAACCACCAAGTTAGACATTGTATTTCAAAACAAAGACCACAAACACAGCCACTGAATAAGCAACTTACGTATATTTCACTGTTCACAAATCTAATTACTTACAAAATGAGATGAGCCACAAAAACATTCCTCAAGAGCTGCTTGCAGTACAAAAAAGTATCGCAAAAAAGCAGAGGGAAAATGTAGTATTGGTACTGTGTGTAAAGTTTAAAGTACAGAAAAATAAACAAAAAGAAAGAAATCAAAAAGAAAACGTAGGCATTATCTTGCCGATCATGAGGATTTGGCCACAAAACCTCATCTACATCACAACTAATGTTCTCGGCGGCCAAACAGAGGGGGTGAAGAGCCTAGAGTGATGGATCCACCCTTGACACAACTGTGCAGTGATATCTTCATAGGCTCCATGCACTGCCTCGAGAAGACTCACTTGTTGATATAGGGTCCACTCATACACCTTCCACCGCCACACTGAAAAAAATTCCTCAACTGGATTGAGGAAGGGGCAATATGGTGGAAGGAATAGCAGAAGGATGTGTGGATCTATGGCGAACCACTATCGTATGTCATGTGCATGGTGGAGATTGATATCGAAGACAAACCAATTATTTGGTGTATTCATTCGGTTACAGTGTGTATCTATTTGAGAAAAACTGTAATAAGCCAAAAAAAGCAAACAGAGAGTGTACACAAAGTGTAAACTCCTCCCTCCTGAAGATGTCAGAAAACCTAAAGTTCACCATATCAACGATTTTTAACCCCTTTATGTTGAGCCATAGAAGTCCCTGTGAATGAGCTGTTACTATAGAAACGATAACACATTAGAACATGTGCATTAATATAAACCTGTGATTTGCAGCTGCACTACTGTCAGAGCTGCTGTTGTAAAAAAAATAATAATAATAATTAATCAACACCTTCTGACTAATCAGAAACCAGTCAGTGGAATACAGATGTAGACAGCATTAGATAGTAATGTCTTTAGAAACATCACCATTGCCTGTAAGTGGCAAACTCTGAATGAACAGTTTATCCTATGACCTAGTATGAAATTGAGCCATTTGTGTGTGTGTGTGTGATCTTTGCCGCTGTGTTTGTGCAGTGAGAGCAGTGTGTATTCAGCGAGCACATGGCTTGGGTGTGTTAGTGAGTTGGAGAGAACATGCTGCGTTTATTGAGAAGCTTTTCTGGTGGTCCAGCGGAAACTCCTGTGATCTGCTCAGTGTTCAGACTGATGTTATTTTTCTCTGCTGCAAATGAGCCATGCTGTGATTTTCAGTTCCCCAAGTGTGAGAGCCCGAGCATGCGGCGTCTCTGTTACTGCTGTGACACAAAAAGCAACGTTTCCACCCAAACACGTCTCAAATCAAAAGCAAAAATTTGAAATAAAAAGTCATGACAGGTGCACAAGCCTGTACTGCATTACGCTTTGAGAAAAAACAGCTTTTCATATGATTAATTGTTCTTAATTTCCTTAAAATGTTCTTTTTGGAACTTTTCTAATACAGAAACACTGTTGTAGGATTCTACATAAAGGCTTTAATGCTTCCCCAAAAGAGAACAACGGAAGAACTCTGAAGGGTTCCAGGTTTGACCAGTCGGGTGTGGAAAGAGTGTTAGCTGCATGTTATTAGTGGATTGCTAGACTGCTTATGCTAAACAGTAACCTAGCAAGAGGAAAGACATTTTCACTACTCTTCACTGCAATTCAGTGCAATCAGGTCACTTCACCCATCCACCTTTTCCTTTTCCTCAAAACTCAGTATTCCATAAACTTTATTATGCCACACTCTACAGTGTTCCATACGCTTCAGCATTCCATAAACGTTAATATTCTGTAAACGTCAGTATTTCATGCACCAATCCACCTCTTCTCAGCTGGACGACTTGTTTTCAACCTTTCTAAGTTCTCCCACACCACTCCATTGCATCCAATTTAAAAAACTGATGCTTGCCTACAAAGCCACAAAGCTACAAAGTCCTCTAACACAGCTCAGTTGGATGCATTATCACTCAGGGTACAAGAAAGACATGCATAAAGAGCCAAATTCTGATGGCTAGATGACTGGGTCAGAGCATCTCCAAGATGGCAGGTCATGTGAGGTGTTCCTGGTATGCAGTGGTTAGTACCTACCAGAAGTGGTCCAAGGAAGGACAACAGGTGAACCGGCAACAGGGTCATGGGAGCCCAAGGTTCACTGATGCGCGTGGGGATCGAAGGCTAGCCCATCAGGTCCAATCCCGCAGAAGAGCTACTGTAACACAAATTGCTGATAAAGTTAAAGCTGGCTATGATGGAAAGGTGTCAGAACACACAGTGCATTGCAGTTTGCTGCATATGGGGCTGTGTAGCTGCAGACCAGTCAGAGTGCCCATGCTGACCTCAGTTCACTGCCGAAAGCACCTACAATGTACACGTGAGCATCAGAACTGGACAATGGAGCAATGGAAGCAGGTAGCCTGGTCTGATGAATTACGTTTTGTTTTTTTGTTTTTTTACATCATGTTGACAGTGGGTGTGTGCGTGGGAGAGATGGCACCAGGATGCAGTAGGGGAAGAAGGCAAGTCAGTGGAGGAAGTGTGGGTCCTTGGGTCCTGGCATTCACGTGGATGTGTGGACACGTACCACCTACCTAAACATTGTTGCAGGTCACGTACACCCCTTCATGGCAACGCTATTCCCTAATGGCAGTGGTCACGTTCAGTAGGATAATGCGCCCTGCCACACTGCAAACATTGTTCAGGAATGGTTTGAGGAACATGACAAAGAGTTCGAGGTGTTGACTTGGCCTCCAAATTCCCCAGATCTCAATCTGATCGAGCATCTGTGGGATGTGCTGGACAAACAAGTCCGATCCATGGAGGCCCCACCTTGCAACTTATAGCACCTAAAGGATCTGCTGCTCTTGGTGCCATATATCACAGCACACCTTCAGAGGTCTTGTGGAGTCCCTGCCTCGACGAGTCAGAGCTGTTTTGGTGGCACAAGGGGGACCAACACAATATTAGGCTGGTTGCTGATCAGTGTAGAGATCAAGAAATTAGCCACAGTGTACTTTAGTACTAAATGTTCCTTGTGGGGACATGTGAACATTTTCCCCCACATCTAATAAAGGAAAAATCTTTTGTCCACTGTGTTACACCCAGGATTTATCTTTATTTCTATCCCGACTTCCAGATTATAGATAAATATTTTTTTCCACTACTAGATAAAATAAGATTTGTCAGCATGTTCTCATCGAGAATGAATTCAGCTATCAGATAATCTTTAAATACATCCCCATCAGAAATAAATACACCCTCAGTACAAACTTATGACTGTCTTTGACTGAAAGCCCTGAAACAAAGCCGAAACGAACAGATATGTGAAGAACCGAGACACGGCGCTGAGATTTTCTCATGGAACCTGAGACTGAGGCGCCGCTCGCAAACTCTTTTCATTTCCTCTTTCATCCCCTCGCCTTCATCCAGCTTCTGAGGAGGATATTTATATCACAGAGATGTTTTTCTTTTCCACTTTTTTTTAAGTGCGGGAATGGAAAAGGTGAAGAGTTTGATGTTGAACTCATGTCTAAGTTGGTCAGTATTACAGACTGGTCAAAAGGTCAAAGAAAAGTTAACCATGAATAACAAATTTCAAAAATGAAATGCATCCTGTACCAAACATCTGAAAAAGAAAAACAAATCATTTATCCTACAACTCACAAAATTAAAGTTATTCAGCTATTTTTTATTATTCAAGAATTCTCATATGAAACTAAAATCTCTCAGAATCCTGTTTGCTTCATTTTTATTGCACCTTTACATTTCATTCAACACACGCTGGACCTAATTTATCAAACTGGATATGATTTTTTTTCATGGAAGGAGTCTCCAGTGTCAGTGCTTTTTAACATTCAGAGGTAAGACTGTGACTAAGTTTCACAGATGCTGGCATTATATGTAACTATAAACAGATGAAACGTATAATGTGCTATTCTTTAATAAATAAAAAAATTTAAGTATTAAATTATTAAATTATTAAATTGATGTGATAATAAGAGTAATAAGAGTAACAACACCGGACATGCTGTTATGAGTTAACTTTATTTCAGGACAAATCTTAAATCATGTTAATCACAGCTTAGTTAAGACCAGCCTTAACTATAAAATCTAATTTCTGTCATTTGGGAACATTTCCAAATAAAAACATTTTAAAAGCAGATCTAAACTGCTTTTAATTCTCAATTTGTCCCAATACAACACATGGAATTCCAGTAAATCTGATGTGTTTAAGCGTGCCACACACTCACCTGACACCTGCCTTGTGTCACTGTAATGTGTTTGGTACACAGTTAAGCCAGTCGTCTGTACCCTCACTCGTCCTCGCCGTCTACCTGTAAACACAAAGCCGTTTTACAGTAAGTGTGAAATGAGTTATTTATTTCTGCAGCCCTGCAGGGTGTGATGGGTTTTATCCCACTTTAGAAAGACTCAGATCGAGTTTGACGTCTTAAACAAGCACACTTCAAGCACGGGGCGTGTTTCAAAACAACAAATAAGCAGAAGATGTGAGTAAGTAAATGTGCATCAGTTTCAAAGTGTTTGTGGGAAAACGGTCACCAGAAAATGAGTGTGTGACTAAAAACAGCTGATTCTGTCTCAGTGTTGTGTTTTATTGTCAATATCACTTTCAACTCAATAAGAATCCATTGTGTAAGTGAAAAGTAATTAATTCAGTCTAGTGTTTGTGCAGCTTTCATTATTTACACTTAACTTTTTCTTTCACTTTTGACTTTTACTCTAAACAGATTGGTCAAATGCAGCTTGTCTTAATACANACAAAGCAGAAACTCCTCTGTCCTGAAGATGTCAGAAAACTTTAAGTTATAGCTTTACGTCTGACGGTTACAAAGAGCTGCCACTGGAAACTCTTTCCATAAATGTTAAATAAACACATTTCTCCTTACTTGACCATATCAATGAAGTATTAAATACTTTTATGTGGAGCATCCGCTATACAAGTTCCTGTGAATGAAATGTTATTATAGAAATGATGACCTATTAGAAGATTAATCAACACATCCTGAACAATATAATGTGCCATACATAGAGAAAATTTGTCACGTTAAGCAGGAAAAATATTTCACACAAAAACACGCCTTTACCTGCTGTTTTAATGAGTAAATTACAGAATACGGTATGAGGGTGTGTGGTGTTTCGTGCTGAATAGAACAGTGCAGTTTCGCTAAACGGCCTCCATGGAAACCCCGTGTCTGCTGAGACACTGATAAGCACCGCAAATTAATCTCCTTCACTCAAAATTACAGTTTTCTCTGACAAAAGGCGAGAATGACATTTATTAGTGACAGACACACGGAGAACATTCAGCTTAACCCTTAAGTTGCATCCCATCCAGCGGTCATCTCTTAAACAGTTTAGCTCTACATAGAACCTTCAATAGTTTTAGATTGTTTTTTTTTTTTTGTATAATGTACATAAATAAAGTTAGGTCTTGGCTCTCTCAGTGTCGTGGACCAGGTTCGATTCCCAGCCAGCACACGACAGAGCAATGACCTGCTGTGGCGACCTTTAATGGGAGCAGCTGAAAGAAGAATAACAACATGTACCTAAACAAAATTCTCTGAAATTTCTCAAAATTCTGACAAAATTTCTCAAAAAGACAATAACTATGCAAATCACAAGCAATATTTAGTATTTTTAAGTACTTTAAACCTTTTATACAGCATGTCCACCATGAGCATAACACACCACTTAAGTAACGTTAGCAAGACGGGTAAGCAGGTGATCACTGGAAAAACATTGTTTTGTTTTGTTTTGTTTTCCCGCACCATTCTGTGTAAACTCTAGAGCCTGTTGTGGTGAAAACCTCAGCACTTGCACTCTGTTTGCATTGTGCTGCTGCTACCTGATGGGTTGATTGGATAATTGCATGAATACACAGGTGTACAGGCGTCCCTAATAAAGTGGACAGTGAGTGAGTGTGTAAACAGGGTAAACATCACCAGTCATGATGGCAGTGTAAAATCGCGTAGCAGTGAGTAAATCATTATTTTTGCACAAGCCCAAGCAGATGTGGCAGTTTTCCCCCAGCAGCTCTAACACAAACCCACTTCAGAGTTTCTGTGGAAACGAAGATGTGAAACTGTACTCCAGTTTACTCATCTTCCCACAAACCCTATCTGATCTGGCACAGAGAGCAGAGCAGGGCGTGAAGGGGAAGGTGATACGTGACTCAAACATATGACCAAAAACACCAGTGCTTATGTATTTCACACACACCTATTGAATCTTTCTTCCTGCTTACTTTTATTTTTAATATTATTATAACAGCTGGATGTACAGGCACGCCCTGTCAGCCGTTTTCTCTTTCTAAATCCACACAGGAACAAAGAGGCACTGCTTCAGGATGCTAATCCGCACTAGCGCAGATTGCTTCATCGCATGCTAGTCATCATCATGTGCACATGAGCTACACATGCTAATCAACGATAGCACGTCACCAACTTTCCACTCATTTTTATAGAAAACAACACCATTCAAATATTGAACCACTGAACGACTGGCTATTGGGAGACGAGTGACTAGCTCAAGTTATGAAAATATACAAGTAATAGTTAGCAAAAATAGTTAGCAGTCAGTTAATTAGCATTGAATTTATTTATTTATTTTTTTACAGAACGCCACTCCTCACTACATAATTTTCTGTGCATGAATTAAACCTTATCCTGATATTAGAAAGCAGAAAGAAACCTCCACATGCTAATCAAGATTAACATAACAAACATCCTAGCAAAGTGACTAGAATCATTTCCAGACATAAAAAGTTTAGTCATGATTACAAGCGGAAAATACCCACCACTGATTAAACCACAGACATTATCCTTACAGAAAAATCATATCCCTTTCACTTCATCATGTGAAGAACATGTCACGGTGTGTTTCAGCACGTTATGTACACGCATGATGTGAATGATGTCTTCATGAGAAAAATGAAATAATCATGTGAAAACCAGTGAATTTTGCTTAAAAAGAAAATTACACAAGACACAGGAACATACACGAATCACATATAAAAATTCATCACGTGAGAAAACCACACGTGAAAATAAACGTATCATGTAAAATCACTTGTGAAATTAAATGAATTATGGAAGAAAATCACACGTGAAAACTGAATCATGAAAAAAATCATGTGAAAACGTTAATTATATGTGTGTGTGTGTCTGTGTGTGTGTGTGTGTGTGTGTGTGTGTGTGTGTGTGTGTGGGTGGGGGAGGGGGGGGTCGAGTTTCCCTACATGTGAAAATATAAAACAGTGAATCAGACTAATAACTCTAAGAGGGAATGAGAAATGTAAATTAATAGGGAAATCAGACGTAATGGTGTTAAGTGAGAAATGACAGAGCAGCACGAGTTCCAGACGCTGATTAACTCTAACCTGAAATTGAATTACACAGTCAGCAGGGATGCTCTGTTGAGACTGAATATCATTAACGGTATAATATCTGATCGTCTAGGAGGAAAAGTGAATGCCGCTCGGTGTCAGAGTGTCGCTGACGTGACGTCAAGTGAGCAGCACGCAGTCTAAAACATCTTACGTAAATACTATACATAATCGTAATATAATTCACCATCATGTGGTAGATTAACTTTTCAGCACAAACTGTATGTTTTATTATGCAGTAAAATCATATAAGATAAGATGAGTCATAAATGTAAAAATAAAACCTGTATCACCATCACAAAGTGGTGTTAAATCTGCCAGTAAAGAAGAATATTGACTCAATCTGAGTTTCAGACTTTTTTCCGTTAGTTTGACGCCAAAGCAAAAGCATGTTAATTTTTTACACTGTACAGTTTACTTTGCGTAAAGAAAAAATATTAACACGCTTTTGTGCAAAGTAACAAAGTTCAGTTTACTGTACAGTTTACCTTGTGTAAAGTAAAATGAACAATATTTTTTAGCACATTCAAATAATAACTCCTCACAAACAGAGCATCAAGTCCAAATTTGCGGTTTAAAATTTGCAGTTTCAACAGTTGTTGCTGTGTCTATGAGCTTGTTGTGTGGAAATGCTAATACAAATTCCTGCATAAAATATTTTGTGGAACATATCCAGAACAAACGGAGTTACAGCTCTGTCCTTTGGTTCATATTACAGCTTTAATGGCTAAACATTTAAAGGTTTAGACTCAGAGTCGGATTAGAGTCAGATCGCTTTCTCATCGCACTTGACTCGTGTTGGAGTTCACTTACAAGTCAAAAGACCAGATCTCTCTCTCTCTCTCTCTCTCTGCCTCTGTCTCTTTCTCTCTGTCTCTCTCTCTCTCTATTTGCCTCTCCCTCTCTACCTCACTCTCCCTGCCCTCTTGCTCTCTCAGTCACACTCTTTGGTTCCTCACACACTCATTTCTCTGTGTTTTTATGAATAAATCCAGCTGTTGTGTTATTTTAGACCAAGTACATCAGGTATGTTAATGGCTTTATCTCTGTTCGTCATGGCTGCCCCTTTAGACCCTGCTCATAAATCACTCTCACCCACTGAGTGTGTATAAACATAGTAGACACGAGGTCATGACCTCCATCAGAGCCTGCGTGTGGCCTGTGTGATAACACACACTTATCCTGTGCTATTTTTGTCCACCATCACACACGTCATTCCTCCTGTTTTATGCAAATACATCATTAATAAATCAAAGTTTACATATGGCAAAGTTCCGGCGGCCGTTGTGTGGCTGACAAGACAACATGATAACAGAGGGTTTGGAGTAAATGACGACATAGTGGGCGTGTGTTTCAGTCTCTTCTGGAGTGTGTGTGATAGGGTGTTCATTTCATGACGTCATACAATTGAGACAAAATATTCAGAACAATGTCAGCTGATAAACTGTTGTTATGGAGACATCTGTTTCTTTTGGAGACAAACATAATCAAACATAAGTAATAATCAACGATAACAACAACAACAACAACAACGGGTTGGTATGATGAAATTCTGTTACTACCATAAAGTTGATTATTTTCCTATAACAGCACATCCTCAAGTATTTTGTTCCTCTTATACCACAGCGATTTGTCAACAATTACAATTTTTATTTATTAAAAAATGATGCATCATGCTTTTTATCCTTTTATAGTTACATTTAATGCTGAGGAACATCCACCAATCAAGTTCTTACTTATGTTATAGCAGCTATAAAAAGTCTTTCCTTCTACAGCTTCTCTCTTGAAGTTAATAAGATTAAAAAATAAATAAATAAAAGCTCGGTACAGCTTTAGCTCTGACTGTTACAAAACACTGATACTGGAGACTCCTTCCGTAAATGTAAAATAAACTTACAGAAACCTTCACCATGTCAACTTTTTAAAAAATCTGTTTATGTGGAAAGTCCACCATATAAGTCCACGTGAACGAGCTGCGACTATAGAAACAATAATGTATTAATGAGCTCATTAATATAAAGATGTGATTTGCAGCTGCTACTGTCAGAGCTGCTGTTCTAGAAAATCTCAGCGTACTGAAGCAGACTTTAGGAAATTTGGTGTTGTGGCAAGTCTGTTTAGGTGATATTGAATTCTGAGGAAGGAGTTCTTGTTTCTTCTTCCTGGAAAAAAATGCTAATTATTATGTAGGGATTTTTTTATATATATTTTTGTTGCCCACGTTGCAAATAAATAAAATGAAACAGCTGTAATTTTTTTTATTATTGCAAATAAATAAAACAGAACAGCTGTCTTTTGCATTTTATTTATTTATTTATTCATTTATTTATTTATTTATTTATTTATTTATTTATATGACACATCATTGCTAAATTGTGAGCACTACAGCAGAAGTCTTGCAGAGAAGTACTGCACATCCTCACATGTTTGCTGTCACGTTTGCCATTTCAGCTTCCTGTAGTCCTTCAGTGCCAAAATGACAACAGGAGAGAGACAAGTGAAGAAACTGCAGATGAAGCTCCCAGATAAGACTCGAATTTAGTTTCCTTGTATTACACCTGCATGTTGCATAATTATGTTTTTCCCCATTTTTCTTCACCTCACTTGACTGATCATGAAACCAAACCCTTTATACACTCATTCATGTACAAACTAGAGGAGTGAAAATGTGATGAAAAATGAACCTTTTCAATAACTACTGAGTCACTTCCTTACTATCACAATTTCACTGTTACTCTCTGCTTATTTTGCACCTTAGATTTAGCCCTTAGATAAGGAACGGATGCTTAGCAAAAATAAGTGCCCCTATGAACTGACATTAAAAAAGTTGTTTTTATGTACACTAAGAGCGGGTCAAGATGAAGAGAGGCTAGAGCGCCCAAGTGGTGCAACAGGAAAGGTGACCAAAAATCCCTCTTAATACCACCCTTTTTGTTTCTGTCCGATCTTGTACCTTTGTTGTCCGGTTTCTATGTATAGGTGACGGTGCAAATAATTGCCCCAACTGTCATACTTCACAAAGATATTTAACTCAGACTGCCTTTTTAGAACCAGGGTTGAATAAGAATCAATCTTACTTGACTGAAGAAGATGATTTGAAATCCACTTTTTCATGATTTATTCATGGCATCCACATTGTAGATGGACATGTCCCTCAACCAGCAAAACGCTGGTGATGAAAGTGGAGCGCGATATTCATGCTGCAGGAAGTAGAGTAGTGTTTAACCTTAGAGACGCAGGATGATATCAGCAAGACTTCACTGCAAAAACAAATATATCTTAACAAGTGAAAATATCTTGAACATGGGCAAATTTA
>CM074955.1:10657780-10682421 GCA_037577455.1 Pangasius macronema
TGTTTGTGACCTAAAGATTCAATGATTCAAACACTGATTTGATGAACAACTGGAAATCTCCATTATTACTGAAAGATTCACTGATTCAAACATTGATTCAATAACTCGCAGTTTTAAGATTCAGTGATTCGAATACAGCTTCACTGAAAGACAAAGGAATGAATCTTGCTTGTCACTGAAAGATTAGTTGATTCAAACTCTGATATTCTGAACAACAAAGGAGCAAATCTCAGTCATGACCAAAAGATTCACTGATTCTAACACTGATTCTCTGAGTGACAGAGGAGGGAATCTTGGTGTTGATTCACTGATTCAAATACTGTGAATAACAGAGCAGTGAATCTCGGTTGTAGCCAAAAGATTCACTGATTCTCTGAATGACAGAGAAACAAATGTCTGTCATGACAGATTGAGTCACAGATTCAAACACTGTTTCCCTGTACAACAGAGGAGGGACACATGGTACTGACTTAAAGATTCACTGATTCAAACATTACATGCATTACATGCGTTTAATACACATTAAATGCTGCCTTTCCATATACAGTGTAACTGTATTTTGAACTGATATCTATTGCATGAACAACTGGCAATGAGGAACAGCACAGAAGGGGTTGGAGTTTTGGAGTGATTTTCATATCACACAACCAATCCAATCCAGATTACAGACTCATGAAATGACCAGGTGTAAACGTGGTCCCGGGAGATGACAAATTCTGGGAAAATCCAGCTTGAATAAATAACTAGACTGCATGTGATTAGTTGTCGAGCATCACTGGATACAATTTCCACACAGTGTCCAATGGGCAAAAGTTGTCCTCATTACACAAAATGATCAGAGAGAAGCACTCGAATCTTCAGAGGGAAAGTGAAGGTGCGGCAGATTTTTCCAGTTTCCAGAGCCTTGAAGGTTGAAGATGGAATAAAGAAAGAAAATCACCTTAATGGTTGTAATACGTTTAATGCATCGCTCTCGGCCGGGTTTCCCTGAGCTGCAGTGGAAAGTGTTTGCTGTTGGCAGTAAACATGGAAATAAGATCGTTGTGTTGCATGTAATTTAGCTCATTTCTAACAGAGCTGAGAGATTCACGTGCCATCTACCTGCTGTGTGAGGCACTCAGGGAAGCAGGGCCACGTGTGTGTGTGTGTGTGTGTGTGTGTGTGTGTGTGTGTGTGTGTGTGTGTGTGTGTGTGTTTACCTCACCAGACCCCTTCAGTGAAGCCGAATTGCACTACCAAGATTTATTCCAGAACGACTGTAATTATATTCCTCATGCGCATCATTCTTACAGTGAGATCTCACTGGCTGAGAGTAACAGGGATGATAAACAGAACACACAATGGGTAATAAACATTGTGTGTTATACTGAGTATTTTCCTATATCAGCACATCCCTAAGTGTTTTATTCCTTGTCGAACATGCTGAATTTGCGCACTTGTGTCCCAGCTCATCAGCCCGCAGATTATCACCTACAGTAGCTTATAGTAGCCTTTATTTTTTTCTGTCTCTTGAAATTAATTTGACAAAAAAACATTACAGCAATGCATAGACTCCTCTGTCCTGTAGATGTCGGAAGATTTTAAATTACAGCTTTACCTCTGACTGTTACAAGATGCTGACACTGGAGACTCCTTCCGTAAATGTTAAATAAACCCATTTCTCCTTATAGAAAACTTCACCACATCTATGTGGAGGGCTGCCGTACAAGTCCCTAAGAAGGAGCTGTTACTATAGAAATGATAACGTACGAACGAGTGCATTAATATAAACCTGTGATTTGCAGCTGAACTACTGTCAGACCTGCTGCTATAGAAAATTAATCAACACCTCCTGACCAATCAGAATCCAGAATTCAGCAGTGTTGTGGTATAAATTGAAACTGATCATGAAATATTAAAGTGTGTAAACTGTCATAGTTCAGTGTTATTCTGTTCTATAATTCCATTCATTTCATTTTTATTTGTATAGCACTTTTAACAGTGGCCATGGTCACAAAGCAGCTTTACAGGAATAAATACATTCAGGATATCAATTTTAAATTTATAAATTTATCCCTAATGAGCAAGCCAGAGGAGACGGTGGCAAGGAAAAACCTCCCTGAGATGACATGAGGAAGGAACCTTGAGACGTTTATATAACTATAACTGTGTACTACATGGACAAATAGTACAATTGTGTAACCAGGAAATTGATTACAGTTATCACATGACGTCTGTTTTATTGAACCTATCCACGGTCCACTGATGGAGACCTGAGTGCAAAATGGCTCGCAGCAACCATAGCCCCAAAGCAACACAGCAGCCAACACTACGATTTTTGTTTGTTTTATTTCATTTCTGACTAATTATTTCTTGCCATTTGTTGCTGTGTATGTGGGCTGAACAATACTAAAATCATCACAGAGACAGTGTGGGAGAGGATAATAAATCTGTTTTATATATACATATACATGTAATCATGTTAAAGTGTGTGTGTGTGTGTGTGTGTGTGTGTGTGTGTGTGTGTGTGTGTGTGTGTGTGTGTGTGTGTGTGTGTGTCTGTGCATATCTGAGTGTGTCTCTGTCTGTGGAGCCAGAAATTAAATTAAGAACTGAATTGTGAGAAATGTTCTCTGTATACACACACACACACACACACACACACACATAGTAAAAGAGTATTATATAAACAGCAAATAAAGAATCATTAGCTGAGATGAGCTGAGCCCTGCTCAATCCAAGGGCCCAAAATGATCATGACCATAACTAGATCACTAATTATGCAAAGAACTATGTCTTAGTAAGAAAAAACAAATCTAAAAAAAAAAAACAATTTTATGTAATATTTCTCATTAGGATATAAGATATAAGATCATTAAAAGCATTTAGTAATATCAAGCTTTTAAAAAATATTAATTAATACTTTAATTGTTATTAATTGTTATTGTTAATACTTGTTTAAAGAGTAATGAATATGTAGACTGGTGAGCTGACAGCAAGGCTTTGCTAGCTCTAGTTATCATTCTTTACAGCTGTGGTGTGCAGAAAAGCATCTCACTGAACCTTGCGGAGAATCTGCTACAAGAGTAGAAGACCACACTGGGTTCCACTCCTGCCATCTAAGAACAGGAATCTGAGGCTACAGAGGGCATAGACTCACCCAAACAGGACAGATGAAGAATGGATAAACATCACCTGGCCTTTATCTGATCTTCAACTGTTCAGCTTCTGAGATACTCAGACCAGCCCATCTGGCACCAGCCACCACACCGTGCCGTTTTTTTCCTAATTCACATGTCTCATCTGCATGATTTGATGCATTGAGCTGATACAACATAATTGGCTGATTGGATAATTGTATGAGTGAAGAGGTGTATAAGTGTTCCTAATAAATTGGTCAGTGCGTGTATTTATGAATTCAGTAGGATATAACATAGGAAGAGCAGAAAAGGCTTCAAACATTCATAGTAAATGAAAATGAAACAAGTGAATATCAGAACAGGATTACCGAGTGAACCCTACAGGTGCCACCTTTCCTGTCCTTCATCATCATCATCATCATCATCATCATCATCATCATCATCTCGAACGTGAGACCACTCAGCAATCCCTGAGGACCTCAAGAGTGGGTCAAAAACCAAAAGGTTTTAATGGAATTATATGATCACAGCATGAAGGATTTTCTGCTTCTGCCTGCTGTGCATTAGAAGCTCTGACTGGCATTACCTCTGAAATCAAACTGTTTAATACAGATGAATGATAAAGTGGTTTCCTTGTTATAAAGCAGCATTTATTTGTGTTAAAACACACATATTTGGTTCAGTGTTAAAGTGTTAAAATTCACTCAGAGGTCATCTCCTTTATTCCTTCACTCCCAGTTCCTGCGATTTTTTTTTTGTTTGTTTGTTTTTGTTATTAAGTGTGTCTCGGTTGGTGGTTTGACTCTGAGCACTCTTTTCTTCTGAACTCTCCCAGTGTTAGTGTCTTTATTTCCTGCTCCTGCCGAGTCTCTTTTCCGGGTCTCCCAGGGCAACGGGCGTGTACGAAGATTAAAAACGCCCGTCTCTCTCTCTGTCTCTCTCTCTCTCTCTCTCTCTCTCTCACACGCACACACTCAGTGACCTTCTTCTGCCCTCTTTCACACTCAGTGCTGCTGCTTTCTTCATTTCTCACATCACTGCGAAAGGATGAGCTGCTGATTCACTTCTGGGTAAAGAGTTTTGTAATGTCATGTTTGTGATGGGGTTATAACTGCTGTATAAAATACCAGATTGTATTCAGGGATGTCTAATCCATTTTATTAGTCACGTGGAAACGATCTTACAGGAAGCAGATGTTTGTATTCGGTAGCCTACACACAGACACACACACGCATACGCTCACAGATTACACGATCAGAGGTTAAGAGGCTGAGGGAGATGATAACACACTTCTTCATCATCATTTTCTCTTCACATCCAGTGTATTTTTCCCTGATTCTAAGCAGGAGCCTTCACTCAGGTTGTATGGATTCATCCATCAAAGTACAGACGTCAGTGAATCCCTCCATGCCGATCCAATTGCGGCTGAATAACTCTGATGACCTAAGCCGACATTTTTCCCAATGTGGAGACGGAGAGAGAAATAAAAAAAAAAGACGCTGGGTGGGTGTTTTTTGTTTTGTCTGCAGTTTTAGTGTTTCAGGACTTGATTAGCAGGACGAAGTGACCTTTCCAGATGCCAGTTGCTGCTCGATAGATGCATCAAACTCTGCTGGACATTCCGAAAAGAAAAAAAAGGCCCGAGAGGCCATCCATCCACTCCGTCACCGCCATTCTGTTCGGCTGGGATTGTATTTAGCGAGGCTCTGAAAGGGCAAGACTCAAGCTGAGGCCTGAACACACACATACCACACACAATGAACCCTCAATGTCACTAATCCATTAACCCATAAAGTCTGATTCACACACTTTGTTCTTCTCTTTTTATGATCAGGATGTAAAGCGTGGCAAGACCTTGGAGGGGATGAGATGGAACGTAGGCATGTTCATTTATTTCTGTTCATCACGGTGGCTCAGTGGGTACCACGTCTCAGCTCCAGAGTTCTCGGTTCAGTCCTGAACTTGGATTTTTGTCTGTGTCTGTTTCACTTGTTCTCTCTATTGTTTTCCTCCAGGTTCTCTGGTTTCCTCCCACCTCCCAAAAACATGCTGATAGGTAGATTGGCAAGACAAATTGCCCCAGGACTAAATGAGTGCTTGTGATGAACTGGCATCCCATCCAGCATGTATTCCTGAACTCATGCTCAGTGTTCCCAGGATAGACTCCGGATCCACAATGACCCTGGCCAGGATAAAGAGCAGTTACACATCAAACACACAAAGTTCCTCTTAATTTCTGCTGTTTGTTGCAGACAAATTCACAATTTGCATAAAACCAAGTGGATGGAAATGTCACTGTGGGTTCTCACTGAGTTTTTAAGGAAGCTGTCAGTTCCTTTTTACTTCGAGTTGATTGATGGTGAGAGTGAAACACAGCTCACAGCCCGATACATCACTCAGGGATCAGGGTAGGAAATAAAGAAAAGAAGTCTGGACTGCACTCAATCCTCTGGGAATGTTAACCCTGTACACACTGTCCACTTTTTACATAAATGCTCTTAAAGTTGACCTGATGACGCTTTCAGCCCAAACAAGAGCAGAAAAAGAAGATGTTAACATCAGTACAGATGCAAATGACCAGAAACAAAAATACAGGAAGCGGGAAAAGAAAAGGAGCTGACGTGCTGAATTGAAATCGTTCTAGTGAAATTAAGATGAACAAACTTGTACGAGGTGAGTGTAGATTAATAATATGTCGTTTGACCTTAGAATGAACTTTCATAATACTTTTTATAGTATTTGATAGATACATTGACTTTTAAAGGTGCACTTAATTTAAATGATTAGCTGTCATTACTAACATGCAAATGTTTAGTAAAAGTAACTTACTGTATATGATTTATACACATTAATTAATCACAAATTATATCTGTTAAATATGAAATAAGAGACTTACATAAGTAAAATCTATTTGATTTATTTAAATATTTTTGGTTTTTAGTTTACTATTTCAATAATTCATTTAATCCTGTTTACCTTGTTCTAATTTATCAATGTATATAAATAAATAAAATGGGGAAAAGAATAATGAGACATTATTCAATATCACATTTCATATGTTTAATTTATAAGCACCATTCTCAAACTCAAGCCAAACACACAAACAAACAAACAAACAAGCAAACAAACATCTCTCGAGATAGTAAAAGTCGTGGGTCCTTATAAGTCATGGAAAACAATTAAAGTGACATAATGGTATAAAATGGTATGACATAACATCATATTTATTATTACATTTTTACCTTACAATAAATATGCTTTTAAAGTTGTATTTAACCTGACATTAATATTTCCATCAGTCTCATAAAACCCCTTGAATTAGACAATTGTATGTATATTAGACAAATGTACAACACTATTCCACACATATCCCAGTGCACCATCATCAGTGCTAATCACTTCCCCCGAACCCGAACACTCGCAGCGACATGCTACGGCTCTGAACATTTGTTTTTCTTTGTCCCTAAAAATCATCTAAAGCTAATCCACAGCAAGAGCAAACTACCAACATGCAATGACATTCAGCCTCATAATGAGCCTCTTTGTTTGAAACTTCCTGACAGGTGACGAGCCATGAGCCAGCACATTCTGTCTGAAAGATTTTTGGTCTCGGTTCAACCCTCAGAAGGTTTTATAAAATCACCTGCGGGAGAAAGTAACTTGACAGATCATTATCATTATTAAAAAAAAAAAAGCAAAAAAAAAACGCATAGCGGCTGCCATCTCAGACTGGAATTAATCTAAATTCAGAGAACTGTAACCAAAAAACTAAGCACCAGCATAACAACAACCACAACCGCTAATCAGAGAGAATAACACATTTATAAATTCTTTAGCTAATTCAAATGAAATTACTCTCTTGTATAGTGACTTTAACCATGACATGGCTATTGGGTATTTCAGAAACAGCTGGTCTCATGGGATTTTCACACACAACAGTCCCTACACAGAATGGTGCGAGAAACACCTTGTTGAAGACAGAAATCAGAGGAGAATGACCAGACTGGTTTGAGCCGACAGGAAGTCTAGAGTAACTCAAATAAGCACTCTTTACACTGGGTTCCACTACTGTCAGCCCAGAGCAAGAATCTGAACAAGAGTCCTGTTTGGGTGAGTCTGTGCCCATGATAGCCTCAGATTCTTGTTCTTGGCTGAAAGAAGTGGAAAAGTGTGAAGTGTGGTCTTCTGCTTTTGTAGTTCATCCACCTCAATGTTCGATGTTTTGTCCATGCTGAGATGCTTTTCTGCTCACCATGTTTGTATAGAGTGATTATATGTGTTACTACAGATGGGGTCATATGTTTACATACACCTTACAGAATCTGCAAAATGTTAATAATTTTAAAAAATTGCATTTTGTTTTTTATTTAGTACTGCCCTGCCCTGCCCAAGCTATTTCAGATGATTACATATAGTCCACACGAGAAATTAATAACTGAATTTACACAAATGAACCAGTTGAAAAGTTTACATATGTTTGATTCTTAATACTGTGTGTTGTTACCTGGATGATCAGTGACTGTTTTTATGTTTTGTGATAGTTGTATATGTGTCTCTTGTTTGTCCACTGTTCTTCAGAAAACTCCTTCAGGTCCTGCACAGTCTTTGGTTTTCCAGCATCTTCTGCATATTTTCTTTCCAACAGTGGCTATATTGAGATCCATCTTTTCACACCGAGGACAACTGAGGGACTCGCACACAACTATTGTAAAAGGTGTAAACATTCACTGATATTCAAGAAGGCAACACACTACATTAGGAGCCAGGGGGATGTAAACTTTTGAACAGGAATTTTGGTGTAAATTGTTATTATTTTGTTTAAATATCTTATATTTTCATTTCGTACTGCCCTTCAGAAGCTACATAAGATACGTACATGTTTCCCAGAAAACAAAATAGTAACAATTTACAACAATCACCTTATTCAAAATTTTACATCCCCTGGCTCTTAACGTATTGTTTTGCTTTCTGCAGATTCTGCAAGGCGTATGTAAACTTGGCCTCATGCCTAAGGCCAAATCACAGCTGTGCCAAAACTGTATAACTGCACTCTTGATAGTGCAATACTGCTTAATTATTTAGCGAAGGCTGTAACTGTGAGGAGGGCAGGAGTTTGGGGGACAAAGGTGAGGGCAATTAGTGAGTGGTGAGTTTGTGTGTGTATGTGTGTGTGTGTGTGTGTGTGTGTGTGTGTGTGTGTGTGTGTGGTCTAATGACGCAGAGCAGCAGCACAAGAAGCCAAAACAACTTGTGTTCTTTTTGGTTTCGAGTTGGTTGTTACAAAAATAAGAAGCCGAAAGGCCTGGGTTCTCCCACAAAGTGTCACAAAGCCATTCAAAAACACTTTTTCTGCTTTGAGTGCACGCTTACCGAGCTAATACATGCACTCTTAGAAAAAAAAAAGATTCTTCTAGGGTTCTTTAAGGGTTCAACAGGTAATTAAGGGTTCTTAACTTCTAAAAATAGTTCTACTTCTTAAAGGAACCATTCATTAGAGTAGACTAACAACCAAGATGTATCTGATACACCCCTTTTTGACTTACTTTAATTGTACATTTATACGTTTACTATTTAACGGAGGTGTGTAATTTGATACATTTTAAATATGCAAATGTGCACATATTTAACAATCTATTGCCTCGTTTGCATATTCTAATACATTTTTAAAAGAAAGTAGAAAACAGCTCTTGTATTTCATTTAACATAACCTCCCTATACCTCACAGACTGTATAAGACACACCCTTCTGTACCATACAAAGCAACGCCCATCTGTATGTCACAAAGACATGGCCCTCTGTATCACACAAAGAAATGCCCATCTGTACGTCAGTTTCTTTACCGGGAGACATAGTCACAAAGATATGGCCCTCTGTATAACACAAAGACACACCCAACTGTACCATACAAAGCAACACACCTGTGTATCACACAAAGACATGCTTATCCTTCTTAGGCATGCCCACCACTCTGTAGTCTCTCCACAAATGGCATGAAAATCTATGCTACCTACTGATGTTAATTATGATAGACATTAGATATTAATCCCTTTACTGACTATTAAAAAACACTAAACCCAGTGTTAGATTTAAATATGACTTCCTCAACACCACTCACTTTCCTGTTTTTATTTTATTATTTTATTCTCCTGTGGTGTGTAATTCCACGTGAACGCCTTTCAGTGTGTTGTCATTTTTCATTCAGAACTTCAAATGAAACTCATGAGGAAATGTCCACAGAGCCAGAGGTAACCGGAGATGTTTCCACACACAAGCACACACACATACACCCTCAGAGCTTCGTGAGAAAGAAATGGTGTTAAGGTTTGAACTTACAGCTAGAGAAAATTTCAGCATTGTTGCTAGGTGCTAGCTTTCACGATTAGCTTATCTTTCTCTTGTACATTCTCAACTTGCTCACAACTTCAAAATATTCTATCTCTACACTATTCTACTTTAAATGTTAAAGCGATGCTTTTCTGTAGCATTATGTGTCGTCATAAAATGAACAAATGTCACAACCAACATTAGCAAAATATGCTAATTTCATGCATATTGAATGTGAGTCCTTCCAGATTCATCGCTCCTCAAAACTTTGCTATACCTGTTCAGATAAGGCACTTAGAACGTCTCTCTGATGTTACAGCCCTGATCCACTTCGGAGCAGCTGGCAACTTTATTGACCATGTGAGTTTTCGCGATTTGGGCGAGTGGGTCGGTGAGGTTGTGGGGAACCTGGGTATCCTTCACCCAGGTATTGGGTGATTACTGAATCTCTCATGCTTCACATCAGCACCTTGCACCAAGTATGCACTTCACTGCTCATCAGAGTCATAAACAAGTTTCCAGTTGTGCTGGGGTTCCCTTGGATGTACACCCACGACCCACAGATCTCCTGGGCTGACAGGGAAATCACCCACTGGTCCTCATCTTGTTGCACTCACTGTCTCCAAGTCAGTTGATGAAACTTACTCCAAGGTGGAAATCCCCCAGAGTACCAGGACCTTTAGCAAGGCTGTGTCAAAGACCTTATAGCAGGTGCCCCCTCACAATCATACCTCCCCCCTTTCTGCCAAAGAAAGCCAAGCCACTGACGAATACACCGAGGAGGCCCTGAAACAATGGTATATTCATCCATCAACTGAAGAAGAAAGATGAATGGAAAATGGACTTTAGCACAACTTCTGGTCACTTTGAGTACTGCATGATGCCATATGGGTTCTCTTGTGCTGCATCAGTGTTCCGGTGCCTCATCAATGAATTTCTGAGACATCCTGGACAAGTTGTCATTGCATATATTGATGGCATATTGATTTACTCTCCATCCAAAGAAACACAGAAACCTGTCAGAAAGGTTCTTGCTCATGTCTATGAAAACTGTCTCTTCATCAAGAGGGAAAAGTGTGAATTTCATGTTTCCAAGGTCTCATTCTTAGGATACATAATTAGCCCTGACAGAGTTCTCATTAATCAAGACAAAGTCATAGCAGTCAAGAACTGGCCCATTTCCACCACCACCAGGTGCTACAGAGGTTCCTGGGGTTTTATTGGAGATTCATCAGGGGCTTTAGTTCCATCGCTGCATCCCTCACGTAACTGCTCAAGAAGGGACCCAAACAACTCCACCGGAACACCTAAGCTAAGCCTTAGAATGCCTGTTCTCCCGTATGTGAAGTCGGGGGTAAGACTTTGTGGGACTCTTGTGGTTTCGTCTGAGGGAGAGTACGAATATAGCTGCCCCTCCCAAACAGAACATGGAAGTATGCGTCTTGCTGCAGTCATGATTTGTAGGGGCAAACACATCACTTGGGCACACACTTCCCCAGCTACAGGACACCCAGGAACCCACAGAACTCATCAGCTACTGCAGAGTAAGCACTGGTGGCCCCACATGCTCTCTGACATCTATAAGTTCATCTCTTCGTGCACAGCTTGTAGGAAGCCATAGTTCTCATAGTTTCTCTCACATGAACGTTAGAAACAATGTCACACTACAATCCCCAAAATGCATTGCGGCCTACAAAGATGGCCTCCACAAACTACAACTCCCAACCTGCTTTATGGCCTACAGAAATGGCCGCCACAGACTACAACACCCAACACACACAAACTCTGTCATGTTGTAAGACACCATCATACTAATCACACACCTGGACTTGATTATAAACTCTCCTATATAAATTCACACAAACCTACAGTTCTTTGCTAATTTTGCCTGACGTTACCAAGCCTTATATCCCATGTGTTTTTGATATCCTGGTTATTAATCTGATTTCTGGTTTTCTGGTTACTGATTCTCGTACCTTGACTGAATCAGTCTGTTTGTACATCGCCTGACCTGTGCCTGTTTTGTGACTGTGACCTTGCCTTACATTTTGGATTTGTTTGGAAGTTTTTAAATGAGGCATTCTACCATTCTAACTGCCACCGTCTCTGCGGTATGTATGACATATATGATGACGTGTATGGAAGAAACAATGTATTGTATATTTACTTTAATATCAGATCTCCACAGGAATGTATAGAACTACTGGTTAATGTTAAATTAGCAATAATTAAGCTAAGTGGGATAACGTACAACACAAGCTAATGTGAGCACTAAAACCCCATAGCAACACTAGCCAGTTTATGTTCAAATGCAAATTCCACATGAACTATCCACTCTGGTGGTATTCAATCCTTCAAAAGTTACATTTTTCATGAGTTGTGGTGTTCAATATGGCTGAAGGTTTGGATGCCTGATTAGTAGTTGATGCTATGTGTAATTTTAGGCATACAGAGCCTTTTCTTAAAAATCTACCAACACATCTGAGGTAAAGTTAAATGCTCGGATGGTTCTGTCGTGTTTCCAATTTCATTACGCCTGTAACAGCTTGTTTAAATGTTAGTCTCAGACCTTAGCTGACTTATGTTTATCTATTCCTGTTGCCTAGTAAGAGATGTGAGGAAGCAGCAAGACCTGATTAGTTATACAGATGAAAGCTCTCTTATTTAGAAATAAAATAATGTGAGGTAGTCAGAAAGAAATGTGAGGTAGTCAGAAGAAAGTCAGGAAGAAAAATGTAACGTTTATTATTTTACATTAAAATGTAAGATGGAAATGAACGCCAGAGACAAAGAAGCTCTTGAATCCAAAGGAAATGTAGGGGAAGGTTATTATTATTAGTAGTATTATGATTATGTATTTTTCAGTCATTATGCATGTTTCCTGACGAGCTGGAAATGAGTGATAAAACACGGCATTCTTTTAATGACGGCTTCGTCTCAGCGATTAGCAAATCACAATCACACACAATAGCGAGCAGCCCAGCTGTCCTACTCAATTAGTTCCTGTTTCCTCTTTTCATACAGGAAGAATTGGAGCTTAAAATCAAAGAGCTGTAATGCCTCGTCACCGGACAGCAATCCCACTCGCCCACACCCACACACACACACACACACACACACACACACACACACACACACACACCTTACCCAGCAAATTGGACTTTCCTGGAGTCTTAGACAGTTTACAGCCTTCTTAGTGCACTTGAAAGGAAACTTGGAGGTGGGGTTGTTAGAGTGTGGAAACACTGACAATAAAGTTTTCTGTTTCCCATCAAGGCAATTCGATAAGGGGAGAAACGCCCAAGGCCATCTTTACACGGCGTACAGTTTCCTCTGTGTCACTACATTTTGTGTGTGTGTGTCTACTCTTAAATGTTTGTCTCTTTTGTTTAGCTTCTTTTGCAGTTCTTTATATAATCGTATTACACAACAGCATACATTTGCGTGTCTATAAAACCTGCCGAGCGAGAATTACGAGCCATATGCAGATAAGAGATGAAATCAGACTGATAAGCATTTTTATGAAGCCTGAGGACATTAGTGCAATTGTGCAGTCATTAAATGGTAATAAAATTCTAATCACGGATGAATTGGTCTATAAAAAGGGTGCAGTTACGCTGCACACAGAAGAAATTGGACATTGCTAGGAAGGAAATTAAGGGTGCAAAAACTTACTTTAGAGATATCTACTTCTGATTGTGTGCGCAATGAAACCTACTGAAACCCTTCTGCTCATTGGTGTGATTAGTTGAATGGAGTCGACTTGTGTGTCATGTGATCTCAATATAAATTGCCTGTTCATGGAAGAACCCAGAGTTCTTTAGAGAACATGCCTAAAACAAACAGCATCAAGAAATCCAAAAGTCAGCGAGTGGGTAAAGACGGGATTAGTTAGAGAAGCAACCAGGAAGCCAAGGTTAACTCTCAACATGATACTACCACTACCATGCTTCACACTGGAGATGGTGTTCTCAGGGTAACAGGGAAATACGAAAATAAAGCTCGGAAATACTTTGAGGACTAACACAGAGCAGGTGAAGAGTAGGAAGTAGCTGACAGAATCGTATTTTCATTCGTATCCCACCTCTGCCCTGTGTGCACAGAGTTTGCATGTTCTCCATGTGCTTTGGGGGTTTCCTCCCCAGTCTAAAGACATGTGTTTTAGGCTGCTTGACATTTCCAAATTGTCCATAGTGTGTGAACAAGTGTATGAGTGTGTGTAATTGTGCCATGTGATGGGTAGGCACCCTGTCCAAGATGTCCCTCTCCTTGTGCCCTGAATCCTGTGGGATAGGCTCCAGGCTCCCCTGTGACCCTGTGCAGGATAAGCAGTATTGAAAATGGATGGATGGATAATGTTTCCATGCATTAATGAGGAGTTCATCAAGGTAAAGCGCACGTTTGCTTATAGAAGGCTATACAGGCGTTGCCAGATTGGATTGTTTCAATCCAAACATCATTTAAAACCTAACTATCACATGCATCTTAAACTTATAAATTCAAATATATCTATAAGCACATCTGTGAGATTTGACAACAGCTAAAAATACTTGCATTTAATTGCTAAATGAAGTGTTTGAAATGACAGACCAAACACATGGTAGCTCCAATAGATAAATGGACTTTGTTTACAAAAAAAAATCAGGTGTGTTAACCAGAGTTATCCAGTAAATTAAAATATTTTATTCCTCATTAATTAGGCTTTTAATTGGCTAGCTAGTGGTTCATATAGATTTTTCCTTGTGCAGCCTTATTCCTAAGATGACTTTGAAAGGTATTTGTTAGAATGTTCTTCAATTACTAGTCTAAAATGTAATGATAGTTCTAATTAGAAATGCTTTTGCATATTGAATTGCATTTTTAGTGCAATATATCCTTGGCAAAGATAACTTCAACAGTATTACTAAACTTAAACCCACTGTACATGGCAGATTAAGTTGGATTTTTCCCTATAATTTTCTTTTGAATATTAAAGTTGGGAAGTGCAACTAAACATTTAATTCAATTTCAGGAATAGATATAATTTCAGTTTATGTACAGTTAACAGCCTTACACAGTTAACAGCCAATAAGAGAGCTCAGTGAAAGAAAAACGGTAGAGGGGTGTGAACTAGCCTGAGGAACCTTTCTTCATGCATAGTTTTCTTCTTATGCCTGACTTATCTAGTAAGTCCAGGTCCAACTTTATCCCACCAAATTCGGGATTTTGAGATGACAAAATGAAATCAATTCTGCAAAAAGAAACGGGATGCTAGAATTTTCATGTCATGAAGTGTACAAAAATTATGCATCTACCTGAATGAGGTCGGCATGGTGAACTCCATCTTTACTTCAACAATAAATAATATATTTAAAAATATATAAATGTTCTCCTTTAGAGATGTTCCAACTTGTTAGCCATGCATTTTCTACATTTCACAGGAAGAAAAGATTGACGTAAAGAAGAACAGATAAAACAAACAGAACCCCAGTGACTCATAATGAGCTTGAAAATAAAGGATATCCAGACACCACAGGAATATACCATAAATCTGTGAAGAATGTGAACAAACAGAGTATGAGCCCTGTTCTGGACATCAGGCTGCTTCATGATGAAGTGTGCATAGAAAATCTACTTTGAGAGTGCACACTAATGAGAGGATGATGTGGTCTTCACACGGAGATTACAACATGTTTGCCATTTCAGCCCTCACAAGCATCACAGGACGTCCACAAATGTTTTTCCCATCATGCCCTTGTTATTGTACACTAAGAACTTGCAATGATCTTATTAGTGTGCAGTAATAAAGCGCACTTTACTCTGAAGGCAGTATCAGGCTTCAAACGTGTGTGTGTTCACATTCCTGCCAAATTCACATGATATTTCTGTGAAGCGTCAAAGAAATTCGTGCCTCTTTGAGATGAGGGTTTATTTTTCCAAAGGCACGTCTGCCATCTTCTGGACAACCAGAGAAAGAGTTGTGTGGAATGTTTTCCCTTGCTGAAATGTGCACTAGTTAGGGGAAACAAAACGCTGAACTTGAATCAAACGAACTGAATCAAATGCAAAATGATTCTTTCCAACATTAATTATTCTGCATTTGATTCAGATTCTATATAACAAATCTTGATTCTCAAATGATTTAGGAGTGGGAGGTGCTTTGAAAGTTAGCCACGCCCACTCCATTAACTGTGGCTCATCCTCTGACATGGCGGAACAAATGGGACCAGCAAGAAAACTGCATTGTAGTTACATTAAAAAGCTAACAAATATAATTTCTTTATCATACCATATAATGTCGGTGGCATCATGAAGTGCTCTAAGATCACATACAATTTTCTACACCATTATCTACAATCCTGGGCAAAAAAATGTGCCAAGCCTAAAATGGCAAAAATATTAACGTTTTAATGGTCTTAACAACAAATCACTGGTCAGAAAATTAGCAATTAATTAAAAGAAATTAAACAAATGCACTCCTGAGACTTTCTCTGTAATAATTTTGCTTGTTTACTTTGGCTGCAGTGAAGTGTTAGGGGAGAAGCTAGAAACAGGGAAATTCACTTATACAGTTCCCTTTTACACAAAGGTAAAATCATGACCATGGTTAAAATGCTTGATGTAAATTTCAAACTAACCCTATGTAGGATAAATGGTACAGAAAACGGATGGATGGATAGATCTTCTGGGATGTTTATTTTTTCTTGAAAGATTAGTCATCCAACGAAAGATTAGTAATAGCCACAAGGCTTAAATATTTAAAGAAATCAAAGTGAAAAGCTATCTACTAAGTTCTTTTATATATCTGTTTAATTCTTGCTCATTGTCTGACCAGTGATTTGTTGTTAAGACCATTAAAACGTTGATATTTTGGCCATTTTAGGCTTGGCCCTTTTTTTTTTTTTTTGCCCAGGATTGTAGATAATGGTGTAGAAAATTGTATGTGATCTTAGCGCACTTCATGATGCCACCTACATGATATGGTATGATAAAGAAATTATATTTGCCAGCTTTTTAATGTAACTACAATGCAGTTTTCTTGCTGCACTTGGCCCCATTTGTTCCGCCATGTCAGAGAATGAGCCACAGTTAATGGAGTGGGCGTGGTTAACTTTCAAAGCACCTCCCACTCCTAAATCATTTGAGAATCAAGATTTGCTATATAGAATCTGAATCTGATTCATTATAGAGAAACTGAATCAAATAGAAATAACCTTTTTCCATCATGAATTATTTGTGCATTTGATTTAGTTCCTCTATAACAAATCTTGATTGTCAAAAATGAATCATTGTGTTCATTAGAGGGAATGAGTCATACGCAGAATGATTCATGATGTAAAAATGAATAGCTATTATATTGCTCCATTATGAACAAAATTGTGGAGCTGAGTGGGGCAGAAGGGTTGAGTGCTGTAGGAGGGGTTAATTGAGACCGAGTGCTCTTTCATTCTGTGCTCAGTCAGAATGAGATTTGGCAGAAACTTCTGAAACGCTGGTAAACGAGTCATGTGTCATCCTCAGTCGAAAGCCAGACCACAACTCCACTGTCACGTCTCCAGCTGCTGTGATGAGACGCTGAAAATATTCGTTTAGCTCACAGAGTAAAATGTCCTTCTACTGTTACTCACTTTTCATTATTGTAAAAACATCTGTCAGTGTGGTAACTCTCTTACACAACAGCCATGTCACTCTCACACACACACACACACACACACACACACACACACACACACATTCTACTTTCATTATATCATACTACATGGTATTATGAACAAAAACTAATGTAGGTGTAAATTTTAAACATTTATTAAGCAACTAAAATTTACATAAACAGGCAAACATCCACACACACACACACACACACACACACATACACACGTACACACACAAATATGCACGCAGGTGTGCTGCAGTTCTCCTAAGTGAACACAAGGTGATGTAGGAGTCTTTCAGATACTTGTCACTGACTGACGCTGTGTGTGTGTGTGTGTGTGTGTGTGTGTGTGTGTGTGTGTGTGTGTGTGTGTGTGTGTGGTTGTGGGATGGAGAAAATAGGGAATATAAGAAGATATAANAAGCAAGATGCAGGGCGGTGGCTGTTTTTGTTTGTCCCTGAGTGTGTGTGTGTGTGTGTGTGTGTGTGTGTGTGTGTATCCAGCAAAGCTCCAGAATATATGGCATTTCTGCATCACTACAAAGTGAATTAAGCTGAATGAAATTGACTGCTTCAAGCTTAACCTCCTGGTAGATGCAGCACGTAAGAGTGTGTGTGCGCGTGTGTGTATGTGTGTACAGCGATATATGTGTGTGTTGTGTGGATGCTCATCTCAGTGGCTGGTTTAATTAAAAACAGACACACACACACACACACACACACACACACACACGCAGCATGTGCTTCTGTGTCAATTGACTTCAAAGCATCTATAATTTCATCAAAGATCAAACGGACAGAGAAATATAACACAAATCCTATTCCCGTTCTTTTTCTGCTCTTTACTATCAGTGTGTGTGTGTGTGTGTGTGTGTGTGTGTGTGTGTGTGTGTGTGTGTGTGTGATGAAGATGACGTGAGCTCTTCTCTTTATTACCTTTTAAACCTTTTATACAGTGTCTGAGTGTATGATGGAGCGTCCGGGCCAAAATAGTCTCAGTAGCTATGTACAACATCACTATGTTCTTTTTCTATCTTTCCTTTTATAAGGTCTTTGCATCTTTTTTATTTCTTCATTATTTATGTTTTCATCCTTTCATTTCATAGATAGATAGATAGATAGATAGATAGATAGATAGATAGATAAACTTTTATCTAAAGAAATAAAATGCATACATATTTCTTTCTATAAATAAAAAATCTATAATAAACAAACAAACAAACACATAAATACTTTTTTGACATTCTGTACCATGTATTTACTGTGACATCAGTTGAAATTGCTTAACTAGCTATTAGAAATTTAAAAATTCAAACTACACCCAGTCACAGCATCACCTCAGAGCTCAGAGCATCACCCATTTCAAGAATTTACAGACTTTCAGTCTGTCTCTACACGTTAAATCCCCCCTGAGCTGCAGTGACATGTGGATTTGGGACAAAGATCTGATCAGTTGCTAAACAAAACAAAACCGTGAAGCCAGGATTAGTCTTTAATGGTGCGTGTTCAGTGGTATATACTGTTTACTGTTATTAACTGAGCTGTTTGGATAACGAGTGCTAATGTCTGGGTAAGTGGCAGGAGAATAAAACCCCAGACATGATGCTTCTTGAAGTGTTTTTATTACTTCATTCCAGCAGATTTTTTTGGACATGAGGAAATGTTTAGAGGATACCGACACACACAAACTTAATCTACCTTCAGAAGTATTATCGGCCATGCTGTGTGTGTGCACCACCCACATTAGCTAGTTAGCTCGTCTAATCTAGTTTGGTATCAGTGTAACATTTCTAGTTATTGAAGAAATCAACAATCCAAGTATTCAACTACAATTACACCTAATGCTAAAAAATGCTAAAAGCAAAATTCAGTTTCCCACCAGGAATCATTGGAATAATGCGTTCCTCCATCCTGATGCAGGGTAAAAGGTAGGAACAAAGTCGGAAAATAAGGAAGGAGTCTCCAGTGTCAGCGCTTTGTAACAGTCAGAGGTAAAGCTGTAACTAGAAAAAAATGGCAGCTGTGTTTTATTTTTTAAACACAGCTCTCTTACTGACTGTTAACTGTGCAACTGTGTCTTATTAACTTCAGGAGAGGGGAAGAAAGAGAAGAAAGGCTGGTGAGGGAACGAATGTTTACTGCTGTAACATAAGTGAGAACTTGTTTCACTGTGTTCCACAGCATTAAATCTAACTATAAACAGATGAATAAATGTTTGACACATCGTTCTTTAATAAGAAAAAACTGTAATCTTTGGAATATTGTGGTAGTAGAAGAGGAATAAAACACTGGGATGTACTCTTATAGCAACATAATCAGCTTCGGGGTGGTAACAGTAACCCCCCGTGTTTTATTGCTATTTATTTCTTATTCTGTGTGATTGCTATTAGGAGGGTCTCTGGAGAGCCAAAAGGGTCAAAAGTCCTGACGGGGATTTCGGAACGTGTCCCTAAGAGAAACGAACATTCCTAGGAATGATATTTCTGTAGGATCTGAAGTGACATCTGGACTCAGCTGGGGTTAGTCGATGTGTGAGGGCTCGATTCTGATCAGGCTCCACTGGCAGTTCATCCACCGTGCAGAGGAACGCATACAAACACGTCATCCCTCTCCATGTCGTGGTTTTCCTTCCTCTGTGGCTCTCCTGCTGAATGAAAACTGCAAACTGCTGGAATTGGATTTTGTTTAGACTCGTGTAAAACCATGTCTCCTCTCCATTTGCTTGGTTATGTCTGTGGAGCAAAGAGTTGGGGTTTCTTCTCTTCTGTTTCCTCCTAGGAGTTTGCTGTTTATATAACAAAAGATTTTGTAATATATTTTTGTCAACCCAGTCGCACAGAAAAAAAACCTTCTATAACATGCGTATAACATATCAGACTTCCACGTTCTGCGGCAGTGTAATGGAACCGTGCGCACTTCTACCACTGCACTCTTTAAATGTTTACTTTTTTTTAAACGTATTGAGCGTTTATGAACTCATGGAGTAATGTCTCCTCCTCCCTGCTTTTTTATTCCTTTTTCACTTGTTTTACTTTTTCACTTGTTTTTTTTTAGCTTTTTTGTTTATTTTCTTGTTTTTTCTGGCATTCCATCCATCCATCCATCCATCTATCTATCTATCTATCTATCTATCTATCTATCTATCTATTTATCTATCTATCTATCTATCTATCTTCATGATTTCATTCTTTCTTTCTTTCTTTCTTTCTTTCTTTCTTTCTTTCTTTCTTTCTTTCAACTTAATGTTTTTTTTCCTTGATTTCTTTTTTGTTTATTTTCTTGCTTTTTCTGGCACTCTATCTATCTATCTATCTATCTATCTATCTATCTATCTATCTATCTATCTATCTTCATGATTTCATTCTTTTTTCTTTCTTTCTTTCTTTCAACTTAATGTTTTTTTTCTTGATTTCTTTTTTGTTTATTTTCTTGCTTTTTCTGGCTATCTATCTATCTATCTATCTATCTATCTATCTATCTATCTATCTGTCTATCTTCATGATTTCATTCTTTTTTCTTTCTTTCAACTTAATGTTTTTTTTCTTGATTTCTTTTTTGTTTATTTTCTTGCTTGTTATTATTTAGTTTAAAGATCTTTTTTTTTTTCTTTTTTTTTTTTGGAAACTGCCCTTCAGAAGCTACATGTTTCCCAGAAGACAAAATAATAACAATTTACACCAAACATCCTGTTCAAAAGTTTACATCCCCCCGGCTCCTAATGTAGTGTGTTGCCTTTTTTGAGCATCAGTGAATGTTTGCACCTTTTGTAATAGTTGTGTGCGAGTCCCTCGGTTGTCCTCGGTGTGAAAAGATGGATCTCGAAATCATATAGCCGCTGCTGGAAAGGGCTTCATTTGTGTACATTCAGTTATTATTTCGTCTTGTGGACTATATGTAATCATCTGCTATGTGAAATAGCTTAGGCAGGGCAGTACTAAATAAAAAACAAAATGCAATTTTTATGATCCTTCTGTTTTTTTTTTTTAATTATTAACATTTTGCAGGTTCTGCAAGGGGTGTGTAAAGTTATGACCCCAACTGCAGGGGTGAAAGTTTATCACTTTATTCTCAGATGATCATCATTAAGGTCATGTTCTCTAAGACAAAAATTGGAATAAATTCCATACAATCAGTTTACAAAGTGGAATGTATCATCATTTATGGTATCGTCACCATACCGCATGACGATATAAAACACCAACGTGTCTAAATTTAATTTCCATTCCTGATGACTTGTGTTAATCCTTCCTCTGTTTTTTTTTTCCCTTCTTCTCAAAGTTTAAAACTTCATTCGAGTGAACTCAAAGCCACAAGCACTGACCTTGACCTTTGCCACAGATGTTTTCCCAAAGAGACGCCACATTGTTTTGGCGGATGTTGGATTTTTTCCCCCTAAAAATGCTTCTGTTCAGCGTAATTAAAGTTGCCCTGAGAAAGCCGATTTTCTCTCACTCCCGCCGACTTTATGGGGTTTATTACAATGTGAGGAAAGGTCAGATCCCACTTTGCTTCTTTTAAGTTCCCCTTGACGTTGAAATGCTCTTTACTGATGACTTTCATGAGCTTGTGTCTGTTCCACATGGATCGTTTTGCAGAAGCAGATTTTCTCCGGATGTTCCGTGAAAGAATTCCTGAGAAGCTAAAATAAATAATAAAAATCATTTTAGACTCATTTTCTGTGTTTCATTCCTCCAGGATTCTGCCACATGCTTCATCATCCAACTGTCCTGAATCTAATAATGCTTATAATTGTGTGTGTGTGTGTGTGTGTGTGTGTGTTACAGGGTTTGGGACATCATGGCTTGGTACTAAGTAACTCGTAGCACATGTGCAGGATTTAAATTGACTTATGACATGTTGGATAGACTTCATAAAGAAAGCTTCATGACTAAACACAGCTTAAAGATCAAACGCAAAATGTGTAACAATAAATAAATAAATTAAAAAGTTTTTTTACTCCCTTTTTTCCTATTGTTTTTATTTCACACAGCTTTGTTTTCTTTCTTGTTTGCTTTTTGTTTTTTTTTTCTTTTTACTCACTCATTTTCAGTTGTTTTTCTCTATAGTTCTTTCTTTCTTACGTTTTTATTTTCAGAAAAAATATTTGTTGTTTTCTCACGTACAATTTTTCTTTCTTTCTTTCTTTCTTTCTTTCTTTCTTTCTTTCTCTAGCTATCTATCTACTCTTGGCCTGTTTTAGTTCATCTTTTTTACTTTATTTCTTTTTTATCATTTTATTTGTTCTTCTTCCTACTTTTTATGTCCTTCTTGGCTTTTTTCTTTCCTTCATGTGATCTTTTTCCATCTCATTTCTTCCTCTCTTTCCCTCCTGTCTGTCACTTACAGTGTATCAGTGTGTTATTGCTGATTCAGCGTTTGTGTGAAGGTTCTGGGTTCTCATTCTGCGCTTTGCACCAGCGTGATTTAGTGCCCTTCATGAAGGAATCTTAATTGGGCACTAAATTAGTGTCCTACTGCACTTCAGACAGCGGTTTTGGACACAAGCAGAGCTGCTGAAACTTTGTCCTGATTTCAGAGGAGCTGAGAATGCGATTGCCCCCTCAGCTGCTCCGTTTACGCACTAATGTCTGTCTCTTTGTCTCTCTGTCCGTCTGTCTGTCAGTATTTCTCTGTGTCAGTCTTTCTGCCAGTCTCTCTCTCTCTGTCTGTCCCTCTGTCTGTCTACGTCTATCTCTCTGTCTGTCTCTGTCTCACAATGTTTCTCTGTATCTGTCTCTGTCTGTCTCTTTGCCACTCTTTGAATTGAATCTGTCTCGCTGTCTTTCTGTCTGTCTCTTAGTGTTTCTCTTTGTCTGTCTCTGTTTCTTTCTATATCTCTTGTTCTCTCTCTGACTCTTTCTGTCTGTCTCTGTCTGTCTGTCTGTTCCTCTGCTTGTCTTTCCACCAGTTCAATTCAATTCAATTCAATTCAATTCAATTCAATTCAAATTCATCCCTCTCTCCTCGTCTGTCAGTCTGCATCTCTCTCCCTGTCTGTCTGTCTCTCTGCGGTTGTCTCTCTCTCTCTCTCTCTCTCTCTCTCTCTCTCTCTCTCTCTCCCTGTCTCTCTCTAAAGTCTAAACTGTTCATCTGTTTTTCCTCATGACTGAAAGTTTTCTTCATTTCTTCATCTTGTGCTGTGGTTTTCAGAGCTCTTCCAGCTCTTTTTTTTCTTTTGTCTGAATTGTTTTCGTGTTTTATATTTCATTATTATTGCTGGCCAGAGCATTATTAGTTCTTGGCTCATGTGCTCATGAGCATTACAGAGAAAAGGTTCCTGTGAGTTCAGATCCCATGAGCTTCAGAGTCACTGTTATTATTATNGGTTTGATTTATGAGTAAGTGGCTTCTCGATGAGGAATCTTTTGCACAATTAAAGTCAGTCACTACAGCAAGGAAATTCAATCTCTTCAATCCATGGTGACTTTACAAAAACATCGCAAAATGATTTGATAGTTTACATGTGCTGGTGATCCCCTGCGGAAAAACATCTCCTCTGAATTTATTTTATTACAATCCGCTGAGTTTCACTGCACTGCTGCACTGTAAAGAGACAAAGATAAATATTTAGAATGACAACACTGACAATCATTTTACTCATTTTACAATCATCTGCTAACATATTTTCTTTTATAGTTTTTAGTTTCACACTGCAGCTACCAAATTCACATGTGGAATTTCAGGGCATAACATGATGAAATGCGCCTTTCTTTCTTTATTCATTTCTTTTGTTTCTTCTCCTTTATTCCTGAAGGACAAATGGTTTTATTGATCATGATGTCACATGTTTAGTAGTATTTATATGTGCAGTTCAAGAGCATAACAAGGTGAAATGCACCATTCTTCCTTCCTTCCTTCCTTCCTTCCTTCCTTCCTTCCTTCCTTTCCTGCCAAACAAATGGTTTTATTTATTATATGTTATTCACATGATGTCACATGTTTAGTTGAATTTATATGGGCAGTTTTAGGACATAACATAGTGATGCATTTTTATTTATTTATTTATTTCCTCATTTTTTTTCTTTCTTTCTTGTACAGCAAATGCTCTAATTGGTCACGTTATTCACACGACCCCACACGTGTTACATGTGCGATTTCAGGGTATAAATATGTTACATGTGCACTTTCCCATGTTTTCACTTGTAATCACATATTACTCACATATTCCCATGAGCTGTGCATGAGACTCTTCCATAATGGAAACCTTTAAGCCTGTATCTTATATGAAATGTTTTTCTTTCTTTCATCTGTCTGTCACTTTGAGCTCCTGACACACTGAAGTTTTTCCTTGATGAACTGCATGCTTATTTTTTCTTTTCTTTCTATTTTTACATTCTGAGTAAAGAAGGAGAATTTTTTCCTAAATTAACTCAAAATTCAGAAATGTAAACATGTGGGTTTTCCTGCTGGATTATGCAAGTGGAGATGACTAACATAATGTGTGCTAGAAGCCCCTCCTCATTCCTGAATTATAGGCCACTGCCCGGCGCCGGGGGGGGGGGGGGGGGGGGGGGGGGGGGGGGGGGGGGGGGGGGGGGGGGGGGGGGGGGGGGGGGGGGGGGGGG
>CM074955.1:10687521-10703869 GCA_037577455.1 Pangasius macronema
GGGCCTGTGAGCTAAGACAAGAGCTAAGACAAATTCAGACATCCATTATGGTATAGCTCTTTTACTGCATTGTTTACAGCATTACATAACCAAAGAACCAAGAAAGAATTTCACTCAGAATCAGAAATAAAATTACATTTGGTCCACTCTTTCCTGATGACGAGGCCACAGGTTTTCATGCACATTGCATTTGATGTTTTCCTTTGCAATACACTGAGGGAAAACCTCCCTGGGTGGCGTATCCATCCCTGGCAGTCCTCTGCACCTATTGGCAGGCAACTAGCATTGATTGCCTCCAGGAGGGACATGTAGTCATATGGTTGGTTATCATACACCTTCCACCTCCATGCAAAGAAAAACTCCTCAGTGAGGTTGAGAAAAGGAGGAACTGCATCATCATACTGGGGTTTGCTGCAAACCACTCTTTCCCAGGGCAAGAGTGGCGGTAGACAGCATTGTCCCAAATGATAACATACAGAATCATGTCAGGCCTCAACAGCCCTCTCTCTTCAGGTGGAACCAGCCTTTCATTCAGTGCATTCAGAAATATGATGAGGCGCTCTGTGTTGTATGGGTCAACAGTTGGTTATGGCAAAGGACACTATCATTGGAGATGACAGCACACGTGGTGATATTGGCGCCCCTCTGAGCTGGCACTGTAACAGTGGCCCTCGGTCCAATGATGTTCCTCCTGTGTCTCCTCATGCTACAGAGTTTGAAGCTGGCTTCATCCACGTACGTGAATATGTGACATGCCCCTTCAGCTTCAAGCTCCATTATTTTCTAAGAAAGAAGCAGATTCATAAAGCAAATTATTCCAGTTACATGTACAATAACAAATCCTTACCTGCATATACTGGAGTCAGAGTTTGGAATGGAAATCTGTACAGCTACTAGATTCTGACATGGTTTTGTTTAAGGACTCCATCAATAGCTCGCACACACACTGTTGATATTTCTACATGCTCCCTGATCTGTAATTACTGTTGCCTGGATTTCACACAGTCTTGCCACAACCATATCTATAATTCTTGCCCAAATTTCATTTAAAACTCTCTTTACTGACTGAACTGATTCCTGATTGAAAAATTGTGCAAAGGAGTTTCACACAGGTACATTGGAGAATCATAATTATACATAATTAAGTAAATGCTATTAGCTGTTAATAAAGGCTTTTGGCTGACACAATTAATCCAGTAGATCATTGCGTCTTGGTATGGGGTTTGTTAACTATTTCAAAAAAGTGTGAAAAAGTGTGTAACCAAGGAATAGTGTTAATATATTTGCAGTAAAAGACTTCTGCTGTGCTGAGAAGATGATGACGAAGAACGAGTGGATCCCAGTGTCGTTAAGCTTGTCTTAGCAATAGACAAAGGCTGTATTGTGCTCATACTAATACATTCTTATTTCTATACTGTACATAGGCTGCTACTCTTATGTTTACACTATTTCAGCTACTTATATTGTACTCTTGTACTCTTTGCACTATTGTCACTAGATTCACTTTCAAAGAGAACTGTGTTCTATTAGTTCTAAAGCTGTAACCCTATGTTTTCCGAAGAGTTTACTCGTTATGGTTTCTTGCTAACATAACGAGATGTATTTTATTTTTCTTGTGGTATTAACTTCAAAAGAGATTTAAAAAAAGAGAGGTTGGTGAGGGAACCACTGTTTATTGCTGTTTATAATTGAGGACAGGAACGAACTTGTGTCATGAATATTAAATGTAAGTATAAATTATAATGTATAAGTATAACATTCTTTAATAAACCAAAAAAGTTATCACTGGTAAATCACTGTGATAAAAGAGGAATAAAACACTTGCTGTTATAGGAAAATATTTAACTTCTGGGTGTAACAGTAACTCACACCACCCCAGTGTTGATTATTTTACCATAACAGCAGAACACAGAATGTTGTATTCTTTACTTACAATATTATTTTCATATTAGACTAAATAATGTTATTAACATTTAATAATCATTGCTATTATTACTTGTTATTATTAGCCATTAATTAATTTGCTTCTAGTGTTTATTTATCATTAATGTCATTAATTATTCATTATTACCACTTATATTGCCGTTATTGTCATTACTAAGTTATTATTGCTAGTTAATTGTGTGACTGTAATTAAGCTGTTATTAATGTCTATTAATTAGCCATTACTGTAAGAAAAGTAACTATTTTCCTTATGTTTGGGTCATGTGATCCTCACTTGTGTGTGTGTGTGTGTGTGTGTTTGTGTGCATGTGTGCGTGTGTGTGGGTGGGCTTTTATTCAAGTCATGTCTGAGCAGTTTACAGTGCGCTGTGTAAATAAGACACTCCCCCAGCTCTACCGCATACATGGGAAATCTTTTAGATGATATGTTTTGTTTTTGTTTTTGATGTTTTGGTTTTTTTTTGCTCTTCTTGTTGACAGCTCTTTGGGAAGCCAGTCCTTCATACTGGAATGAACAAGCGAAGAAAACGCTGGATGATTCACTTAAACTCCAGCCACAGAGTCACAGGGCCAAAAACATCATCCTCTTCCTCGGTGATGGTGAGTTACAGTGTTTAAAGTTAGGCTAAGGGGCAGAGCTAGAACACAGGGAGGCGTTAGGTTGAGAGGAGAAGTCAGGGCCTGTAAATTCTTTCATATCAAATGTAGCTAATTCGATTAATGACCTGGAATCTCTGACCTGACTGTTGCTAATTGGCTGACAAAGGCATACATTAATTGGAGTGGAAGCTTTGCCCAGCTGGGGGCTTTCTGCCTGGCATGGGGCTTTTGCCCAACATGAAGCTTCTGCTTATCATGCTTTGCCCAGCCAGGAGCTTCTGCCCTTTATGGGCTTTGCTCAATATGGACCTTTGTCTAACCATAGTGCTTTTCCCAGCACGAAGCTTTTGCCCAACACTTTCCTAACCATGGGATTCTATCTGTCCAAGTGTTTCTGCCCAATGCAGGGCTTTCCAACCAGGAGCTGTTGGCCTCCATGGGGCCTGGACTAATATGGAGCTTTGACCAACCAGGGTCAGCTACCAAATGTGGGGCTTTGTCTAGCCACAGGCTTCTGAACAGACAGGGGTTTCTGAACAGTCAGGGCCTTTGTGCCCAGCCAGGGGCTTCTTGCCAATCCAGGCTTCTACCACTGTAAGTTTTGCCTAGCCACAGACTTTTGCCTAGTGAGGGGCTTTTACCCCACATGGGGCATTGCCCAGCTGGGGCTTTTGTCAAACCAGGGGCTTCTGCCCAACCCCATGGATTTATTTTGAATATTTTTCTGTCTAATATACATATTATATAGGGTATTTATGCCAAATAAATACTGATTAATTATTATTATTGTACACATGTACTTCAGAGTGTGACCTTCAAAATTCAATAATAAGCATATATTAGCATATAGGTTCTTATATAGGAACTTATTATAACTTATTATCACTGTCTCATGGACTTGTCACACAGGAATGGGTGTGTCCACTGTCTCAGCTGCCCGAATCCTGAGAGGACAGATGAATGGAGGATCAGGGGAGGAGACTGTCCTCACCATAGATTCATTTCCTTACCTTGCACTGTCAAAGGTCAAAAACTACATCATCACTCCATCATCAGCACTCCATCATCATCAGCAGCAGCAGCAGCACTCCATCATCATCATCACACCAACAGCTTCATTATAGTCTTCATTTCATCATCATCATCACTCCATCATCAGCATCACCTTCATTCACATCTTCATCATGATGGAATGATGATGATGAGGAGGAAGATGATGACTGTCTCCATGATCATCATAATTATCATTATCTTCTTCTTCTTCATTCTATCATCAGCAATCCATCATCATCATCATTGCTCACCATCATCATCATCATCATCATCATCATCACTCCAACATTACTCCATCATCATCAACATCATCATCATCATCATCACTACTGCAGAATAATCACTATTTTTTCAAATCGTTCTGCGGCCACATACATTTCATTGAAACAGTAACACACACACACACACACACACACACACACACACACACACACACACACACACACACACACAAACACACACACAGTGTTTACTGTTGTCGTTTATCCTCTTTAACACCAGTTACTGGACCTCTGTGCCCAACTGCCCAAGTGTGTGTGTGTGTGTATGTGTGTGTTTGAGTTAGTTGTTTATTTCGTATGTTTATTTTCTATTTTTACTGAAACTAGGAAAAACCTCAGCATAAATTTCAGTTTTACTAGAAACATTTTATTGAGGTCTGTTTGACATTAGCATGTTTGTGTTTGTGATGTGTGCAGACATACAGCGTGGATAAACAGGTAGCAGACAGTGCGAGCACAGCTACAGCGTACCACTGTGGTGTTAAAGCAAACTCTAAAACAGTGGGTGTAAGTGCAAATGCCATCCCCTATGAGTGCAACACGACCTTCGGAAATGAAGTTTACTCCGTCCTGCACCGCGCTAAATTACAAGGTATGCTAACATACACTAACATGATGTAGTGCAAGTGAAAGAGGTTGAGGTGCAGGGAAGGACTGGATCTCGTTAGGATTTTAATGTTTAATGTTATTTTAGGTCGCAGAATCTGTGTGCTAATCTACAATTACTATCTTATGTTATTGATGAACTAATGGTGGTTGTCATGGTAACATTGTAATATAGTATTTGACAGGTTAAGTACCTCAGTCAGAAAATAAGGTAAATCGAGTGAGGCATAGGGTTTACAGTCGAGTTAGAATGAGGGACGGGTTAGTGTGAGAGGCAGATTTAGAGTGATTTAGAGTGGTTTACAGCGATGGGTGGGGTTATAGTGAGGGGTGGGTTTAGTGAGGGGTGGGTTTAGTGAGGGGTGAGGTTACAGTGATGGGTGGGACTAGAGTAAGGGGTGGGTTTAGTGAGGGGTGAGGTTACAGTGATGGGTGGGGTTATAGTAAGGGGTGGGGTTAGAGTGAGGGGTGAGGTTACAGTGATGGGTGGGGTCAGAGTGAGGGGTGAGGCTACAGTGATGGGTGGGGTTAGAGTGAGGGGTGAGGCTACAGTGATGGGTGGGGTTACAGTGATGGGTGGGGTGTGATTAATTTCATATCAGTAGGACTCCACTATAACGCTGACTTGTTAGAATAAAACTGATGTCCTCATGAGATCCTGTTGATCATTAATGTGATGTCAGTAACAGTAACAGTGTAGATGTTGGAAGGCAAAGGTCACTGATGTGTGTTTATGGCTCGTTATCTATAGGACAGGTAATTAAGAACCAATAAGCAATAACCAATAATGATTAACAATTTCCATGGATTCCCTTTATCCTGTTATAATGTTCTAGCTCAATCTTGCAAGATTAATTTTTTTACTAGGAAAAGAAGCTGAGACCTCTAATTACACACACACACACACACACACACACACACACACTTTCCTAACATTAAGTTTTTAAACTTGCCAACTACCAGCACCACACTGTTATTTCATAAATCCTTCCACTCCTGCACAGTGAGTATAGCCATAAAAGTATAGCCATGTGTGTGTGTGTGTGTGTGTGTGTGTGTGTGTGTGTGTGTGTGCAGTCCCTCAGGGTGGCCTATGTGAGTATTTATACAAGTGTGAAACGTGTCCAAATATGCCGATTCAGCACTGCATGGAGAATAACCTCACTGTGCCTCGAGTATTTTCCAGAAAACAGGAAAATGTTCAATTATAACATGTGCTTGTTAAACAAATTCACCACGTGTGCTGTTTAAAAGAGCTAAAAGTATCATGGGCGTAGAAACCCTTGCATTTGTGGTTCCTGAAGAATAGCAATGATTGCTGATCATCTCTGACGTCTGCCTAAATTTCCTTAAACTAGAACACACTTTTTAGACCCCATTTTAGACCCCATAATGATTCTTCGGTTGTCCTTCTCAGTTTTGTGTAGAACCCTATGCATGTTCCTCTCAGACAGGGCTCAGAACACGAAATGTTGGACATTGAAAATCATTAACTATCCAATAAACCCTTAAACAACCCTTAAACAACCCTTAAAGAAGCCTACCAAGAGTCTACAAAGTATCCTGATAGCTAACCCCTGACAAGTTCTTCAGGGTTTTTTAATGGTTCATAACTTCCAGAGAGAGAGAGAGAGAGAGAGAGAGAGAGAGAGAGATTCTATGTGAAACTCTTTCTAATAAGAAAACACTTTGATTAGGTTTTACATAGAACCTTCAAGAGCTCCCCCTGATGGAAAGAGCTATTCTTTCATTAAAAAAAAAAAAAAAAGTGTTCCACAATGGTTTTCTGGATGGTTCTAGCAGGAACCTTTTCTGAAAACCCTCTGTTGTATGGCTCTACCTCAAACCTTCAGGTGCTCCCTTATGCTTATGACTGTCAGTCTGAAGGACAATAGTTTATGCTTAACACCTTTTTATTTTTTGCATTTTTTACATGCCATTCATTGTTCTTAATGCTTTTGTGTGTGTGTGTGTGTGTGTGTGTGTGTGTGTGTGTGTGTGTGTGTGTGTGTGTGTGTGTGTGTGTGTAGGTAAATCAGTAGGCATTGTGACCACCACTCGAGTCCAGCATGCGTCTCCGGCAGCAGCGTATGCACACTCAGTGAGCCGCAGCTGGTACAGTGATTCTGATTTACCACCCGAAGCCCAACAAGATGGCTGTGTGGACATTTCCACTCAACTCATCACCAACACTGACATCGATGTAAGACTGTCACCTCACTGACACCATCGTTACACATCACTTTCACCATCATTACACATCACGTTACGTTATACCACAGCTTGGTAGAATGCTTGAATCTGATTGGTTAGAATCTGTGCATTATTTTAGTATAACAGCACAGGTAGTTCTGGCTGTAATATGAACAATAGGTATATATTCTTGTGCTCTGTTTGTATGTGTTTGTGTGTGTGTCAGAGATAGAGCGAGAGAGAGAGAGGCTGGTGAGGGAATGACTTTATTGCAGCTATAACATAAGTGAGAACAAGAAACTGTCTCTTGGACGTTTCACAACATTATATCTAACTATAAACCGTGAAAATGTGTGACGTGTCGTTCATTAATAAACGAAACATCGTAATTATTGGCAAATTGCTGTACTATAAGAAGAATAACACACTCTGGACCATGCTGTTATAATAAATTATGTTATAATAAAATAATGCACTTCAGGCGGGTAGCGGCACTTTGCGTGTGTGTCACTTTGCGTTACACCCCCCATACCACCCCCCTAATGCATGCATTATTTTCATATAACAACACGACCGTGTGTAATGAGGGTGAAAATGATATGCAATGATGGTGTCAGGGACATATAATGATATATATATAATTATTATATATATATTTCATATAACAAATATTTTATTCCCCTTATACCACAGTAATTTACAATTACATTTTTTGATTATTAAAGAACAACACAGTGTTGTTGTTGTATGGAATTATTTTTGGGCTTTATCTGAATTCCACAACTTAATGTAAACTCAGTGCTTTATAATAATCTCGCTTCATAACATGCTTATAAGCCATTAACAGATGATGTGTTACATCAGTGCAGTGTTCAGTATTTATTATGTACACTCATTTTTGGGGGAAAAAAAGTTACATTTAGGACCCTTGGGGGAAATCTTCAAGGTTCTACAAGTTGACTTGGATCCTTATTAGCCATGTATTAACTATTTATAATGAGTTCTTAAGGCCTTGATCTAAAACAAGCACTATTATGCCTTATTCAATCTATAAACATGATATACATTAAGCCCTCAACTATCCAATGAAAGCTTGAAGGATTCGAAATTGTGTATTAACATTTATAGCACATTTATAGCATGAATAAGGCATAATAGTGCTTGTTGTAGATTAAAGCACTAAGAATACTTTATACATATTTAGTTCAAAGTAATACACAGAATAACTTGTAATAATTTATTATATCAATGGAATTAAATCAATAATATTTGTACATCTAGAAGATAAAGTCTCTAGAAGATAAAGTCTTCAGTCATAAACATGTTATATATATTAAGCATATACACTCTCTGGGTGTATTAGGTTATTCTTGGAGGTGGACGAATGTACATGACGCCCAAAGGCACTCCAGATCCAGAATATCCATCTTCATCGTCACGGAAAGGTGACCGCGAGGACAAGAGGAACTTGATCGAGGCGTGGCTGGATGAGCGGAAGGTAAATTACACAACAGGGAAGTGTAAAGTGTGTTTAGGTTATAATCAGTGGGGTTTATGGGAAGTAAGGGGTTTAATGTGGAGTAAGTGAAATAAAACATGTAGCAAGTAATAAACAAATGACTATTTATACAAATATTATAGCCATATGTCATAGCTAAAAATACAGTGTAATGTTTACTGCCCTCTTCTACCTGCAGTGTGAATTACAGCTGCAATAGAAATGTAAGTCTTTGTGGATTTGATGTCTCCCTAGAATTAAGACAGTTAAGAAAAGGGGCAGGGCTGAGCATCTCCACCCCTACCGAAAGGGGGAGGGGTTAGGGGCGGAGCTAACTCCAGACCACAAACTATAGAAATCCAATGAATGGCATTATTGTACCTTACAGTTTTTATAAATATATTTAAAATTGCATTATTATTTCAGATCTAGAAAATGCACATTAAAAATAATTAATAAATTATTATAAATTAATAAATTGTGCAGATACTAAAATGCAACGTAAATATAATGTTTCCGCTGACATGTTTCTTTCTTTTTCCTCAGGACAGACGCGCTCAGTATGTTTGGAATAAAGAGCAGTTTAACGCAGTGGATGTGAACACTACAGACTCTCTGATGGGTAATGTGATTTTATTTTACCCCCCACACCATCAATTTAGAAACAAAAATAATAATATTCTGGGCTATGCACAGTTTGTTAAGCATCATTTACACATCTATAAAAGGCTTTTCATCTATTTTGCAACAAAACTTGCATTATGTTAAATATGTACAGGAAAGTAAAAGTCCAGAAAGCTGAGAATTTTCATGTCTTAATGCAGTTCTTAAGATGTCTATTGCAAATGTTAAATGTGTGTGCTAAATATTTAATCATGTATGATTAAATATTTTATGTATTTTTTATATTTTATCCATTTTATTTTGAGTTAATCATTATATATATATTTTTTTATACATATGCTATATCTTCTGTGTTTTTTTATTATTTATGGTTTATGGTTAAATAGTTCATGCAGTTTTTATTTTTGTATTAGAAATGTAAATCTTTTATGATTTTCAAGTATTATGGTTAAATAATCTATATTTTTATGGCCTGCCTGTCTAATCAGTAATTTTCTGAAATCGTTGTCTCACACAGGGCTGTTTGAACCAAAGGACATGAGGTTTGAGGTGTTCAGGAACAGGACACGTGATCCCTCCATCCACCTGTACTGACTCTTTCGGTAAGTCTAGGAGTTCTTCTTGGGTTTACCTAAAAAGGAGAAACATCTTCTACTCATGTTTTATATAAATTTACCCCAAACCGTTATTGTGTCCAAAATCAATTGTGTGTAAATGTACCATGTAAGCAACAAACACGTTTCACTTTTATGGTGTGACACTTTTTAAAAAATCAACAGATTATTTTTAAGTGAAAAATAAAACATTATTGAATTTCTAAAAACTGTGTATGACTTTAAATATTTTCTGTTATTTTTTTTTTTAGAATAGACACTTTGTTGCGACTGCAATTGCAGCATGACCCAATAAAGTTTAATTAATAAAAAATGTTTAAACAAGTACTAATACTGCACAAATAAAGTAGACATTCCCCGTCCTAACTAGTACCAGTGGTGCGAGGCATCGCTAAACTGGCACTAACAGAGACAGAGATGTTTGACCGAGCAGTTCGTCGAGCATCTCAGCTCACCGAAGAGTCCGAAACTCTCACCATTGTCACTGCAGATCACTCACACGTCTTCACGTTTGGTGGGAACACACCCCGGGGGAACCCTATTTTTGGTGCGTAGTTTGGATTAGTGCTGATGTTTAGGTTTGTAGGAAACAAGTACATTGTAGTGATCGTGTGGGTTTTTGTGATTTTTTTTTTTTGTTAAGGTCTGGCACCGAAGAATGCAGATGACAGACTTCCATTTACTAGTATCCTGTATGCTAACGGGCCCGGATACTTGCATGTAAACGGGACGAGAGCGAACGTGTCAGCAGTGGATTACTGTAAGTGTCTGTGTGAGACATTAACATTAACACTGTTAGGATAAAAATAAAAACTAACAACACTGGACGTCTTACAGAACCAGATTGGAATAAGCTAATAATAAGCTAGCTACATAAGAAAGTGCTATACAATGTGTATAAAAATCTAACATGAGGATAAAAACATCAGCTTAAGAACCTAAAACCTTAACTGGGATGCTAGTCGTTTCACAGGAATATATTACTTTATAATAAATTAATAATGTCGGTAAAAAGAGACTAAAACAGGTCAGGTTTAGACGGTACAACCAGTAAAAAATTGGAATGTGTCTAAAACAATTACATCTTCTGTTTAAAATAAAACACATTCAGGAAGATTTGAAAATCTTCTATGACTCCTTCAGATGTAATAAGTGCTTCATACGAGTGTTATAAATACCAGATTTATTTATTATCAATTCATAAGACTCACATATGGGCTTCGTAAGTTATATGGATATGCATGACAGAATTAAAGATATTTTTGCTTTCTGATTTTTGGTAACACTATTTCATGAGTACATACATTTAAGCAATTTTGCATGAGCAAGAGTGCTGTTACACTGAATATGATCTGGCTATGGGCTGGCTGTAGGCACAAGGTAATCACAGGCATGCTGAGAATCAGTACAACAGTAAAGTTGCGAGTGTGATATTGCTTTTATTCAACAAGTAAACTAGAAATTAATGTTGAGTAGTGTTTCAGACACGATTTGGGCAAATATTTTCTTCCAGGTTTGCCCCCTCAATAAAAATAGAAGCCACACCTAGACAGAGCGTTGCATGTTGCCGTACAATGCACAGGCTGATTGACAGCACGTAGTAAGCGTAGTCGTCTCCACTCCCTGGAGTACACTGCTGCCTACAAATACAGCCTTCACATACTGCGATACTCAAACGCCTCACACATTAACATGTTCACTCTCATCTGATTACTGATGCAGCACACCTGGTTCCACTCACTCACACACACACACACATACAAACACCCTATTAATAGAGATTATAGGCATTCATTCAGTGTGAAGGTTCTGCTCAGCTCTTTATTTTCCATCTGAAGTACCAAGTAATTGATTCTGTGTTTGCTATTCTGTTTTTTCCCTCTTCTGCCTGCTCTCATCCATCTGGTGGTTTCACTGTAACAAACTATTGCTTTGGATTGGAATTTTATCTAGTAAAGACAGACAAGAGGAGTGATACAAACAGTGAAACGTACCAGTGCTGTTATACTAAATATCAGCACTCTCGGAACTCCGCTTGTCCAATCAAATTAATGGATCTGAACTAACTGTTGTATAAATGGACCTCATATCACATTTAAGCAACATTATAAAAGCCTTAATATCAAAACTTGTGAGGTGACATTAGACGTTTATGTGATTTTGTCTTAATAATCCTCAGCTGTATGAGACAATTACTGTCATTTTTATTCTTATTTTGCAAGATATTCATTTATTTATACTAACAGCACATTCGTGACACTTTGAGAACATTATAAACGGTGATCATAGAGCTTCATAACCATCAGCCATCATGGTTTTGGTGTAGCCGGACACATTAATAAAGACATAGCGTCAAACATTAAAAGACTATCACTCTTGATTTATGATATAGGCTACTACCTAGTGAATTTTAGCGTAAATCTGTAATAGGCAGATGAAAATCGACAAGATGCAGTCATCCAGTGTACAGTCTAGCAGTAGGTAAACTCACTAAAATCTAATTGGAAACAAGTTGTCAAAAGGTATGTCGTTCACAAAGGGTAGTCGTCGCACATTCCCGTGGGTCATAACTAAATAACCAAATCTCCAAAACCACACAAAAGACCTGAAATTCACCCAAAACATTCAGGCATTGGACAAGAGAGTCATTTCTTTTTTCAGCCTTTGCATGGGAAACAAAGTCACTGTGGTGCACACGCATTTCTGATGTACAGACGTTACCCATTCCATAACCCCCCCTTCCCTCTCCCAATTTTTGCAATATATCATATAAATGATATATTAGAAATGGTTCTGAATATCATACACACACTGCTTGTACTTACATTTGTATTTGCAGAAGTTGATTCAATCTTATTCAGAGTATTTGCTATAAAATAAGATCTAAATTAACCCAATTTGGTGTATAAAAAGGTGATCCTAGCAACCCTGTCATTAACTGTTCTGTTCGCTGCTCATCCCCGAGTATGGGGCAGTGTGATTCCTTACCCACTGGGCGAGACAATAGTTGACTAGAATAATAGCTAGAAGATTCTACATCTGACATCACACCTACCCTTAAGGTCGAGAAAAGTGTGAGTCAGGACAATCAACTGAGCTCACCAATAAGAGCTGACCTTTGCTTGTTTAGTTGTTGTTTTTTTTGTTATCTATCATTTAAATTGTTCAATTATATCTTACCTTTTAATTACTTTGATTGTGTTTGTTCTAATTCAATTTAAAAGCAGTGAGGTGCTACAGATTAACTTTCTCAAATATAGTAAAAACCACTACATGATGTGGTGGTTTTATAAGTTTTTTGCTAGTCACATGATACGAGATGATGGTTCATCCTTGGATGAAATTAAGTGATGACATTCTGTTTTTGGTGAGTTGTTAGATAATCACATTCCAAGATTTTGGTCCAAAATTTCTGACAACTTGTTTGGTACCAAATGTGCTGAAATGGGCTGCTGGTCATATAATGCGATCTGAGGCCAATGATTTTACCTTATGACCAAGGAGTTCTTTCTGAAACAGCTTTATCACAACAAACAATTGTACAATGTAATGTTTAAGTCATTTGTGCGTTAACATTATTGTGCTGCTGTATTATTTGCATTTAACTTTCATGAAAGGTAAAATTCGAAGATTCCCCTTTTATCCTGAAAGCTTTTCACTTCACTTTAGTGTACGTACATTACTGTACCAAGCAGCAGAGAACCAGGCTGTCATTGACTCTTATGTGTCTTCTGGTTACAAGTGATTCTGAATCGTTATGGTGTGCTTCAGAGGTTGACAAATTTCACTGGATGCACTTGGTCACTTCATTGCACTGTGTGATTAACAGCATTAGAAAATAATGAGTACAGAATACTGATTAAATTTCAGCAGAATAATACTGTCAAATAACATCACGAAGGTTACAAGAGGATTTTCTCAGTTGGTTTCTCAGTTTAGTAAGAGTTTGTTGTGTAGTGATTCTCCATGTTACCCTACAGCATCCCAAAAGTTAACACTTGATAGAAGAGTCTTTATATTGTGCTGTTAAAAACAAAATAACCAATTCCAATATAAGATCAAAAAAAAATCATGTATAGTACAATCTCTTTAATTGCAATTGATTGTTTTTTTTCTCTTTCTTTTAAAGACAAAATTACATAAAACCTCCAACTTCAACTCATGAGTTCTAACTTAAGCCAGCTACAAATGTTCCAGCATTGCTTTGTGAAAGATGTGAAAAAAATGAAATGAAAAGCAATGTGTTATGAACACCCAGTGTAGGTTCCCCTTTCAAATAAAGTGTTAATATCTTTGTAACTGTGCAGAAGCTACACCAGAGCAGTCTAGAAAGCTAATCACATCCAAATAGTTAGTCACACCTAAGTTAGTCTGAATTCATTCATTCTCCTTAGGAAGGTTTCGTGTCAAGTTTTAGGAAACAAATTATCACGACAGAATTATTGTTATTTTATTATCAGTGAGTTCTGATAGCACAGGTAATGAGCATTATGTTAAGAAAAGTATTAGCAGTGTTAAGTGTGTGTGTTAACCTTTGTGGCTCTTTTTTCTCTCTGTAGTCGATGAGGAGTACATGCAGCAGGCTGCTGTGCCGTTAGATGCCGAGACTCATGGAGGCGAAGATGTGGCGATTTACGCTAAAGGCCCGATGGCGCATCTTTTCCATGGCGTTAAAGAGCAACATTACATCGCTCACGTGATGGCATACGCTGCCTGCCTCCATCCCTACACTGACTGTCCCCCTGAGCTTAACTCCGCCCCCCAACTCTCTCTCTCAGACAGGGAGTCAAATAGTACACATCACTAAACCAAGTCGAGTTCAACTGCTGTTATTAGATGGAGACATGAGGTTGATGGGCTTTATTGCACCCTCATCCACTTCCCCTTGGTGAAGCCTAAGTCATCTTAAGAGCTTTTACCTGTAAAGAGAAGATGAGGTTGAAGATTGATCATGTGATATTCCTTCAGATCACCATGAAATGTGCCATAAAATACTGGTTTTAATTACACAATGTGCTATCTTTACAACATTAGCTGTCTAAACACAAACTAAACTATTATACTGTGTAATTAAAACTAGAAGCTAGCATGAATTTGCCAGCATGTGAGCTAAACACAATCAGTTGTGTGTTTGTGAGGGGAAGTTGCTGAGAGTTTGCTGAAAACTTTATTTGAAACTCAGGGATGGTTTTGTGACAGATTCCCTTTTTTATATAAATTTTGTTTTTCAGTTTTTCAATCACTTCACCCATCCATGAACAACCATATAAAGAAAATTTTAAATAGATGTTAATGTGTCTTTTTTTCATATATTTACTTGTTTTTTTGTTTGTTTGTTAGTTTTAAATGAGCAAATTTTCTATGCAGAAGATTTATATGCAGGAGTTTTCTGTGGAGTTTATATTTACACTACTGTATAATGCACACTGAACCAAATTTTAAAAATTAAATTCTTTTCTATTTTGCATATTATGTAAATATTCTACTTGTTTTTTTAAGATGAGAAAATATAAATATCTAGAATTATTATTATTATTATTATTATTATTATTATTTTATGCAGTATTAGAATAGATTAGATTAGATTCAATTTTACTGTCATTGTTCAAAGTACCCCACAAGACTCTGGACTCCACAAGACCTCTGAACGTGTGCTGTGATATCTGGCACCAAGATGTAAGCAGCAGATCCTTTAAGTTCTGTAAGTTGCAAGGATCAGACTAGTTTGTACAGCACATCCCATAGATGCTTGTCATGTTAATCAAACCATTCCTGAACAATTTGTGCCATGAAGGGGTGTACATTCAATTCAATTCAATTCAATTTTATTTGTATAGCGCAATTTTAGTTTTTATAGTGCAATGGACATTGTCACAAAGCAGCTTTACAGAACATAAGAAACAGAAAAATATGCAAACAAACAAAACATGCAACAGTCCTAGATGTTACACAAAATTTTCCCTAGTGAGCAAGCCTGAGGCAACTGAGGTGATCTGCAACAATGTTTAAATAGGTGGTACGTGTCAAAGTAACATCCACATGAATGCCAGGACCCAAGGATTCCCAGCAGAATATTACCCAGAGCATCACACTGCCTCTGCTGGCTTGCCTTCTTCCCATGGTGCATTCTGGTGCCATCTCTTCCCCAGGTAAGCGACATACACACACCGACTGTTCTCTTGCTGTTTAATATATCCCACCCCTTGACAGGTGCCATTGTAATGAGTATCAATTCACCTGTCAGTGGTTTTAATGTTATGGATGAATGGCCTATAATCAGCCATAAAAGCTACACCCCAAAGCTACACACCAACGGTTAATAATCAAGGGACCATAAGATCCTTTGTAGGTGAAAAGCACTCAAAAAACTGTTGCATTCTATGCTATATGAAAGATATTAGAAGCAATTGAAGCTGGTCAAAATTGGACACCATGAGCATGACATTCACAACCATTCACGTGAAAGCCAAATTAAACTACTATTAAACTACTCATAACTACTGATGAATAGTTTTATGAATAATATATCTGTAACCTTGTGGAAAGAAATGCCTTGAAATTGTGTAACGTTCAATATGTGTTTGCCCAGAGGTGTGATGAACATTCAAGGTAAATAAAATCATATCCAGACAATGTGAAGTTGGCCAAAAAAAAGCTGCATTTTACAGGAGGGAAAAAATGAAGACTACAAATAATTCTAATGGTTATCAGGTCAATGTAGAAAATGAGAAAATGGAGATGAACGGTATTCACTTATTATTAAATATTATATATACAGTATATATGTACAGTCAGGTCTGGAAGTATTTGGACAATAAGAGTTTTTGTGATTTTGCCTTTATACACCACCACAATGGAAGGTGCAGTCCATTCCCTCATTACTTCAAGACAAATGAAGCAGATAAAAGGTCTGGAGTTGATATCAGGTATTGAGT
>CM074955.1:10703969-10725689 GCA_037577455.1 Pangasius macronema
GGCTAAAAGATGCGTCTCAAGACACTAGTGGAATCCTAGTGGATGGGATTGGTGCTGTTTTAAGGCAATGGTAGGAGCAACAACACATTGAGCAAAAAAAGGTGCTATCTCGCTTTCTTGCTGGTGAGCTTGACCTAGACAAACAAACCGTTAGGTCAAATCTAGAGGTGTAACATAGTGGGGTTGTAGAACCTACAGTCAGCTCCATAAATATTCGGACATTGAAAAAGTTCTTGTTATTTTAGCTGTCTATTACAATATATTGGACCAATTGTAATTGGACAAACTAAAAATCATAAGTAAATTGTCATTTTTAACACTTGGTTGCAAATCTTTTCTGGGATACATGGACATGACCAGACTTCTTCTTCTTCTTCTCAATCTAGCCATGGGGGTCACAGTCAAGTGACTTCTGTGCCGGTCCCAAGCCCGGATAAATAGAGAGGGTTGCATCAGGGCAAGACACTGGGTTTATTCCCTGATGATGCTCTGCCAGGTCTTTCCTGCAGTTGTCTTCAGTTCCTGCTAGTTCTTAGGGAGTTCTGCCTTCAAAGGTGTAGAGCATGCTCAACTGAATGTAAAGTGTAATGCTTGATCAACTGGATTCAGGTCAGGTGATTGATTTGGTCATCGCAGAACATTCCTCTTCTTTGCCTTAAAAAAGTCTTGGGTTGCTTTCGAAGTATTCTGCAGTGTTAAGCACCGTCCAAACAAGTTGTGAAGCATTTGGCTGAATCTGAGCAGAAGTCTTCTCTTGATTGTTGACTTTGACACAGATACGCCTAACTCTTAGAGAGTGCTCTTGATCTGGCCAACTGCTCCGAAGGGGTTTTTCTTCACTGGGGAAAAATTACTCACACAACCACCACAGCTGTTTTCCGTGGTCTTCCAGGCCTCTTGGTGTTCCTGAGCTCATCGGTGTATTCTTTCTCTCATTAAATAAAGTACCAAATAGTTGATCTGGCCACATCTAATGTTTTTGCTATCTCTCCGATGGGATTTTTTTTATTTTTCAGCCTAATGATGGCTTGCTTCACTCACAGTGACAGGACTTCATACTGAGATGTGCTGTCGAAGGTAATATGAAGTACATAAAGGCAAGACTCACGTCAGACTGAGAAACACCCCTCAGTTATCGTGCAAATTGTGCTTAAGGCTGTATACCAGTGTGCACACTTTCGGTATTAACTCTGAATATGTTTTCCATAGAACACCATTTAAGATTCAGCCACAGAAAACGACTTACTTCAATAAGTGCCTGTTGGAAATTATTTACATTACAGATAATATCACTTTTAAGAAACATACATTTTAGTTTACATATACACTTGCAAAACCGATACCTAATTAAGAATATATGTGAAAAGAACATCACAGAAGGCATGTATTTATTCTAATCCCTTTTTCTGCACTGCCTTTAAATACCTGAATATTATAAAAATTTGAACAGTCGCTGAACAGTGTGATTCATCGAACAGCCCTCAAGCAAGCGCAAACAAACACACACACACACACACACACACACACACACACACACACACACACACACACTAAACAGAACTTCCTGCTTGCCTGTGTTGGTGGTTTCAGGGCCCTGACTGGCTGCTTGTCTCTCTGCGTGTCTCTGTCTGGCCAGCTCTCTACGCTGAGAGATCTCCTCCTGAGTCAGGGGCCTGCAGGAAAAAAAAAAAGAGCATTACCCATAATGCACCAGGTTTATCCACAGAAGCCCATAGAGAACACCAAGACTATCTCAGTATAGCGCATGAACAAGTCAGCGCGCAGGAGACAAGCGAGACTTTTTAAGATTTAATCTGTTTTAATCCGGCTCTGGCTTTCTGAGAACACGTTAAATAAGTTAGAACTGTATCACAAGCTTTAGATCTCATTCGGAGAATGCTATAGTACCTCAAGGTCGAAAAGAGACGCAGATGATGTGGAAAAACCTGCATAACCAAATCCAAATCTACTTTTTCTTATTGTGAGAGAATGAGTGACACAAATATTCGCGGCCGTGTGTCATTAGGCGGAAATCGTGCGTCGATAATCGAATTGAACGGCATGCGAGCGAATCTCCGCTGAGGCATAATGATGTAAAATAATACAGTAATGAGAGTGAAACGCAAAAACAGCTGCATGTGCAGTTTGAGAGCAAACCATTTTCACAGGCTTTCGGTGTGGGAAGACAGAGTGGGGGTGAATTAATTGGAGACTTTTTGCTACAGGCTTCTTCTTTTTACGTTTCAAGAAAACAGGTTAGGCAAAGCAGCCTCGACTGTCCTGAGCCTCCAGTAATACAGGAAAAGGCAGCAGAGATAGACCTAAACATTCTTAGCTTGGGAGGTTAATCACACAATGAATAGCACAGACCCATCTGAGAAGTTTAACACGCTTCTAACACACACACACACACACACACACACACACACACACACACAGCCTCACCTTCAACACCATTATTCTAAACCAAAGCATTTCTCTCTTCCCCCAGTGAAGAAAACAGCATTGCCTCTAATAAGCAGCTCTCACTTCCCGACTGTGTATATTTAAGAGCCCATTTTCACGTGAAAAATGGTTCAGTCTTGGGAGATGACATACCAATTTCAGCTCTATATAGTCAACAAATCACCAAGAGGGCTCTCTTGCCTTGCACTGTATCAGAGATAGCCAAGTACCCTGTCTAAACACTGTGACAGTTGCTTCAAATTCACAAGCTGCAAGCGAAGAGTGTCCAGTAACCACTGCATGGACGAAAGCCAGACAGTTTTTACTGTTTTTTCCACAACGGGGATAGGATAGTTAACATTGCACACGAGTGCAGATGAGCATATACGTGACAAGTTGCAACGTTTGGTGTAGTAATGACGCTATAATGATGTTCATAAAAGGTCAACAACGTCAAACGGACACATCGTGTAGTTTGTTTCATTCATTATTGCTTTGTTTTCATTTTATTGGCTACCAGCTGTTATGCTGAGAAACATGATTAACCAATCAGGACCGTGCTGTTTGAAAGCTCCTAGCCAGCTAGCTGTACTCTGAGCGCAGGGATATGGTGTCGACAGGTGACAAGTACTAGAGGTCTAACGCAGGAGGAGGAAAAGAAAGGTCTTATAATGCAAATATTCAGATAGATTTTGGCAGATGGTCAGATGGGCACACAGGCAGATATACATCTAGATAGACAGACAGAAATATACATGGGATGATAAACAGTTGAATAAACAGAAAATAGATGAGTAAATGAATAGACAGGCTGGCAGATGGAAACAGACAGATTCATACGAACACCACACTGCTCAGGGAAATGACAAAATAGTGTCGGGTTTAACGTGCTCGTTACAGAGCTCATATCCACTGCTAAGCTATTTTTATATAAATAATCTCTTTATATGAAACCAGAAATCTCAGACACAGCATCACACTCCAAACTGTTGTTGCAAAAAAAAATAATATAATACTTTTCACACCAGTACGTCTGTCACCCAGCATGATGTGTGTTTATAATTTCGGCCTGTTTTATCACTGGCTCTGACTCGCGCTCTCCCCTGCGCCATACACGTCTAGTCACGTCACACTCCTGTTTGTCATGTTCATTCCACTGTCTCTCGTTTTTGAAAATTTATGATTATTTTTTTTATAAGGGCATAGTTAAACTGTCTCTTTTTCTTTTCCTGAGTCTTAATCTGTCATTTATTCACTGTAATAACACTTTTTAATACAGGCACAGCCACTGTGTTCAGAGTAATGGCTCTTCAGTTTTACAGAAAACTGAAACAGCTTCTCACAAAAACACGGACAACTTCAGTTTCTCCATTCAGACATGTCTGTACATTTAACAAACAGACTCTGTCAATGTGTGCTTTACATATTTTCTTTTAGAGGTGTTGCCAATAGTGTTGCCAATTTTTTTCCAGAGGACAGTAGCTAAAACACGCTCAGAAAGTCGCTAGAAGCCACTAGATGATGTCATAGACTCATTTACATATTAAATTACAAATGAAAAAAAAGCCCATCTCCCACTCCTCATCGTCAGCATGTTCTACAGAGGGACTATCGAGAGCATCCTGAGAAGCTGCATCACTGCCTGGTTTGGAAATTGCATCGTCTTGGATCGCAAGACCCTGAAGTGGATAGTGAGGACAGCTGAGAACATCATTGGGGTCTCTTCCCTCCATCATAGACATTTACAGCATCCGCTGCATCCGCAAAGCCACCAGCATTGTGGATGACCCCACACACACACCCCTCATACACACTCTTCACCCTCCTGCCATCTGGCAAATTGTACCAAGGCATTCGGGCCCTCACGACGAGACCGCGTAGCAGTTTCTTCCCCCAAGCCATCAGACTCCTCAATACTCAGAAACTGGACTGCCAACACACACACACATACACACACACACACACACACACACACTCATACTGAACACCATCCCTCTCCCTTCGCAATTTTTGCACATTTCTGTAGTTACTGCCTACATTTTGTTTTGCTGCTACTGTATTTATAAAATATTGTATATAAGTTCTTGTCATTACTATACTCTCTATCTGGCTGATACCTCAATTAATGACATCAGTTATATTTATTATATTGTTATTCATTTGCACTACTGTTATATCTGACACTTTCCTTCTGGGACTGTCTCCTCTCGGCGATGCACCATCTCTTACTGTGCCTATTGTCCCGTTTTACTAGTTATTGTACTGTCTTGTGCCGTTTACACGTCTGCACGTGCACTTTATGTAGGAATGTGTAGTCTCTTGTAGATCTGTACTGTTTGATGTAGCACCATGGACCTGGAGGAAGGTTGTTTCGCTTTACTGTGCACTAACTAGCTGTAAAAAGCTGAAAATATCTAAGCCACTTGAATTGACTTGACTTGAAATTAGAGTATATTAAGGAGGATGATTTTCTACTTACAATATAATAAAATGGAATAGAAAGGGGTTTTATCCAAGCAGCAAATAATAGATTCTAATGTATTTCTTATAGAAAGAAGCCATCTTTGGTCATGGCATTACAAAGTAAAATTACACATTTACAAAATACTATACTTTCTGTTAAGAAAGCAGACAAAAAGAAGCAGTGACAGTGAGTAGTCATGAAAGGTGAATGGTCATGAAGGAAACGGTTACTCGCTTTTATAACTTGTAAATATCTCGTAAAGAAGGGAGTTTAAAAAGAAGAACAATTCATTGAGAGGATTGGACAAACAATGGTGATCAGTGATTGGTCATTGGGAAATAGTCGTGATCAGTGGTTGGTTTTGGAAAACAGCAATGATCAGTAACTGATCATTGGGAAATAGTGGTGATCAGGGATTGGTCACTGGGAAAAAGTGGTGATCAGTGATTGGTCATTGGGAAACAGCGCTGACCAGGGATTGGTCATTGGGAAACAGTGGTGATCAGTAACTGATCATTGGGAAACAGTAGTGATCAGTAACTGATCATTGGGAAATAGTGGTGATCAGGGATTGGTCACTGGGAAACACCGCTGATCAGGGACTGGTCATTGGGAAACAGTGGTGATCAGTGATTGGTCATTGGAACAGCGCTGATCAGGGATTGGTCATTGGGAAACAGTGGTGATCAGTGATTGGTCATTGGGAAACAGCGGTGATCAGTAACTGATCATTGGGAAACAGTAGTGATCAGGGATTGGTCACTGGGAAACAGTGGTGATCAGTGATTGGTCATTGGGAAACAGCGGTGATCAGTAACTGATCATTGGGAAACAGTGGTGATCAGGGACTGGTCATTGGGAAACGGTGCTGATCAGGGATTGGTCATTGGGAAACAGTGGTGATCAGGGATTGGTCATTGGGAAACAGTGGTGATCAGTAACTGATCATTGGGAAACAGTGGTGATCAGGGACTGGTCATTGGGAAACGGCGCTGATCAGGGATTGGTCATTGGGAAACAGTGGTGATCAGGGATTGGTCATTGGGAAACAGTGGTGATCAGGGATTGGTCATTGGGAAACAGTGGTGATCAGTGATTGGTCTTTGGGAAACAGCGGTGATCAGTGATTGGTCATTGGGAAACAGTGGTGATCAGGGATTGGTCTTTGGGAAACAGTGATGATCAGGGATTGGTATCAGTTGCAACACAGTCAGGCTTTATACACTGATGGTGAGTGAACCTGCTCTCTCAACTCGAGAATCTAGAGGGGGATGAGCTGCAACAGTGGAAGATCACATGGGGTTCCAAGTACTGAAGCTACATTGGGCACAGATTCCCCGAAACTGGACAGCAGAAGATTTTAAATACATCGCTTGGTCTAATAAAGTGCTCAGTGATTGTATATATAGATCTAACCCAGTCAGCAATGCATACAACACTGCTGTTTGGCAGGCTGGACTAAATGATAATGAAAACCATTTCCCTGTTTATTGGAATACAGCAATTAAACATCTCAGCGACTTTCAATGCACTTTTATAGTCACTACACAAATTTACTCTCTACTGTTTCACATCAAAATAAACTTTATACTTTTATTCTTCTGCTATTACATGAGACAGTACAAAGAGCTATTGCTCATATTAATGTGATCCAAACAGACATCCATCATGCCGTGACAACTGAGGATGTCTGTCTGTGTGTGTGTGTGTGTGTGTGTGTGTGTGTGTGTGTGTGTGTGTGTGTGAGTGCGCAAGTGTGTGGTATAATAAAAGCCAAGGCAATTTTCTGCCTGCCGACTGCTTTGTGTCATTAATGAAAACCAGCAGCTCCATCAGCCAATCAGGAGATAGAACGCAGATGTGCCCAACACCCCCCTGTGTCCAATCAAACACCCAGTGACCCACATTGATTATTGCTATGGCAACCTGCGAGTCGATGCACTGTGCTGTCTGGCAGGTTCCTGCAGAGTTCAGTCAGAGAACATCGTGGGAGTGGAGTCAACATAAAAAACATGCATTCTTCTGTACTCACTGTTCCATTCACATACACACTGCTCTATTACTGATTTATTATATTACTGCTCTCTCTCTCCCTCTCTCTCTCTCTCTCTCACACACAGAGAAAAACACAGACAAAAACACACAAATACTTACAGACAGATAGGCAGATAGACAGAGAGACAGACACACAGAAAAACAAAGTCAACCACATGTACAGAGACACAGACAGATAGACAGATAAACAGGTAGACAGACAGACAAACAAACAGACTCAGACACATCCAGGCATACTTAAAGACAGATAAACAGACAGAAAGATGCATAGACATACAGAAGCACAGAGAGAGACAGACAGGCAAAGACACACAGAAATAGTTAGAAAGAGAGGCAGATGCACAGACAGAGAGAGAGAGACAGACATGCAGGTAAAGAGATGCTAGCAGACAGATACTGAGACAGGTAGACAGACAAAGGCAGACAAATGTGCAGACAGAGAAACAGACAGACAAAGACACACTGACATACTGTCAGAGACAAAGACAGAGACACACATATATACTTTGAGATAGAGAGTCAGATAGACAGACTGAAACAAACAGATTCCCAGGCAGACAGACAGACAAACAGAGGCACACAGATATACTTCGAGACACAGAGTCAGATAGACAGATAGAATCAGACAGATGCACAAAGAGACAGCCAGACAGAGACACACAGATATATATAGAGAGAGAGAGTCAGGTGTGCAGACAGAAGCAGACAGAAAGACAAAGACACACTGACATACTTAGAGACAAAGACACAAGACAGGATGTCAGATGCATGGGCTTAAAGAAAACAGACAGGCAGACAGACAGACAGACAGACAAAGACTAACAGATATACTTAGAGACAGAGAGTCAGATACATAGACAGAAACAGACCGATACACAGAGAGAGACAGACAGACAGAGACACAGATATAATTAGAGATAAAGAGACAAACGGGCAGACAGTTGTACAGACAAACAGAAATACAGATAGAGACAAGCAGATAGACAGACAGAGACAGACAGCTACACAGACATACAGGTAAAGACACGCAACCAGACATACTTAGAGACAGACAGAGAGACATACAGACAGAGAGACAGACAATGTGACTTTATGTACTGGTCCAGAATTCACTGCTGAAGCAGACTGCAGTTACTGCCTGGATTTCTTTTAATAGACAGACAGACAGATGGGCTCCCAGGCACGCAGTCGAGCGTACAAAGACAGACAGACAGAAAGGAAGATCGGCAGACAGACAGACATTTCGTTGCTCTCGTAAATAAAACTGCACAGCAATTCTAATTATTTGAATGAATTCCAATCAATCGCCTCATCACCCAGCATAAAGCAAGTGCACTATAGTTTCCCTCATCCATCTCACACCAGGGGATCCAGCCACCCACAACATGCTGACTAATAAACCAGCTTAAAAAATGACTTGAGTTTAATAATATTAATAAATAAAAATAATTCCACAGAAGAAACCAATAAATCTTATCTTGACTAGAAGAACAAACACTTGAGTTGCCAGTGTATGAAGTAAGTCTATCTGATACCTAAGAAACTGCCAGGCTGGTGTATATAGGTTAGCTTAAGAAGCACTATTTTAATACAGAGGGGTTGCTGAGCTTGGCTGTGAATGTAGGTCAGGAAGGATGATGTGAGGCTGCTCTTGCTATAGGCTTGTGTGTTCCCAGACTTTTAACCAGGAACCCAGAGATAGCTCTAACTACATCTAAAACCACATGTAATCAAAGTGGATCTTCGGCGTCTTTCCAACATTTCAGTAAACAAGCTGTAGGATCCAGGCAGCTCGTCAGAACCCATCGCTGGTGAGATGAATCAGACTATAACACTATTCTGTTTCAGTGTTGATATTAAATGAGACCATATCAAACATTCCTGCATGTCGTGGATATGAGAGTGTGACGGGTCAAATATCTTGCTATTTGCTCAGCCGGGTTTAAGACTGCCCATGATGACATGTCGTTTATGACTTCTGAGCTGCATGAGGCGCTCGTGTAATATCCGCACCTGCATAACACAAGAAAGAGCATGCACTGCCTGTCACTCACAGACTAGCTGTGGGAAAAATTCACAAAAACAACTTCTTCTTTGCATTTTCACTGCATGGTGGCTGGTCACACAAACTAAATTCTCAGATGATGGTGCTGTCTTAAATAAATTGGAACTAAATTATTGATGAGGCCTTCCAAAGTTCATGCTAGGACTGGGTTATACATGCGCAGATGTTCACTCAGCCGTCCAGAGACTGTTACCAAAGACTGTATGGTGTAGAGACAGGTCACAGCTTGATATACGAAGAGGGCAGTGCACAATGTTCGACATGGCGACTGTGTTAGAAAGTCCTACCCTTTGAAAAAAAATAATAAACTGCCCCGTTGGTGAAAGTGTAACAAGAAAACAGCAGGACTATCAGATTCTTAAACTGAAGCATATGCAGATTTAGGTTAATGCTGTCTCTTCGACAGTCCTGGCTGGTTTTTACTTAGGTTGCAAAAGTTCTCATAACAGACACATTACCCTTTGGTTTTCTCTCCACCCCAAAGCTCATACCTAACCTGCTAACTATCCTGATATGAAGGTAATACAGACTATGGCCATGTAGTGCACTACACACACTGTAGAAGCCTTTGGTGTTATTACGGTGCAAATTATGACTGTTACTGTGTTCACAGTTAGTTATGCTGTATGATCAGATGGTTATCACACTGTTGATCCTTTTCAAAGTACCAATTAAAATTAATTTCTGACTATCACCATCTACCCATTAAAGTTCCTTACTCCATGGTTGTCACATGCCTACTGTGTCTGGTTGTGCCTCCCCATACATTTTACAACCCCTTCCATCTGGACCCTAAACCACCCCACAGCAACTTCCGTTTCTCTGTGGAGGTTATAACACTGCAACGCAGTTGTAACGCTATCATAAACCATGGCTCATAACACACATAAGAACATGGCAGTGCTGACCAGAATTAAACTAAACAGATATCTATTTTTCAGCTCTCTGAACTGCCACTCTTTTTTTTAATTTTCTAACAACAACATGATAAATACTGACAATACAAGACATTTCAAGAAAAAGTTGTTTTCAAAAATATCCTTCTGAGAAAGAAGAATTAGAGGAATTGATATTTTTGTTTTCCTTCTCTCATCCATACGCAATGATGTGCCAAGAGACTTTTGTAGAAAGATTTTGTAATACATTTTTCCTTTAATTTTCACCACCAAACTGAGAAAATGTCAGATCCTAGCACCTCTAGTGCACATATATAGCGGGCAGGAAGGCATTTAGGAATCAACTTACTCTCTGGTTTGATTAGTTACCATAGAAACAGCTATAAATGTGGTTGCCATCATCAAACCATTGCCCCAGGTGTTATAAAGAAAACCACATGCATACTAGCAACCTGCATTTTTTTTTTTTGCATTTTGTGTATTTTACATATTTTGCCTCAGATTATATCAGTGATCTCAAACTCCAGTTTATTTGGTCAGTGCTGGCTCAGGAGTTAAGGTTCTGAGCTACCAATCAGGAGGTTGTCATTTCGAATCCAAACCATGCTAAGCTGCCCCTGTTGGGTTAAGATCCTTAACCGTCTCTCCTCCAGGATTTTACTGTACTGTATATGTGACTATCTTTTCTTCGTTTTCTTTGTCCTTTTTTTTCCCCCCACAATGGAAATGTCATCTTGTCAATCCATTTTAGGTTTATGAGTCTCTGTCCATTCAAGTATATGGGAGTCTGGTCTTGTGTAACTGGAAATAACTGGCCAGGAACATTGCTAAGAAGGGTCCAGACGTTGGCACGATGTCAACGAATGCACTGGGGGCAATTATCACATGTATCACATTAGATTTTACAGAAAAAGACAAAGCGAGAAGAGAAGATTAGTGTTTCATCTTCCGTGTGATCAAGAATTTAGTTGCTAACACTGTAACCTGAAGATCAGGCATTATTATGCTGAAATTTCTGTAAGGCACTCCGGATATTCACACAGGCTTTTCTCCGAACACTCATTGCCACTTTAGTGCTGCTGTAATGTTTGTAGAGTCCAATCTAGGACTATTATAAACATGCTTTTGTTTTCTGACAAAAAAAAAATCCCAGCAAACTAAAGGTGATTAAACATCTAGTTCATTTGAGTTTTGCTTCAAACAGACCCTCAGGCGGTCACAATTTCACTGGGGTTTGTTGACAATGAAAACAAGTGAGGTTTAGATGAGGGCAGTGGGGAGAAATGATGACGTTTTTGGCGCAGCCTTGTTGGGTACACAATAAATCACCAACATTACCTCATGGTTTCAGTCATTCATTTGCAGCTGTGTTCAAACCACACACATTCAATGTGTAGGGTCTTCATTTAGGAATTCGTTTAGGAAAAGACATGTGACCTTGCAGCACCAGATGGCTGGCATACAACTCCGGTGTACAATAGGCCTAGCTAGTGCCAATAAAGCATACAGTACAGTCTAATAATGCTCAGAACTCTGTGTCTTGTCGCTTTCACACTTGAACTAAACCACACCTATGGCTTCACGCCTTGACCACATCCTGATTTGGCTCACACTCGAGTTCAAAGATGTGTTCACACCGGACCAAACCAAACATACCGGGATGAAAAATGTAGCAGATCTCAAAATAGCAAACCCAAAATAATGTAGGTAATAATGTAAGAATCATAAAAGGTGCAACAGAAAAGCACTGGCTAGAGGACAGACACACAAAGTCTTTCATGAGAGTACCGGAAATCAAACCTAAACCATAATAAGCCTGGCAGAAATTTAATGAAACATGCACATAAAGAGCAAACATGTGAGAGACTGATGTCCTTCCGTGAACCACAACAATCCTGATAGAGGGAAACAGAATGTGAGAGGGAACAGATGTGTATTTATTACAGCAGTTTTTGTGCACTCTTTTTCATACCACCTCTTATCTGTAAAAGGGTCCTGTGAATATGAGGTGCACAGCTTTGGTGTCTAAAGCCTGACATCATTTGACAAGAGACTGGTGAAAAGACACTGGGCACAATAAAAGTGTTTGGGGAAAAGGGCTGGAAATGAGAGCTCAAAAGTCCAGACTTTAACCTCATTCTGCATGGAACATTTTTAACATGCAGTGAGGGAATGTGAGGAAAATCATGCAAACGAGTGCCGAGACATGTAGATACACCAGCACTGATAAAGGGGTGATTAATGAAGGGGTTAAAGGGATCAATACCAGAGTAACACATCAGTTACTATATGCTAAATTATGAGGAATAGTTTAGCCAAAATAAATAAATAAATGATACATTTATTTTATATTTATAAATGCAGCCATACATGCCCACTACCACCATGCTTCACTGATGCGGTGGTATGCTTAGGANAGGCTTTTTTAGATGTTGTTTGGCAAACTCTAATCTGGCCTTCCTGTTTTTGGTGGTAATGTAATGGCATGGGCATGTATGGCTGCCAATGGAACTGGTTCTTTTGTATTTATTGATGATGTGACTGCTGACAAAAGCAGCAGAAATGGCAATATTATCTGCTCATATTCAGCCAAATGCTTCAGAAAGTTAATGTTCTGGATTAGCCAGGAACTCTTTTTGAAATCACAAGACTCTGATGTTCCTAAACATTATTTCAACACACTCAGTACTGTTTGGCTTTATAACATACACACTATATGGCCAAATGGTATCCACATACTTTTGGCCATGTAATGTTGCTATGGAAGAGTAAGGACTTATAATCGCACTATCCACTGTCACCCAGAAGAGGACGTGTTCCCTCTTGAGTCTGATTCCTCACAAGCTTTATTTCTCATGTCATCTCAGGGAGGTTTTTTCTCATCACTGTCACCTCTGGCTTGCTCATTAGTGATGATATAAATCTACTCATCAACAATCTGGACTTCTGTAAAGCTCCATTGTTTAAAATGTCCAGTGTCCATAAAATCACTATATAAAAATTAATTTAATTGAATTGTAGATTGTGCCTCTATTGTGCCAATAAATGTTCTAGCTATAAATCTGATTCAGTATTAACTAACTGGCTTTGAAAATCACTACATAGTTCGACATAGAATCCATTTGACATGTGATCTTCACTGATACTTTAAGATGTCTCACTAGGGCACCCAGAAGTGTAGCCATGCTTCATGCTAGGCTGGCACTGGTAGCTATGCCTATACTGGTTTCTAAATAAATATTACATTATCTTTATTCACTCAAATAAAATGGGTGGCTTGGCAGTGGCCCCAAACCCAAATAATAGGATGTTGGGTTCAAAAAGTTTGTGTGTGTGTGTGTGTGTGTGTGTGTGTGTGTGTGTGTGTGTGTGTGTGTGCGTGTGTTATTCTGGAGTAAGATTTCAACTAACTAACAAGTGTGTTTTTTCCCCACATAGGTAGCCTTCACACTTCAGAATTGTGCTTCATATCTTTCTCAGCGACCAAAGGCTGCGTCTCAAATCCCATTCTATCGTACTTAATAGAATGTTACTATAAGGAGGTCTCGATAGTAGGTTACCATAGTTACCAGTCTGGAGGCGTTCTATGTAAAGGGGTAGTATGTACGTTTGGGACGCAGCCTTTAGTGCCGTAGTAAGGGGGAGGGTGGCGCGAAGAATTTTACTCACGCGCTGTCCAAGCGCGCGCTCACACAGCTGTCGGTGTATCGCCTCAGCTCTCCAGAAAGCGAAGACGGGTTTCTTTCTTATACAATAATATTTTCCCCCCATATAGATACATATTTATTTATATATATTATTTCTTCTCGAATGGGGAAAAAAACAGGTCTCGATACTTTACCACTCGGAAAATGAATTCTTTGTGAACATTTTCTAACATTTCTCAAACCATATAAACATATACTGGTGAACTTTTTTTTTTTGACGACAGCGATAATGTTCTAAATTTTTATTTAAGCCTACTAAGTAGGAGAAGTCGGTTTCCTTCTTTTCTGTGATGCTGCACAAATCTTTACGCACAATGTGTGTAAAGTCGCCTCGTGTGTGTGAGCTGACGGCGGCACGGAGTTGACCATGCTCACCTGCTTCTCCGGACACGGTAACTCGAGTGCTGAGCATGCGGGCACCGGCGGCGCCACCGTGCTCCTGGCCGCCTTAATGATGAGCCTGGTGGTCGTGGTGGTCGTGGGAAACGCGCTGGTCATCTTTGCCTTTGTCGTGGACAAGAGCCTCCGAAATCAGAGCAACTACTTCTTCCTTAACTTGGCTATATCTGATTTTCTGGTCGGTAGGTAGAGCGTCTTATTTTGGGTGCCTGTGTGTTATTACAATTATAGGCATGCTATGGCAACTTTACATAACTAAACCCCAATGATCTAATAACAACCTGGAACTTCTTCTTCTTCTTCTTCTTCTTCTTCTTCTTCTTCTTCTTCTTCTTCTTCTTCTCTTATTATTATTATTATTATAAGAACAAGTGAGGAAGCAGGGAATCATTCAGCATAGTGCAAAATTTATACCCTATTGCCATAATTCCACTTATTTCACATCTTTACTTAAACCTAGTGATATTAAATTGACATTTGGCATGACCATATTGTAAAAAGCATACCAGAAAAGAAAAGAACTGTTATTAACAAACAAATGTAGTTATGACAGCGTGCATATAGGGGATAATAAATGACCTGCCATTGCCATTCTTTTTTATTTATTTATTTATTCAGTTAATTTTTGTGGTTCTCTGTCATCCCATTGGACAGCCACGTTCCCCAGTGCAATTTTTCTTACTAGGAATATTCAGCACAGCTGAGGACATTTCTTCTCCACCTCTCCACTCCGATCTTCACAGCGATCCGAAGACTCAACTGCCCACAATTACATGGTCATTGTTGTATTGTCACTTGTGCATCATTCCCTCCTGCACAAATGCCCAAGTGTTCTGTCTATCTGAGAATAAATATCCTGTTTTATCGCCTTAACGCTCCAGTTTATTCCTCCGTGCAAGCAGATTACTGAAAGTAGTAGAACAAACAACCGAAATTGGTTTTGTTCTGCAAAAAACACTTCAGCACACTCCAATCCTATCATCTTCTCTCTCTCTCTCACACACACACACACACACACACACACACACACACACACACACACACACACACACACACTCTGACAGGCACATCATGAGTGGTTTGTGCAAAAGGTTATAGTTCTAACCTCTCTCTTTTTTTGTATCCTCTCTATTCTTTATAATTGACTATGATTTTAAGCAGCTGACACTTAGATTTGAATGCTCGTGGGTGATGAGAAATGGATGCTAAGAGCATGCCTGGTTCTCTCCAATGAGTTTTGGTACTGTCACCTCTAATCCGTTATCTTGAGCAAGAGTGAAAGCCAATCATTGATTTATTTGAAGTCTTGCCGGCACTCTCTCAGTCTCTTACTGAAGTGCCGATTTGGGCATTTGAAATCTCGCCAGCGTTAGACACCAAAACATCACGTTCCACTTAATAGCTGTCAGCATCATGGAAGAGCTTCAAAGTGGCCGATTGACACAGTGAAGAGAATTTAGACAGAGATAGTTAAAGCTCTAACTGGTATGTGATCGCCTAAAGATTTCTTGCTGGGGTACAAAATGACAGTGGATGATGAGTCTTCCTCTGTCCTGAAATTGCCCCCTCACCCTCACCCCTTCAGTAAACCTACCTAGCAGTGAATGCCAATGCATCCTCCAGGGATGAGGACTTAATGAGGTCTTTTGTATTCAGTTGTTAAAGACCGCTCTCAAATAAATGAGCTGTGTGGCTCATCTTCATCTGCAGTAGAACCAGTTGGGGGAAGTAGCACTTTCTTTTCTTCTGTGATGTGTTTGTGTTTGACTGCAGAGATGAGCGATGCTTTGTGCTTTATAATGGCTTTGGTTCTGAATTGAAAGCCAAGCTCCAGATGATCTCTAGGAAACAGATGAACAGTGTTCATTATTTGACCGAAATGTATGTGAGATTGAAATGCTGAAGACTCACTCATTTAGTTTCTTCATTATTTCAATTCATTGTGTTATCTACTGTCATTATTGTTTGTTCAGGGGCGTTCTGTATCCCAGTGTACATGCCCTACATCTTGACAGGCCGATGGATGCTGGGTCGTGGTCTCTGCAAGCTGTGGCTCGTGATGGATTATCTGCTCTGTACTGCCTCCGTCTTCAACATAGTCTTAATCAGCTACGACCGCTTCCTGTCTGTCACCAGAGCTGTACGTACTAATTCCAACTACATACACACACATTTATACTGATCGCACGTATGTCAAAATAGTGGTTGTTTTTTTCTCAAATATCACAGTTCCATCCACCACAATTTTACAAGTGAACACTCTGTACACACACTTGCGAATTTAGGCAAAGTAGCTGTTTCTATTTTCCATCTGGTAAATATTGCAGGGTTGGACAAATCCCTGTTAGTTTTTTATTCATAATTGCCTGATGGAAATAGGTTTGGTATTTGGTGTAATTAAGAGTTTGATAGGCTTTTGAGAAAGCAATTACCAGCCTCTTTTCTCCCGTTCAGTGACCTGACAAAGAAAAACAACCTACTGACTTACACAAAACCAATTTTTTATTGATATATACAACAGAGAAATAAGTATTCTGACATTTTTGTTTTTGTTATTTAATATAATTCCAGTGGCTATATCCTCTTCAACTTTACATGTGAATGTAAAGGAGTGTCTTTTGACTTTCCTTATAAATCCGAACAAAAACGTATGTATTCATAAGCAAACATATGTTTAAAAAAGAAATTCGATATGGAAAAAAAGTATTTGGACATCACAAATTACCAATATTAGTACTTGGTTGCAATGTTCTTATTGGCATTTGCAGCTCTGAGATGTCTACGGCAAAAAGTAATTAGCTTTTTGAAGTGTTGTAGTTACATTTTGACCCTCTCCTTTACAAATGATTTACAATTCTCCAAGCTTACGAGGGGCCTGCTGATGGACTTGCAATTTTCGAAATAAATTTTCAATTGGATTCAAGTCATTGGCTAAGCCATGCAAAGCCTTCTTGAGTTTTTTAGCTGTATGTTAGGGGTCTTTGTCTCGTTGAAACGTCAGTCTTCTCTGTAGATTCAGTTTCTTGACTGATGAGATTAGATCCTCCTCTAATATCTCCCGGTACATTGCTCCATTCATGATTCCTTCGATGTTTGTGTAATGGCTCTGTACCATTTGCAGAGAAGCAGCCCTATATTGCAACACTCCCACCTCTGTACGTCACTGTGGGAATGGTGTGTTTTTGGACCCTTCTTTCTCCAAACATGACAAGCTGAATTATTGCCAAAGAGTTCTATGTTTGTTTTGTCTGAATAGATTATATTATTCCACATGAGTATAATTTGTCTAAATGCTTTTAGATGCACATCTCTGTGTGATTTTTTTAGCACATGAGTTTTGTGTGGGGTGCTTATTGAACATCATATTCCAAAGTTTGGAGAAGGACCACTTATGGGTATGATGGTCATGATTTGTTTTTTTTTTATATAGTGTCCACATTTTTTTTCTCTACTTTTTTCTGATTAATATGTTTAGTATGTTTACATTTGAATGCACTGAAATTATATTAAATAATAAAAACAGAAGTGTCAGAATAGTTATTTCCCCTCACTGTAGGTTTAAATGTAACTCATTCTAAGTGCTTAATATGTTTCGTGGCAGAAAGACACAATTCTGAAATGTCGCTGTATGTGCTCTCATACAGCACAAAATGTTGCATCCTGTAGTATTTCCTTATATCACTATTTTAAAAAATCTAATAATGTCCATAAAATTTCACTTTATTGCTTGATCTACCTAATAGTGGTTACAGACATTTTACAGCTCTGTATGTGATTCAACACAAAATGCCAACACAGTCAAAAAGACAAAAAAAACAAACAAACAAACGTTGAGATAAATGAGTAAATTTATTTTGTTCATGTTCAGTTTAACATCCACTCAAGTTTATCCTTTTAAATCTCTGGTGCAGCACAAGAGAAAGGAGCTGCGTTTATTCTGTGCAGCCCAAAGTGTTTGTTTTGGTTTATGGTGTTTTGTCTGAAACTGTTGAGCAAATATAGATTGCACAAACATAAAAATAGCCCCTCAGACCGTTTTGACACATGGCACATCACTGTAACAAGCCTGTCCCCTCTCACTGACCTTTCCATCCCGTGTGTTTGTTGTCTGAGTGTAGGCTCTGATGCTAACCCCAAAGTTAAAAGTCATGGCTAAATGAGGAAAACAAAGTGATGTGTCTTCACTGAGCATAGTTTTGACCTCCAGTAAAATGAGGCTAGATGTAAGTGACTTATGTAACAATCTACACCATTATGAAAAAGGCTTAATACCAAAAATAACTACACCAACATCATGGGAGCAATGATACGCAGTGGCAAGGGAATATTGGAGAGGGAAAAATTAGTGATCAAAACAGGAAATAGCATGTTAACACTGCTTCTCACTCATGTTTTTAAATAGCGTACTCAGCAATACTGGTTTCCTGGGATTATTAGGGACATGATATAACAGGAATAACTAGAAAAGAGACATGGTCTTTGGTTCTTAGAAATGAATAAGATTTAATAAGGCATGGGGTACAGGGCATAAACGGATTGACACTGACTTTCATATTTGAATAAAGCTCAATTATTTACTATCTCAATCTCATCTGAATGCTGTGGTACAGAGGATCATCATTCATCCTCTATGTAGCTGTATTCATTAGGGTATGAAAGTCAAAATCTCACATCCTAGACTGGTACACGTAGACATTTACTGATAATTACTAACAGATAACATTGTGTTCATACATTAGCCTCAAAGTCCACCTGACACAATATCTTCAATACGTTCCTGAGATATTTCTGTAATGTTTTCTCTATTCAGTCACTCTATTCAGGCATTGGATATGACTGAAAAACAAGGAGGGGATTCAAACAAGGATTTGGGCCTATTAGACAAATGGCTTATCAGTGAACAACCAAACGATTGAGCTATTACATTGATGAAAACCCATCAACGGTGCCTTGTTTGAAGATGAAAAGTCACATGATTTTATGATTCATACATTTCTTTTGGTGAAATTAATTTGCAAATGTGATGGACTGGTGTCCCATTCAGAGTGTATTCCCACCTCATGTCCAGGGACCCTGACTAGAATAAAGTATATCCATTGTTAAGTAGTGAACAGTACCTCAGTTGGTAATAGTGAGCAGTACATAAATTGTTAATTAATGAACAGTACATCCACTATTAAGTAGTGAAGAGTACATCCATTGCTAATAGTGAACATTACATCCATTGTTAAGTAGTGAGCAGTACATCCATTATTAAGTAGCAAACACAAGGGTGATGAATTTCTATCATTAGGTTTGCCAAATGAAAAGCTTGCTAAAACCACTAGCTAGCTAAGGTGCTTAGTGCTGGTAAGCTTATATACTGCTTATATGCCGGAGGTGGGAGCCAGCAAGATATCAGAATAATTAAATCTGCAGTAAAATCTTACAGGATACTAGTTATGCAAGATGATATTTTTGTGTGTTGTGTTTTTAAAAGCTAGTAGTAGAGAGTTAAAAACGTTTAATATCAGTCATAATCCCAAGTGATAATACAGTGTCACTTCTGAATAAATATGGATATGAGGTATAAAAATGATAATGTCTAAAGGGCATAGTAAGTAATACACCAGGAAAGTTGAATACTTGTTGAATGCACTTTCATGAAAAAGACAAATGAGTAAAAAGTGCTTCTGGAAGTCTGTAACAATACAGCTGTGAGCTGTATGAATATAATTTAGGAGGTTCTTTTATTCACCATTATTGCAAAGTCCCAAAGAACCCAAGTGAACAGGCTTACCCTGAATATCTCTCTAGAGTGCTGTGGAAGTCATCTGAGGCATGGGATGCATAGCTAATAATTTCCTGTTAAGCTGTAATGTATGCTGCTTAAGAGGAAGTGAAGCCCAGCTGTGAGCCAGTAAAGCAATGCAATCTTTTAAACAGCATTCAGATTTGAAAAGCCTGAATGACTCCTTGCCATCAGAAAGGTTTGAAATAATTCAGACAATATTCTCCAAGCTGTCAATAGCTGCAGAAGAAGTGAGCAAGTTACCTGAAATGTCCTAGCTGTTAAACATTCCCTGATAAATCAACATTGTATTACAGTTCACCCAATGATACCAGTATATCACTATCTTTAATTATATTCATGATTCAATACCTTTTACAATAAACAATACAGTAAATTAACCAAGTTTAGTGCACATAATGTACAAACAAGTCCATATGGACATAAACTGCTTCATAAAATGGCAGAATAATCCGAATGAGAACATTGGAATAATTTCCAGTGTACAATTCGGCCTTCAGACACAAGGCATGAGGGTGGTTTAGTATAGTTTAGTATCACTGAGCAGAATGATACTAAACTATGTGCTGTGGTAAATTAAGCGGTAATCTACTGCTTTTAGCTACATTCAGCTCCAGAATTATTTGCACCCTTGGTAAAGATGGATAAAAAAGGTTATATAGCATTATCTCAAACTGATAATGAGAGAAATCTAACCTGAGTGATTATTTATTTATTTATTTATTTTTAAGTTCACAGTGTTTAAGCACTCCTAAGCACTTATCCATGACTTGCTGACGAAATTCCCTTAGTCATCCATCAACATGGGGAAGATTAGAGAATACACAAACACAATGACAAAAGTCATGCTGACCTTCCTAAATAATCAGGCAATGGTTATAATAAACAGCTACATATCTGGTTTTAATATATCTGGTTTTAAACAGCTACATATCTGGTAATAATAATTATTATTTTCTTTTTATTTATTTATTTATTTATTTATTTATTTATTTATTTATTTTTAGAATAAATGTTTACTTCAATTAAATGTTAGATTTCTTTCATATTGACTACAGTCAGAGTATTGGAAAACTGACATAAAACTCTTTATGTAATGTTTAATAGCAGTGTTTAATGTTGATATAATGTTGTACCTATTTAGAGAAATGATCCACAGGTTTTTAGTGCCACTTATGACAGTGATCAACGGTTTTTCACTGATGGATTCATTTAGCCAGGGCTACACAGATAGATCCTAATGCTCAATTTAGTTACAGCCAGCGTATTTTATTAATGAGCAAATGAATATTAAAGTCAGATGTGTTAGATTAGGGTTTGATTTGAACTCTGCTGTGTGAACAGGTTTAGCAACCTCCATTAAACAGTGTTAATATTTTTGCTTTATTCCATCTCATGTTTGCCCTTGGTTAATTTGCTAGGTCATAGGTTCTTGGGGTCACAACTTTACATGGAGTTATCTGAGCTGCGGATTGCAGGTTTTTACCAACCGTTATTTATAATCTAGAGCTATGCATGTAAACTTGATTTATGTAATATGTAATAATACTAGAAACAGTATTATTATTATTATTATTATTATTATTATTATTATTATTATTACTATAAAAAAAATTAATTAGCCTTCATTAAAATTGTAGCTCCTCTTAATCCCATTTTACACCAGAGTTTTCGTCGCGACAGTCCGATTAGTGGCACTGGAAATGCGGTCTGTGACGGTTGTCAGCACCAAAGATCAATCTTTTACTGCAAAGTACAGTTTTTGTGCTTTGTGAAAACTTTGCAAAAGGACTAACTGCCACAGAGCCTGGAATCACTTTGGAGCCTGGAATCACATTCATTGATTGCTGGGGATGGTCCCACCTGGGGGCTGTGGAGATGGTTTGGGGATCACATAT
>CM074955.1:10725789-10736674 GCA_037577455.1 Pangasius macronema
AACATGGGCTCCAGACTTCAGGCAGTCATTGACTGCAAAGGATTTTCATCCAAGTATTAAAATTATGGTTATATTTCCAATCATGTCACTTTGTCTAAATACAATTGAGACCCTGAAAATGGAGGTACTTGTTGCAAATGGCTGTAATTCCTAAATGGTAAATGCCATATTGCTGTGAAACCTCTAAAAATAAAGCTGAAAGTCTACACTTTGATCACATCCTGATTGTTTTATTTCAAATCCATTGTGGTGGTGTATATTGGGAAAATCATAAAAACTCTGTCGTTGTCCAAATACTTCGGGAACTGACTGTATGTATATTGGTGGACAGAGTTCAAAGTGTTTCATGGATTATATTCAGGTGTAAAATGAACTTTGGACCATTCTGAGCAGTGGTGCTCTTTCAGAACAATGGGAGGATCTTAGCTGTCATCCAAACAAGAGGGTGGGGGACTGAAAAAAGTTGAAAGCTCACGTTTTCACTGTGACCTTATATAAGAAAACCAGTATAAATTCTTATATGATTCACAAGTGACATGACATTAGTACTGAAATGTAACGGTAAAAATGAAAGAAATAAAAAAAAGATTATATACATTCAGGCAATATAAATCCAGGTAAACTTCAAGGTCACAGGGCCACACAGAGAGATTGTGACTAATGAGAGAGTTTCAAATACAACCCACTGACACACATACAGAAAAAAAGGCTGATTAAATATGTGGCTGGAAAATGTCCTGATAAATTATACTTATGTGATTTATATGAGATATGAGAATTCACTCTGGATGGGATGCCAGTCTATTATGGTTCACCATGCACCTACACAGTCACACCCTCATTCATACCTAGGAGCAATTTAGCATAGCCAATCTACCTACCAACCTCATCTGATCAACACTGGATAGTGCCATTATAAATAATTTCCCTTCTATAACTGTGTCCTACATAGTCAAAAAGTGCATTTGTGTAACCAGGAACTTAAGAACTTACTTAGCTTTAACGTAATGTCTATTGTGTTGAAGTTATTAAGTGTATTAAGTGAGTGCAAAACTGTTTGTAGCCATTGCAATCCTAAGACTATCCAAGGAAGAACATCCACAGCTATGTTTATGCTTCTTGTGTGTTAACATCCACAGTAATGTCATGGTGATCTCTAGGCTGTCCATGTGGGACTGACTAGCCTAGCTTACTTTCTAGATTAGATTGGTGGTGATGAGGAGGTTGTATGTCTTCACTGCAGCTTTGGAGGTTATTTTTAGATGGAATATTAGCAGTGAAGTATTTTAAGTTCAACATAACATGTAAATCTCCTCATATTCACTCATTAAGAAGACAATCACTTTGTCCTCCATGTTTGTTTTTTTCACTTTCCCTCAGAGCTGCAACCTGATTGGTCAGAAGGTATAAAAGTGCTTGACGTCACTCAGCACTTCTGTAAAAGGTTTTCTAAAAAAAAAAAAAAAAAAAAAACTCCTTTAACTTTGGAAACTGCTGTGACCAAAAGTGATCATGTTCTGCCCACCTAGCTGTAGGTTTGTATGTTAAACTTGCAGTGGAGAAAAAACACTAATGTGATCGTCCAATTAAATGCTCTCTAGAACATATATGTCCTGCCCCCAGGCTGCGTCTTGCTCTACAGTAGCTGTTCACGAGCAGTAAACGTGGTCTGTTGATGTGTTTTTGGCTGTGTGTCTTCAGTGTGTAAATTGATACCGAGACAGACTAAAAATCTTCATAATACTCACAATGGAGAGAGTGGGAGTGTCCAACGGCGCATGCATATCTGTAAAAATAATAATAATAAAAAAAAGCTTCAGTAGAGAAGCTGAGCCAAGAATACAAAGTTACATAGTGATTATAAGACTTTCCTATTGGTCATGGAAATAAAGGTTAATAAGTGATAAATTCAGTGGTTCCTCAAGTTGGGGATCACGGATGACCTTTGGTCTATAGTGAGGCTATAAACAGAAAAACCTGTGTGTGTGTGTGTTCCTTCATCCTCTAATCAACACTATGGCTCTCCAACACACACTTACATCTGGAATATTAATTTTATTTTTAATTAATGCCTGTTTTTCTGTCATCCCAGGTAAGTTTTCTTGTTCACTTTTCACTTCCTTAGTTATTACAGATGTGATACATGACATTCTCATTATTTCTACTTATTAGCATCTGATAGATGTGTGTAAATCAATGCACTAAATAACTGTGGAAAAATTAATGTAAGGGCAAATTATTTTTGTTTAGGACACTCTCACCTTCTCACATGTCATTTAATACATAAAATTAACAGAAAATTGTTTCTGTAAAATTTATGTTGTAATATAAATGGGAATGTTTAATTTATGGATAAATAAATGCATGATGGATCCCTTTAAAATAAGCTACTATTTCAATAAAGTGAAGTGAAGTGTGGCCAAGTATGTGGACCCATACTCGGAATTTGTGCTCTGCATATAACCCATCCAAGTGCACACACACACACACACACACACACACACACTGTGAACACACACCCGGAGCAGTGATCAGCCTTTTTAGCTGCGGCGCCCGGGGAGCAGTTGGGGGATCGGTGCCTTGCTCAAGGGTCTCACATCAGTCATGGTACTGAGGGTGGAAGAGAGCGCTGGTCATTCACTCCTCCACCTACAATCTCTGCCTGCCTGAGACTCAAACCTTCGACCTTCAGGTTTACCTTTGGGTTGCAAGTCCTACTCGCTAACCATTAGGCCACGACTGCCCCCAAAACCCGGCTTATTGTGGAGGAAGCAGGCATTAAACATTATAAATATTACCTATATTATACTTTATCAATTAATTTGTCTTTCAATCATTTATCACTCAAAAGAGTTGTTCATTACAAAAATTAATCAACTGCAAATAAAACAATTTGTAGTGCATCATAAATTTAGTGTGTGTGTGTGTGTGTGTGTGTGTGTGTGTGTGTGTGTGTGTGTGTGTGTAGTGGAAGAAGAGGATCCAAGGTTTTGGAACATAAAGGGGAAGGAAGCTCTCATCTCGGCTTTGTCTCTGAAACAGAATGCCCATCGAGCCAAAAATCTCATCCTCTTCCTCGGAGATGGTGAGTCACATGATACTGATTTTTTTAAAACTAATAAATAAATAAAAATGAATGAAAACTATATTCAATATACTGTGTAACTGATTAGAAAGAAAGAAAGAAAGAAAGAAAGAAAGAAAAGCAGACAGTTTGAAAAAAGACAGACAAATAGACAGACAGACAGACAGATAGTGACAGACAACAGTGCTACAAATAAATAAATAAACTGTGCATTTAACATCATTAATCATCGTTAATTAAGACTTTGCAAATTTCGATTTAGAGTTAATCATCCTGTGCTGAGCAAGGAGTGTTTCTGTGAGACTTTGATGATCTTGTCACATCATGCACACACACACACGCACTCTCTCTCTCTCTCTCTCTCTCTCTCTCTCCTCTTTTATCAGTTCTACACTAGATTAGATATGGACAGAGCTTTACAGACTCTCTAATCTTTGTAACTGGTGTTTTAGTGTATTTCTCTGTAGCAGGTCCTGGTTCTGTTCAGGGCAGTGATGATTTATTGATATGACAACACAGTGATAGTTAAGTTATTTAGATTTTTACATAATATACTGCTTTAACACTCATCATAAATTAAATATACTCCTTCTTTAAGTACGTCCTGTGCTTTCAACAAGCTGAAAGTGCAAAGGGAAAATGTTAAAAGAGATTACATTTTAAATTCATTTTAATTTCATTTCGAAATTGTAATTTTAATTCTTAAAGTGTAACAGTTTAAAGGTGTTTAGTTTAAAGGATTTAGAGAGTGTGTGTGTGTGTGTGTGTGTGTGTGTGTGTGTGTGTGTGTGTGTGTGTGTGTGTGTGTGTGTGTGTGTGTAGGTATGGGAGTTTCAACAGTGACGGCTACTCGGATTCTGAAAGGGCAGCTCAATGGTAGAAATGGAGAGGAGACTCTGTTAACCATGGACATGTTCCCTCACCTGGCTTTATCCAAGGTTTAGTTCAGTTTAATTCAGTTCAGTTCAATAAATCAGTTTAGTTCAGTTCAATAATTCAGTTCAATAATTTAGTCAGCTCAGTTCAGTAAATATTTTTTATACTTTACTTCAGTGCACATGCTCATCGCTGAGGTTCTTTCATTTTTTTACACAGAATGCAATCAATTATATCTAATTAAACTTTTTTACTAATCTTTTTTAATTCGCGTTATTTACACCCACATACTCAACTGCTAGGTGCTTAATCTTGCATCCTGTTCTCTGCAGACCTATAATGTGGATCAGCAGATGCCGGACAGTGCAGGTACGGCCACAGCGTATCTGTGTGGTGTGAAAGCGAATTACGGAACTCTTGGTGTCAGTGCTGCGGCTCGGAGAGGTCAGTGCAGCTCCATCAAGGGCAACGATGTCGCATCAGTCCTCCACCGTGCCAGAGCAGCAGGTACTGCACACATGCTGATAATAAACTGCTTTACACCTGGAGTTGCCAGATTAAAATAACCAGCTGGACCTTAAATGCTAATGTTTTTGCTGCCATCTTGTGGTGATTTAAAATCCATGTTCCTATTAGTTACAGCAGGATACATGAAGGAAAACATGTTTTTATGCACCAAAAATCTGAAGACATTACTATGAAATATTCACTAGGTCAATTATTTAAATCTAAAACAAGGCATTTTAGTTCATTTATTTAAAATTTATTTGTTTACTTCCTAGGTTTTTATTAGCAATTATTTTGCTGCATTTCATACTACAGTGGCATCTTTGCCATTTTAATTATGAAGTAGTTTGTTTTACACTATTTACTTTTATTTTTCATTTTCAATTTATTTCAATTTAAATTATAATTGTTAACTATTCACTTTTATTATTTTACCCACTTCCTTTTATTTTCCATTTGAATATGTATTTCTCATTCAACTTTTCTGGGACATTTGTGATTTCCCAGATGTTCACTATAAAGTTACATCTTAACGTTTGTTTCTGTATTTTCCTCCAGGGAAGTCTGTGGGTATTGTGACCACCACGAGAGTTCAGCATGCATCTCCAGGGGCTAATTATGCCCATGTTCCTGATAGAAACTGGTACAGTGATGCTGACCTGCCTGCTAGCGCACTGAGCGAAGGCTGCACAGACATCTCCTACCAACTCGTCCACAACACCGACATTAATGTATGATCACTTATACTTGTACATTATTAACTCAATATTCATGTATAAATCTAAATTCTTTTACAATCTTTTAAAATGCTAAATATATGCGAGGAAGTCGCACATTATGTTCATGATTAAGACATGTTCAATTGTGCACCCAAGACAGAAATATATTCATTTGTGCTTTAGGTGATATTAGGTGGAGGGAGACAGTACATGCTGCCTATAGGGACTGCAGATCCTGAATATCCTTCAACCACCGGTGTCAGAAAGGACAAAACCAACCTGATCGAAGAGTGGCTTAAAAACAAAACGGTAAAACTCCTTACTGAACTTCTGCTGTCCTTGGTCAAAATAATGCATTTCACATTTTTTAAGAAACTGAACACAATTGTTCAAAATCTGTATATTATTCATCAAATCTATATGGATGCAAATGACGTGTAAATAAGAGTGAGTGGGTGGAGCCTGTGCCTGCTGAAGCTGTTTCAAATTTGCACTCAAATATACGCTGTATGACCGTTTGTGAATCGGATTCAGACAAATCAATGTCATGAATAAAAAAAAGGCAGATCAGTCAGAGTTATTTAATCAGATGCACATGAATAAAATGGTTTCGTGAATCAGACAGTGGTGAAATAGACAGCTTCATGAATCATAAATAGATGACTCAGGTTTCATGAATCAGAGATAGGTGAATCAGACAGTTTGGTGGATCAGATTCAGATGGATCAGACAGTTTCATTAATCAGATGCAGATGAATCAGAAAGTTTCATTAATCAAGTGTAGATGAATCTGAGTTTCATGAATCATATACACATGAATTAGACAGTTACTTGAATCAGACACAAATGAATCAGTCAAGTTATCAGTTATTTGAATCAGACAGTTAGGTGAATCAGATGCAGATGAATCAGGCAGTTAAGCGAATTAGACAGTTTCATGAATCAGATGCAGAGGAATCAGATACAGATGAATTAAAGTTTCATGAATCAGATGCCAATGAATTATACAGTTTCATGAATCAGTGTTAATGAACAAGAGCTAATATGCGGAAATATGAGTTTATCAAATAAACAATAAAAAATGAAAAAGGGGGTACATTTATTTACATTTATATGTAAAAGATTCTGTACCTATTTTCTGCACCTGTCCCTTAATGTTTTTCTTTGTTTTTTAAACTTCAGAACGCCTTTTATGTGTGGAATAAAGCTCAGTTCAATGCTGTGGATGAGAGAAACACAGATTATTTAATCGGTAATACAAAGATTTTTTACCACAAGAAAGTTCCCACAATTCACTTTCTCACCTTAAACTTTAAATAGTTTATGTTTCTGTTACAAAATCACATGTATGCTTTAAAAATACATAGAGATCTTTATTTTCCCCTCAAATCACTAATCAGACTGTTTACTGACATATTTCTGAGCTGTTAACTACTTTGCTTTTCTGTCACTGTTTATTTGCAATGTTTGTATAAAAAAATTTGGGAGCTAACTAAATTGTTAGTGTAAGCCATTAGACAGCATATGCTTGGTATCATTCAGCGTGTCAGAGTTTGAATCAGTGAATCGTTTGATCATGACTGCGATTCACTCCTCTCTTGTTCAGCGTATTAGAGTTTGAATCAGTGAATCATTTGATCATGACTGAGATTCGCTCCTCTCTCGTTTAGTGTGTCAGAGTTTGAATCAGTGAATCATTTGATCATGACTGCGATTCGCTCCTCTCTTGTTCAGCATGTCAGAGTTTGAATCAGTGAATCGTTTGATCATGACTGAGATTCGCTCCTCTCTCGTTTAGTGTGTCAGAGTTTGAATCAGTGAATCGTTTGATCATGACTGCGATTCACTCCTCTCTTGTTCAGCGTATCAGAGTTTGAATCAGTGAATCATTTGATCATGACTGCGATTCGCTCCTCTCTCGTTCAGTGTGTCAGAGTTTGAATCAGTGAATTGTTTGGTCAGATTTGCTCCTTTCCTCTTCAGAGGGTCAGTGTTTGGATCAGTAAATCTTCCGACCATAACGGAGATTCAGGCCTCACTCATTCAGCAGGTCAGTATTTGAATCAGTGAATGTTTTGGTCATGACAGAGATTCTCTCCTTGTGTGTTCAGGTCTTTTTGAGCCAAAGGACACCAGGTATGAGCTGGAAAGGAATCCAGAAACAGATCCGTCACTCACAGAGATGATGGAAAAAGCCATCAAGATCCTCAGCAAGAACCCCAATGGATTTTACCTCTTTGTGGAAGATAAGTGTCCATGCTGTGTGTGATGATGTTTACATGGGCAGCTCAGGGGAAAATATACTCATGATCTGATTGTGCTTGAGTGGGACAGATGGGTGTGTCTTTGGGATAAGTGTCCATGCTCAATCACAGTAATATAATAAGAGGTTAATAATTAATGATATTCCTGTAGTAATCAATGTGTGTGTGTGTGTGTGTGTGTGTGTGTGTGTTTCCGCACTGTACGTGGTAGAATAGATCATGGCCACCATGCAAGTGAAGCTAAATTTGCACTGTATGAAGCAGTGGAGTTTGACCGTGCCATCGCCCGAGCAGCCGAGCTGACCAGCGAACTGGACACTATGACTGTGGTCACCGCTGATCATTCACACGTGTTCTCTTTTGGCGGAAACTCACCCAGGGGCAACCCAGTACTGGGTACAGTATCGAATTTTTTACATCCTAAACACATTCACTCTTCAAGTGGCATGTTTGTGAGCAGAAGTCAATGTATTTCTCCTTCATATGACCAGAATCATGTGACAAGGAATGTCATTTTCAAACATCCTCCTCCACGGACAATCTAAAACAGACGTAATATCTGTAATGCTGTTGTCTGTACATTAACACATCATCTCCTGTTCATGCAGATTAGTATGATCCCATTTTATGCTAATATAATATGGTCCCTGTTTATGCAAATTAGTACAACTCCATTATATGGAAACACTCAGATTGCATTTATTCTCAATCACAAGTTTATAGTATAGAAAGTCAACAGATGTGTAAATCAATAAATTAAAACATGTAAAATGTATTTATGCGTCTTTTAGGACTTTCATCTAAAACTGGCACTGATAAAAAACCCTTCACCACCACTCTGTATGGGAACGGACCAGGCTATATCGCCAATGGAACACGGCCAGATCTTAACAACAATATTACAAGTAAGATTTGTAAACTCCAGTGACGAATTATTCACGGTCCAAAGAAAACGAGAGAAAAAAGATAGATAGATAGATAGATAGATAGATAGATAGATAGATAGTATCTATCAGGGTTAATATATAATGTATGACCACCATAAACATCCCTAAATGTTTTTCTGTACAACTGCATATTTACACACTCTCCAACCATCTCCATCTCTCTCTCTCTGTCTCTTTCTCTGTGTGTCTCTTTCAGGCAGTAACGGTTATGTCCAGCAGTCTGCTGTTCCTCTCTCATCTGAAACTCACGGTTCTGAAGACGTGGCCATTTTTGCAAAAGGCCCGATGTCTCATCTTTTCCACGGTGTCCAGGAACAGAGCTACGTCGCCCATGCTATGGCCTACGCAGCCTGCATCGATCCCTACACCGACTGTCACTTACAGCTGGATAACGCAACAGGCTCAAATCATGCCGTTTCCATCCGGCTCAGTGTCTGCGCTATACTGCTCTGTCTCTTCGCTTCTCTCATCCATTTCCTCTAAAGGAGCAGCACGTTCACGCTGAACACTTATTTGCCCTACAGATTGTGCACCATGCAGTAATATTTTGGATTTTTGTGTTAAACCAGTGTACTGTGCACATGATATAAATATAATAATGTAATGTAATAAATGTATATGTAATTAGTGCAATGTTATTAACTATCAGTAACAGACCGATGGTCTCTATAGTAGACATAGAAATAATAATTGTGTAAAATGACATAAAATATCTTCCAGACAATTCAGAAATATGAAATATAGGCACAGACATCATTTTCTGAGGTGCAAGCTGGATGTAAACAGCTAACAGACCATGTACACCATCCACAATTTCATCTATGGTTATTAGTTATTTCAGTTATATTTTGAGATGTCAGTATGCTGCATAGTAATTACCCATTTCCTGCAAAAAAGTATTTAAAAACATATCCAGATTCTCTAGAATTATTTATTACTTAAGTCTGCATGTCATGTGATTGACTTTTCTAAACATCACTTATGTTAATGGATGGATGGTCATGTGTAGGAATGCCATGAGTAACAAAAGGATAAAACATTATACATGAAATTAATATAGCACTATTCATGATGTACAAAATGCACCGTTTAGGACTGTCAAATGATGTAGCTGATTTCTGGGGTTCTCATCAATAAGAAAAAAGTTTTAAAAATCAAAGGTGCTCATTACTGTATGAAACAAAATATTTATAATTTAATTTGGGATTTTGTTTAGAAGGATATAAAGATATACCAGGGTCAATGGGAATGGCAATAGTTTAGAGAGCAATATAAATCAGAATAACGATTTATGTTAAATTACACTAATTGTTAAAAACAGCCTTAAACTGACTGTCAATAAGTGTGAACATTATGCACAAAATGGCTATATACTATATACTCATTAATGCAGGTGGAATCTAAACTCCTCTGTGAGGAAATGAATATGGCCTTTCTACAGAAAGATTAAAAGATAAAAAGATTTAAATATAAGCAACGGACATCAACAGAAATGGCTTAGAAACTTAATCTAGGCCACTTGTGATTAAATAAAATGTCAATATTGAATACTGCATGCAACACCAGTGGCTGTCGAACCTGGGTTGTTCGAGTAAGTTCCCTGCCCAGAAAAAAAAACTCAAACTGACCCCCACAACAATATATCTAGTGCTGGACATTGAAAAAAAGTTAGCAGAATGCAAGAAGAATCATTATTAAAGCTGCAGTCAGTCGAAATTTCCGTGAAAGAAAACAGCATCAATCCGTAAGCTTACTCGCTCGCTTAAAGCCATAAATAAGCAGGTGACAGAGAAGGCGATCACTCTGCAAGCAAAGTTTGTAGTGTTAGAAAGTGAGAACTAAGTCCTCAAGAGAAATGCAGCAGCAGGGAATTTGAACTCTAAGTTTTGCATATCCTCTAAGACGGGCTAAGAGACACATAAACTTAATTTTATTGACATCCGTATATGACAAGATTAGAGTACAAAAATTTAGAACTAATTTAGAGAGATTAAATCTTTCTTGTTTTTCAATGAATGTACTGTACAGGGACTATATCATATAAGCAAATGAAAAGCTTTATTTTTGTTTTGTATCCAGGAAAAGAGACATATACTATATGCATGAAACGCATTCATGTGACGGTGATGATACGCGGTCAGTGAGCTTTGTTTTAGCTCTGGCATATCCAATGGGGGAGCACTGTTTTTTTTTTTTTCAGTCATGGGTCCAGTTCTTCAGGGGAGGCCTCTATTTTACTTAATAGTGGGTTTCAAGAAAAGGTCACAGATACTTTCTCTTCAGGGATAGGGAGATGGATAATTTTAGTTATCTATACTGATAGCAATATTTTCATAATGGTTAATATATACTGCCCGGCCAAAAAAAGAAGTCGCTGTTTAGATTTGAATAGGCAAATACATAAGAGTCCATGAATGGATCATTATTAGAGTGATAATAATGTTTCTAGCATGTTATATGTTTGGCAACAGTTCTTTTAATCTTAAA
>CM074955.1:10741108-10763763 GCA_037577455.1 Pangasius macronema
ACCAATATGAAGTCCAAGGAGATCTCAGTGCAAGTGAAGGAGGCCATCATTAGGCTGAAAAAACAACATAAATCTATGTGGAATCTATCTTGTGAAACCTCTTAAAGCTGAAAGTCTACACTTCGATCACATCTTGATTGTTTTATTTCAAATCCATTGTGGTGTATAAAGGCAAAATCACAAAAAGTGTGTGTGTATTATTATTATTATTATTATTATTATTATTATTATTATAGTTACTAGCCTAACACAATAAAACCTCTGAAAAGATGGAATTCTCTAGCTCAGACCGAATAAACTCACAAAGGGACTGAACAAAAGAAGAAGTGAATTTCAGTCATGACCAAAAGATTCAATGATACAAGAGGCACAGCTCAGGTTTGAATATCTAAAGTAAACCTGGGTAAAATCTGTATTCAATAATCATAATTTGCTGCAAGACCATGACTCGTTGCATGGCAGTGACCGATTCATTGACCTTAGTGATTTGTTCAGAATGACTGAATCATTTGGGAACGTATCATCCCATCTGTGCTTGTAATGTCCTGAGTTAAAGGTGAACTGGTGTTTAGAGCTAAAATTAGCATCTTACTATCAAAAAGCACGTAATAGGTTTTATTGTCTGCACAGTTCCTTGTGACTTGATAAAGTTTAAAAATTGGGACAGAGCACTCGTTTCTCATGGGCATTGTTCTGTTTGCATGAGTGTTAATGATTTTTTGCCGTATTTGGACACATCGTTTTAGGAAAAAGTCACAGAAATGGGACGAGATGAACATCCTGGCCACATATCACCCAGCTGATAAAGACTACGGTCTGATGAAAATTGATGAGCCGAGTACGCCATATAACCGGTGAGCTTAAAGCAGCTGATGCGCGTGCACACACACACACACACACACACACACACACACACGTTGCATTTTATTTGAGACTGATCGGGGGAAAAAGGGGGGGAATATGGATTATTTTCTAATTGGTAAAAAGCGGAAGTGATGACTAAAGAGAATAAAAATAACAAAAAATACAAAAGCTAACAATAAAGGTGAACGGTAAACATTATAAAAAGATATGCACAGAATCAATTTAAATCATGGAGAAATGATAAAAATTAGGGACTGCATAAGGAATAATCTAAAAGTAGACTAACCTCAAACTGTCTGATCTGATTAAAGACAACATTTTGGTAATTTAAATGATATATGATTTGCATACAACATACAAAAAGAATGCTAAATCTTATGATCTATATATACAATAGTCATGTATAAATAATGATTTATGATTATTTATATTCATGGATTCGAACACAGATTTCCTGACCAAGACTTATTCACTTATTTTAATCTCAGTCCTGACGGATCCACTGATTCAGACACTGATTTGCTGACGGACAGGGTAGGTGGTCAAACATTTGTACAGAGGGGAAGTAAACAGGAAGTTGGCAAGGGCTAACAGGAAGTAAACCAGAAGAGTGGACTTACCGTGTGCAAGCAGTCCATAATAAATTTTCTACATACTCTATTTTTTGTAGAACCTATTAGAAATTAGTGTAAATAGCTGAGGAACATGTCTACATTAATATACACAAAATGCAATTTCTGCCTTCATATCCCAAGTACCCTAATATTAGTAACCGCTAATAGACTAGTTCACATTAGCCAACATGGAACTCTAGGTAGCTTATAACACAGGTTCTGTGGTTAAAAGTTTCCATGTTTCATGCCAACATTGTCTGATAATTTGCGTATCGTATCTGGATTTTCCAAAGCTGTGGAGCTTGATTAGTGACATCACAGCGCTCCAGTTACAGCGAGAGGGTCTCTGTTTTAAAGGGCAAAAAAAAAAATATGTAAATAACAACTCACTGAGTTCCAGAGAGGTTTAATCTCTGCAGTAATCCGCATCATTCGTTCCTCATGAAAATACAACCACTGAAATGAGTTTTAGATCCAGTAGAATTGGCTGAGAATGGTAGATGATAATTCCGTTCAATTCAGTTTTATTTGTATAGCGCATTTAACAATGGACAGTGTCACAAAGCCACTTTACATAAATAAATACATTCAAATTAAATTAAATAAAAAATAAATAGCAAATAACAAATGGCTGTACTCTTTCTTTCAGGATGGTAGGTGAAGATGATGAGGATGAAGTGCACAGCGATTCAGAAAGTAACGCAGCCCTCACTGTGGATGACCTCGCCAAGAAGTGAGTGTGTAACATGAAAACCTCGTCATCGCATCTTATCTCTTGCGTAACACCCCTCCCAGTCAGAATCGACTGTTTCACATTTACTCTCCGATCAATACTCAGGGACTCAGTACTCAAGCAAAGTGACATTAGGGTTTGTTCATGCCCTCTGTTCTCCTTATTCCATGCATTGCATGCAACTTGCGGAAGAACATTTGTGTGCTGTGTACTTTTATGCGAGAGTCAAGCAATACACATTCAGTGAGAGGTAGGGCTGTGTCCCAGACGACATTCTGCATGTTAAATAGATGCCTAATTAGTGTAAACACCACGGGTGTACTGGCATACTGTTTAGTACAGTGTGCAATTATAGCTTTAAACGTAGCCTGCAGCTCGGTGTTGAGCTGACTCAGTAATTTAGGGGTGAGTCTTTGGCTGCACTGCTTTTGGGTGTGATGATGTCAGAGCTATCTGAAATGGTGTATGCTGTGTTTGTTTGCCAGTCTGAGCCTCACAGCTCTGTCTGTGAGTGGTATCTCTGCAAATTGTGGCTGCAAAGACAGATTTTATTTGGCTGTGTGGTGTATCGTGGTCCTTAGAAATGCTCAAGTACTTTTATAAGCGTACAGCTGCAGAGGAGCTTCATGGCTGGAGTTCTGTGTGCGGAAAGATGGAAGAGCTATTTGGTCATTTTGTGTCTGTGTGTACTGACAGTTGTGTGTATTTCTGTACGAGTACGTATCTGTTCTCTCTGCGTATATTCAATAACGAGTATTCCACTCTTCCTCTGTGCAGACTGGCAGCGGCTGAAGGTTCAGATCCTCGCTGTATGAGGGAGGAGGAGGAAGAGGAGGAGAGCAGTGAGGAGGAAGAGCAGCTCAGTCCAGAAGAACAGGGTGGGTCATCAGGACTTCTGTCTCCAGTACCAATATTACATAAAGTCACGGTTCTAAACCTAAAGACAGTTCTACACTGCTCCAAGAGGCTTTATCTGAGGTTCAGGGTGCTTCGGAACAGACTGAGAAAGAGAGAGGGAGATGGTTGGAGAGACAGATGAGTAGTCAGGAAGACAAACAGTGGGAGAAATGGACAGGCTGTCAGTAGAAGAGACTGACAGACAGTCAGAGAGAGGGACAAATGGCTAGACATACAGGTGGAGAGCACGACAGACTGGCGAACAGCCAGAGAGATGGACAGAGAGGCATGGATGATCAGAGACATGGATGAATGGTTGGAAAGATGGACAGACAAATACAATCAGAGAGAGGGAGATGCACAGGGTGTGTGGCACCCTTTGCCGTGAAGACAACAAAGGCATTTCTGCTGCTTATATTTAACGAGAACGTCAATAACTCTAGAGTTAATTACATATGCGCGCACACGCACACACAGACACAGGGTGGAGTGTGAAAGCGAAATGAGGCTCCTGTGATTGATCTGCTCCAGTCAATAAGGAAACTGTAGAACACAACCACAGGTCACCTAGAGCTGAACTGACCCTGGGGTTCATTCGTGTCTGTTCTCTTTTCTTCAGCCAAAAAGAAGCAGTTTGAGATGATGAGGAAGATGCACTATAATGAAGGACTGAACATTAAACTGGCCAGACAGCTGATCGCCAGAGAGCTTGAGGAGGAGGAAGATGAAGAGGGGGATGAGGAGATGAAGGATGACACAGAGACAGAGGACATTAATGTAGACCCTCCTCAAGATGGTAAAGAGTTTTTGATTATTAATGATGATTTATGGTGAGTTATTCATAATGAATAATAATAATAAGTATTTAGAGAAATCACAAAGCAATCCTCATCCACTAAAAGTGTCTTTAAGGATAAATAATTAATGATTTTAAACTATTTGAACAGACACCGTCTGTCGATAATGAGAACAATATTGACATTATTGCCTTAGGTCAGGGCATTAGGGTTGCCACAGCCTGAGAATGAATGTTTCCCCTAGAATGTTGTGCAACATTGAGACTCATCTTTCGGCCCTGCATTATGTTCTTTATTTTAGCAGATTCGCTGGAGTCATAGGCGAGGACGTAGTGCTTTGGGAAGAGTCTCGGAGGCTGTGATTGAGGACGCGCTGCTCCCTGATGTTCCTTTTGTATTCAACACGCACTGCAATGCAAAACCACACCGACCCGCCGGCTGCTCCGTCTGTTGCCAAGAGTGTGTCGTGTTACTTTTGTCTCGCAAGAAACAAAGGCCTAAAGACTGTTATCAGAGAGGCAAATTCATCAGCGATAACCAAGCCACTGCATTTCATTTTGAAATTTGACATGCAGCCAAAAAACTGCAGTGTTAGTACAAGCAAATAAAGCCCCACATATACCTGCTACTGTTTTTGCCTATAGATGCCGTACTCGGTTTTTTTCCGTGTTTAGTCGGCATCTGTACAAGTTACTCAGCCTTATATTAATGTTTTTAATCATTAATAATTCAGTTTAAATTTGGATTGACATGGACTATCTACTCAAGTGAATTTTCCTTCCAATCAAATGTCACTACAAACACAAGCAGAAGCTTTGCTCTCCGTGTAAAAACATAGCTTTGAGTCTTAAAAATAGTCAGTGGTCAGACACCTTAAGACTTTTGAAAAAGCACCACCTAAAAGTACTAAAAGTACATTTATATTTACTAACCTGATAACAGCAGAAACCCACAGCACGCTACATACACGTGGTTTGAGCCAGCGTAGGTGTTTCGTTGGCGTTTATACACTTTTTTTTTTTTTTTTTTTAAGGTTGTAATCCTTTGTGGCACTGCTGTCATCACTAATATTTAATCACTTGTGAACCACCATCAAATATGGAGTCATTTTTGTGCCAAACATTTTAAAGCAACAGTCCAAAATGTCTGCTTTTTACCTCGGATGTTTCTCTAATGATAGTTGAACTAGCAAGAAATGAAAATGCATAGCTAACAGGTCAACAATTCATGCAAGCATAGAGAAAGAATGAGAAGTTAAAGTTTTCTTTTTATTCCAAAACCTTACCCGTCTTTCTCTCTCTCTCTTTTTTTTTTTTTTTTTTTTTTTTTTTTTTTTTTTTTTTTTTTTTTTTTTTTTTTTTTTTTTTTTTTTTTTTTTTNCCATCCATTTATTATTTATTTTTTATTTTTTTTTTTTTTTTAAAAAAAATACTTTTTTTTTTTTATACATATTTTTTTTTTTTTTTTTTTTTTTTTTTTTTTTTTTTTTTTTTTTTTTTTTTTTTGGATATTTTATTTTTTGAAAGTTTTTCTGATTATTATATTTGTTTGAATAGATCTGCTTACAGAAAAAGCCTGCTCTCATGATTTGAACAGGTAATTTCGTATCCACCACCTCAGATTTCGCTTCACGCCAGATCTAGATGATCTGTAACCCTGTCAGTCTGCCAGTCCTACAAGTGTGGGCCGATAGATAACAAGAGCTCAGGCAGTGACATTCTACCATTCTGCTACGTTATTCTTCCTATGGCAAAAGCTCATTCCCAGGGACGTGCACGGTGGATTCTCCACATAAACGGATTTAAAGTGTGTATAATCTTTGATATGATGAAATTTTCTGTAAGGAGACATTCGTTTAACATTTATGGAAGGAGTCGGTTCCTTCCAAATGCGGTTCCTCGGTAACATAAGCTGCAGGGTTTTTTTTTTTTTTTTTTTTTTTGGTCTTATTAACTTTAAGAGAGAAAAGAGAGGCTGGTGAGGAAATAGGTGAGCCAAAGCTGAAATTTATGTTCCACAACATTGAATGAACTGATAAAATTTATGATGTAAAATTCTTTAATGAATAAAAATTGTGATTGTTGGCAAATTTCTATGGTGTAAGAGGAGAAAAAAAACATGGGGATGTGTTTTTAAAAAAAATGAATAAATGTGTGTATATATTACAATACTAAATATTTTTGGCACTAAAATGACTCCATAATGGACCTTTGGCTGTTTATAAAAAGGTTGAAAAAATTGGGAGTTGTTAATAAAAATTGCTAATGAGGACAGCTTTTTACAGCTTGAAATTAAAGGAAGAGTCTATAATGACATGTACATGAAATCCTTTTCTTCATCAGGTTTGGCCTCTGAGCTAAAGTTTGCTGCGTGTTCTTTAGTAATGTAAACTTACAGCCCGCACTTTAGCATTGTGCAGCCTGCATGCCTGTAGAGGGGATTTTGTGTACACTTCATTTTTGACTAAAACATCACTTTAAAGCTTGTGAGTTATTTGATGCCTACTGTACACACAGCTAATGAATTTTGCTTTCCGTTACTTGAGAGTTAATGACATTCAACTGTGCCTGATGTTATTAATTAAACGTTTCATAACAACATTAGTAAGTAAAACTGCATAAACTACTGAAGTTGAAGGGAGTTGTTAAGGGGTTGAAATCCTAGAGAGATCTGGCTGTGTCCCAAATGCTAGCTGAGTGTCTTTGTGAAATGAGTGTGTGATTTGGGACAATGTATGAAGAGCTAACCTGCCTATTAATTAGCATGAATGCTCAAACACACCAAGAAGTCTGTTCTTGTGTGTGTGTGTGTGTGTGTGTGTGTGTGTGTGTGTGTGTGTTAACTGACACTAGCATTTGGGACATAGCCGCTTTATCTTTCATGTTTTGCCAATCCTGTTGTTTTGTCTGTGTTTTTTTTTTCCTTTGTATTTTGCACATGGACTGGTTTTATTTTTTCACAGTAACACCATTTCTCCTTTGCAATTCCACTACAGCAGGTTTTCACTTTTTCTTGCGCTTCAGTCTTAAATTTGTGTGTACTGATATTAATTTATTATAACGATTATTATTATCATCATCATCATCTCTTAATTATTCGCTCCCGGGTTCTGATGTTATATTGGTGCTAAGTGCCACAGCCTGCTCTCTAAACTAGCATTCACTGCTACCTAGCTCCCTAAAGCATGACGGAATAAAACACATCACTACAGTGCAGATACCGTGTGCTGCTACACCCACTCCCCCTGCTGGAGAAGTGAGGGAGTGAATGGAGGGAAGGAGAGAATGACATGGTGGGGGTGGGACAGAGGGAGACATTGAGGAAATCAGTATGTCAGTGAAGGAACAAATAAGTGAATGATTGAGGGAAAGAGGGAGCGTGAGAAAGTTTAAGGAGTGAGTGGTTAAAGGAGGGAATGAGTGAAAGAGTAAACGAGTGGTTCCTGGAGGGAGGGAGGGACAATGAAAGTAAGTGATGGAGGGAGGGAGATGAATGAATGAATCTATGAGTACACCTTCAGATGTGTCTAAAATAAGGACCTGTAGGAGACTGTGTTTCTCAAACTGACTTGAACGTGTCAGACTTTATATGATGAGCATGGAAATGTTGCTCCCCATCTCTCTCCATCTTGCCCCCTCCCAGACCTCCTCCTTCCTTCACTCCTCCACAAAGACCACTTCTTTTCTAAACCCACCCCTCCCAGACTCTGTCCTTCCTTTACTCCAGATGTAGTCAGATGTAGAGTCTTGTTTACTATCTGAAGTTTTGACCCTACAGTGTTGCTAATAAGAAATGGAAGTCAGTGTCAGCCAAAAGCATGCACAAAACTTCAACCTGTAGCTGAATTCTGTAATGTTTATTTACGATGGCTGCCATCTTGGACAGCTGAAGTTTGGTATTGCTCTGCCCACTGAGGCCTCGCCTCCCAGCTTTCAAGCAGTAAAAGTGAAGTGGTCCACTGTGACCTTGTGTAAATACTATACTATACACTCTCACTGCTTTTACACCTTTCATTTACTTATGTATGAATATTACTGTGGAGGATAGCTACGTCACTTAGGGTGTTTATTTACAGAAAACATTTTGGGTGGCTTCCATTACCTGTTAGCTTCATGAGCCTCATTGCTCCAGTGCAGGATTAAAGACCCAAACTTTAGACACTGAACATCGAACACGTCTCAGATGATCGTAGACATTTCATATTTGTCTGAACTGCTCCTCAAATATTGGCACCCAGTTTGTAAATGCAGCATGTAATTTGTTGCCTTTCGGTAACGCTGTAAACACTCATTGTTGCAGTGTGTGTGTGTGTGNGAGAGAGAGAGAGCCAGAACAATCTTTAGTGTTGACAGTATTGTTGTGAGACACAAAACCAATATATTAGATGCATAACAGATACAAAAAAGCACATTTATAAACTTAAGATAACAAAAATAAAAAGTGCTGGACGCTTGAACAGACTCAGTGAAATCTGAATTTCTGATCTTTATGAAGTGTTCAGTTTATCTTTTACTTTTTTCTGTCTTGAATCTCTGTGGGAAGAAAAAAATCTAAACAATGTTTTTGCATTACGCCTGATTTCTAAGGGTTTGGGTGTGTGTATGTATATGTGGGGGGAATAAAATTGGATGTAAATTCCTGTGTAAATCTGTAAATGCTCATATCCATGCTCTATATTTTTAAGCTCTGTCCATTGGTTGTCTTTTCTCTTTTTTCTTTCTCTTTTTCCCCCCTTTAATATTGTTTCCTCCTGAGAATGAAAAGCAGATTTGCGTCATTTTTTATGAAGTGTGACTGCATGTCCTTCACCATGACAAGGTGTAGATTATTTGTCATTAATAAAGGATGTTGATATGACGATTTGATGTTACGGTGCTTATTTACAGGAATATTTACCTAAAAATGAACTCTGATGTTTTTATATCAGTGCATTAAAAAAAATTGAATGACTTGCATTCTTAAACCAAAGTAAAATAAGTAAAATTAAAAGAAGGAAAAATAACAGCAATAATGCTACAATTATTAAAAAATAAGGATATGTATCATTAGTATTTCCATCACCATCTCCATTACAATAATTAGTGAAGGGCCTTATAATAATAATAATCATAATAATAATACTCTCATAGTAATACCATTAAATAAGAAATAAAAAGTACTAACTGATCAATGATACAGAATGTCAGAAATAAATAGTAAACAGTACTATTTCAAAGAATCCGTAATCTTGTCTAAGATGAGTAATATCTTGATTATTTTGCTTGGACGCACAAACTTCAATAATGCTTGAAGTATACTGAGATCTCTTAATAAATTAAAATTTGGAGTACAGCTCATTGTTATACGTTTACGTATGTGGCATTTTTCAAGAAGACAAAATAGCTTAATGGCATTATTCATTATGTAAGTCAGAAATAGAAACGTTGATGGAGGAAACTATACATCACTCATCACTGTTAGCTGCCTAGCTTGTTACTAACAAATGACAATTATGAAGATTTTTTAATTACATTTAACATTTCAGAATTACAAAATCTGAGTCACAATATACAATAATCTCAAAACAAAACAAAAAAATAAATAAAAATAAAAAGTAAATAAAAAGAACAGTGCAATTTATATGGGTAATAAAATACATATGTAATTAATTAAAATGTAAATCATGAAATAAATAAATAAGAGCTCATTGAATCAACAGTTAAGTAATTCGGGCACAGCTTGGAGCATTTCATCATAATGTTTCAGTAATAAGCTTTTTTTTTTAATTACACAACATGCTCAAGGAACAAATAAGAAAATCAACTTCAAAAGAAAAGGCTTTGGAAGTGATTCTTTCCATTTTTGTTTTGTTTCCATGTGAAAATTTCCCAAAATGTTAAAAAAAGACGTTTATATATGTAAATGGCATATTTTCCATGATAACATTTTTGTGGAGGAGAAAGAGACACTCAAAAAATAGGAGAATGACGGTTTCACTGTTGGAAGGAGAGATAACATATGAATCGTTTACGTCTTTATATTTAGAAAGTTTACATTGACAAGGATAAACTTTATGAAGTATTTTCCAATGTATTTCTTTGGCTTTGTTAGGGATACGATACTTGTAAGGAAGCAATCGTGAATTTTTCCAGATGCTGTTTGACAAAATGTCATACCAGTGATATTTACCTCCTGGAGTCGCAATACTTCTTCTTTGCAGGAGAGATTTCATATATTTGTTGTTGCATTTGTATTATTATTAACTTTAGATTAGGTGGTTTGGTTATTTAACCTTCCCACGCCAGCTAATACAATAAAGATCCCTACCCTTGACAGTAATATCTATATTGTCCCATATAATGTATCTGTGTGTGAGAAGTTGTGTGTGTGGCAAAGCTTCCATGCAAGTAAAGCTTGCTCGTGAAATCTGGACCGTTTGCATGGGAGTATGGAGGGTGTGTACTTGAAGGATAGTAAACCACCAAGGTTTTTTTTGAATATGTTGTTTGGGATTAAAAAACATCACTGAGAATCTAGAGATTTTCTTAAGCCAACTAACTTTGGAAGTGAGATTGGAATAAAAAAAAAAATAGCTTAATCTAATCCACCTTCTGTTTTTGTCTCACATAAGACAACCTTTTTAAGAGGAGAGGTATTGTTTTTCCAAATAAAATTTAAAAAAGGGTTTGTTAATATTCTTTCAAGTCAAATCTTCAACAAGTAAACTAATCTGGACAAACCCTCAGCTTTGGACAGTACGACTCTTCCTAAAACTGACAGGTCTCATTGGGATCATATGTTAAATAGGATTTGACCTTTTTGTAGACTAGGGGTAAAGTTGGGGACTAATCTGGACTGGAGGTTTTCCAAGTATTCCAAGATATTTGACAGAAGTTTTAATGGTAATAATTAAATATTCTCTTTCATTTGTACCATATAAACATAACATTTCACATTTTGATCAATTCATTTTTAAACCAGACGCATTTGAAAATGTCCAGATTATTATAATTGCATACTGAATTTGGTGTGTGTCCTATATATTTAAATATCAGAAGTGCTCATGTTTATAATAATAGTGCTATTGATGTCTTTATACATTGTTAATGAATCAATGTCCAAAACCAAATGTCTTTGATGTATGAAATAAAACATTTGTGCTCAGTGCAGGCCAAAGCTTTATAAAAATCTAAAAATAATAACTTAGCATTTGAGTCAACGTAATAAGAATATTCTATTAAATCTAATAGCAATTGAATGTTGTTGATGTGACAGCCTTTCATAAAGCCTGTCTGTGACTCACTAATACGATTTAACACCGTTTTTAAACTATTTGCATAAGATAGAGCTAAGATATTATGATCAACATTTTCTGGTTTTGGTATCAAAGATATCAGTTATTGTTTCATAGTATCATGCGTATCCCCTTTCACCCCATTCACCAAACTTTTTAAACAGTGGATCCTTAATTATATCCCAAAAGGCTATACAGAATCACATAAAGTTGTCGTGAATTCTGGTACCTAAACTTACATAACTGACAAAAATCCTCACATTTACTCTCACTGAAGTTTGAGCTATCCAAGGAGAAATAAAATGAGTTTACGCATAGACCAGTTGTGTTAAGGTCCTTGCAGATGTTATCATTAATATATAGAGAAGATATGGATGTCCTTTTGAAATCCCTTTATTCAAGGGCAAAGAAATGCTTGGAATTTTTTTTTCATCTTCTTCGTGCCATTTTGCATGAGACTTTAAAAAACCTCCTTTTGTCAGATTCATATCAATCAAAGTTTGCTCTTCCTGAAGTTGCCTTAATTTGAATTCCACCCTAGATGTCAAATTTTCCTTTTTGATTACAGTATCTAGATAAGACAAGATGTTAATTCTTTAGTAATATTTTTGGGTCTTTAATTCCTTGCCTCTTCTCATAGCCAGCATCCTAACCATATATTTAAAGTACTCCCATTTTCCACAGTGGCGATCAATATTCAATCAATCAATCAAAGGAGCAGTATTAAACCTAAATTCTTCCGAGGACAGCTTTACTGTTTCAACTCTGAACCATCAAAAACCATCTTTTAGGAGACAGTTGTTCAATTTGCAGTATCCTCATTACAATCACGCGAGGCCTGTAGGTTTAGAAGTGAGTGAGAATTAAGGAGTGAGGATTAAGGAGTGACTATACTCCACTTCATGTGTCGAATGCTCTGAGGTCCAAAATGACGTAATTCCGACGTCATTACCATTTACGCGGTCAGTTGAACAGTTGTCCTCTTTAGGCTTGTTTCTGGTCAGATTTCTGCTCCTTTATTAAAGATCACCTCATACCCAGCTTTCAACTTTGTTTTAAATTTTTTTTTTTGTTCACATATGATTATGTCTTATCATAAGGAATATTATTTAATTAATTTGCTGTTTCTATTGGCTAAATTTAGTATACATAAATGTAAATACGGGGGAAATAAACATTTGTTTTTAATTTTGAAGGCAGAAGTTAAGCAATACCTAAAAACAATATCAAAGCTGAATAATAAAAAAAAAGAAAAAAAGCTGTAAAAACGTGTTAATATATGGAAACATTTTGATGTTTTTATTTTATATAACATTTATGTTATTTCTCTTAATGTACCCTGCCTGTATTTGCAAAACTGTATAAAAACAAACAAACAAACAAACAAAAACACAGAGGTAAAGTCGAACACGGCTCTCACGCCTTATGGCCGGAGACCCGGATGAGAAGACGGTATCTGATTGGTCTAGACATCGCAGCCGTTGTTCAAAGGCATATAGAGTTCAATTAGAATTGAATTTTAAACATTTGAACAAGTTATTTACACTGTAGTAAAACATCGAAACACGTCACGTGACTAAATAAATCCTCTCCCTTTTCCCTTTAATATTTTACACAGTTGTTAATTATAAGCGCTGATTATGATTAAAAGTCTTTTTTAAAAAACTACATTTCCCAGAACTCCCCTCTGTCGGTTCTCGCTAGTTTGTCTAGGAGCGTATGGTGAGTGGGAGGAGATGTGTTGAGGCGCTTCACCGTGCTGCAGCGACTCTTTCACTGTCTAACCGAGTGCACACCAGGCTGCTGAAGTGAACCACGTGTGAGTGAGCTGCGGAAAAGAAAAGATTAGTTTCAACTCATTTATTATCGTGTTTCAGTGAAACACCTCCCAGCCATGGTGAAACTCGCGAAGGTAAGCTCTCTTCTTTTGGTTTAATATCATGACTAAAATTCAGAATGAACTCTCCGCATTTACGTTTGCTTCACGTCGAAGTTTAATCTCACCTCCAATATACTGTTAGCGACCGAGAAATTCCACGTGCGCATGTGTTTTCACAATTTTAATTTCACTTCCATTCAATCAGTGTTTTAAAATAACTGTGTGTTGAATAAAACCTTAATACGCCACCATATTGCACTGAAAAAAAAAATGGTGGATTCAGATTTGAGCGGCCTTGGCCATGTTGGTAACCAGCGAGGGCTCAGTATTAAATGGCTGCCTGTGGGGTTCGTAGTGCTCCTACATAGTGCGTGTGGATGTCGGTGTCTCATACAATGATGTAGGGTGTCTAAGGAGGGCTGAGCCGCCATTTGAGATTCTGCCTAAATCTAACCGTACTAAACTTAAAATGGCCGATACAGGGCCTCGATGTTTTTTCTGCAGGTTAAATTAAACTTTTTAAAATGAATCCCAAATTATGTAATTAAAACAAATATATTTTTTTATTAAGGGGTTATTAATTGACCCTGATACGAGGCTAGATTTAAAATGTCACATAGCGGCTACACGTCGCAGAAACTGTGTCTCTGGTTCACAGCTCATGCTCTGGCTAGTGAGCTACCGAGGTATTATGTCTCTTATCAAATTAAAGATGCTTAATGACTGCTTATAGGTCTTCTTTTAATAATAAGTTAATAATCTCATTACGACTCCCTCGCCGCGTGCTGCTATTTAAGTTCGAGGAAAGCCGCGATGACGTAAAAAAAAAAAAAAAAAAGCTCGTGCGATTTCATTAACGCGCGCGCGTGTAAATATGGCGCACCGTTGGAGGTTATAATAAAAATAAAAGCTTCACCTCTGTGTGTAGTACACTAAATATTAATGACCGACTTTTTTGGGCTTCTGTTCTACTGCAGTAGTGTGCTGGTTAGCTTAGCATGCTATGCTATGCCATGCGTGCCGTGAGCCCACGTGGGTTTGTCCCTGATCACACGTGGCCTTTGTGCACGTTAATTTTATTTTAATTGTTTTTAAATTTAAAATCATAACACTATTACTTATAAGTGTGCATTACTTTAGAAATTTTGATTTTTTTTGCTATTTTTTTAATTAAATGTTAATTATGTGTGTCAAAATTGTTTATATGAAATTTAAAAACTCAGCAGTAAAGTTGACGTGCCTTTATTATAATGTGTATTATTTAGTTGACTGCGTGGTATTATTTTTTTTGACCATTTTTATTAAGCTTTAGTTGTGCATGTGTGCCACTTATAGTGAAATTTTTTTTTTTATTCTTAATATTTGCAGGCGTCGAAAAAACAAGTGAAGGAAGCTCCACCGAAGAAAAAGGCTCCTCCACCTCCAAAGGAAGTAGAAGAGTCCAGTGAGGAGGACAGTGACGAAGATGATGAAGAAGAGGTGAGAGAATATTGTGCATGTTGATTTTTTTTTAATCGTATTGTCACCCACCAGCACACCGTCTATACGTTATGATCTGAGTAGTTTAGTTATTGTTTTTTTGTTTTTTTTTTCCCTTCTTTTTAAATTGAGGCACCACCACCCAAAACTGCAGCCAAGAAGAATGCTGCTCCAGCGAAGGCAGTGAAAAATGGAAAAACTCCTGCCAAACAAGAAAGTGAAGATGAGGAAGATGATGACGACGAAGACGAATCTGGTGAGTTGTGCATAAGGGTGTTAGTGTGTGTGTATGTATGTATGTATGTATGTACATACACACACAAAGTATATACAGTTCAGGTTAGTTCAGAGGTTTTGCACTTATTTAACGAATTATATGTATATATATATATATATATATATATATATACACACACGCACTCACAGAAAATTAGTCAGATTCCAGCATAAAATTGTGCATTGCGGGTGTCTTTACATTTTCTCTCTTTCTCTTTGCTAACAGAGGAAGAGGCTCCTCCAGCTAAAGTGGCTAAAGCTCCAGCCACTAAAGCAGCCCCTTCCAAGAAAGCAGCAGCTGTTGCTGCAGAATCAGACGAGGAGGAGGATGACGACGAGGATGATGATGAATCTGGTACATGTCCTAACTTGTAGTGTAAAGAGTTTGGTCCTGGCCTGACATTGTATATGCTGTCTTTAAAATCCAAGTTAAACCTGTATTGTAATGCAAATATATTTTTAACATGTTTAATTTTTTTTCCCTCTACAGAGGAGGAACCACCCAAAAAGGCTACCCCTGCTAAATCAGCCAAGGCCACCCCTGCTAAAGCGGCACCTGTGAAGGCTAAGGCTGCTCCTGCAAAGAAGGAGGAGTCTGATGAGGATGGTACTGTACATGGAAAACAGATTATACTTTATATTTACATAGATCTGTCAATTTATTAAACCGGATTGAGTCTGGTTTATTCTAAATATTTAATTTGTGTAACAGATGACGAATCAGAAGAGGAGGAAGCTCCGCCTCCTAAAAAAGCAGCTCCTGCTAAACCTGCTGCTAAAGCAGCTCCAGCTAAAGAGGAGTCTGAGGATGAAGAGGATGATGGTATGTATTTGTGTGTGGGAGTCACTTGCTTTGCACAAATAAGTATGTATATCTGTCTATTCCAGTGCACAGATGATGAGTATTTAGGGACTTAATACTGACTGTGTGTGATGTGGTGTTTGCTCTGATGTGCTCTGTTCCTCCTGTTTCAGCTCCGGTGTTTGTGTTGGATCTCTGCATTAATTAACATTTGTTATTTTTAATACAGAATCAGAAGAGGAGGAAGAGGAAATGGACACAACACCTGCACCAGCCAAAAAAGCAGCAGTGAAGAAGGCCAAGGAAGAATCTGAAGATGAGGAAGATGATGATGATGAGGAAGATGATGACGAAGAGGAGGAGGATGATGATGAGGAAGAGGATGAGGAAGGTAAAAAATTGAATATCGTTCACTTTTTTATTTCTCCTTTCTCTATAGTGGATAAGTGTATCCTTATTTCATATGTATTTAAAATTTTTTGTTAATCATACAACATCTATAATGTGTGTGTGTTTTTTTTAAAAAAAAAAATTGAATTTCTGATTCTTTATTTTCCTTTTTTTTATTTATTTTTTTTATTTAAAATACCAGTGCACAGATGATGAATCTCAAGGGACTTAATACTGACACTTGATGATTTTATTTTGATCTGATGTGCTCAGGTTCTCTTATTAGAGCTTTTTTTTTCTTTCTTTAAATGGTTCATTTGTAATTTTATTTTTTCCCCAGAAGTGCATGTTATTAAATCTTTTTAAATGTATTTTTAAAACTGCAGCTGCTCCTGTAACACCAGGAAAGAGGAAGGCTGACGTAAAGAAGGATAAAGGAACACCACCGTCTAAAAAAGCCAAATCTGATGGAGAAGGTTAGACTCTTAGTGTTTGAATAAATTCTGAATGATGTTTGAAAAAATAAGCATGTTAATTAGTAGTAAACTATTTCACACGAGAATCTGTAATGATTAAACTGAGAGATGATGCGGCGTTACTGTTACCATTCCGAAGTAGTTTTCCTATAGTAGCACATCCGCCGAGTGTTTTATTCCTCTTGTACCACTGCAGTTTGCCAACAATTAAAATGTATTTATTAAACGTTGCATCAGTGTACAGTTACATTTAATGTCATGGAACATTGGTGAAACAACTTGGTTCCTGTTGTCACTTGCGTTATAGCAGCTCTAAACAGTCGTTCCATCACCAGCCTCTTTAGTCTCTCTCTCTCAAAGCTAATAAGAGAAATTATTGCAGTTTCTTTATACTGAGAAACCACAAAGTGTAAATTCTGTCTTGAAGATGCCGGAAAACGTTGCAGCTTTACCTCTGACTATTAAAAAGGATGCCGGAGATCCCTTCCGTAAATGTTAAATAAATGTCTCCTTACAATGATTTTTAATAAATCTCTGTGTGGAGTGTTCGCCATACAGGTCCCTGTGAATGAGCTGTTACTATAGAAACAAAAATGCATTAGAATATTCCCATTAATATAAATCTGTGATTTGCAGCTACCCTACTGTCAGAACTACTGTTAGAGAAATTAATCACAAGTGCCGTGGTATAGGAAATTACAATATTGCTAGTAGTTAATGGTCTTCTTTATTTGTACAGTTGATGCGCTAATGATTAACTGTATTATTAACCCATGTTAATGGACTGTATGTCGGTATTAGTAATCAGTGGTGAACTTTTTTCTTTGTTTTTCAGTTTTCAGTTTGTTTATGGGTAACCTGAACTCAGATAAGAGCTTTGAGGAAATTAAAGAAGGCATCGGCAAATTCTTCAAGAAAGAGGGCCTTGTTATTCAGGATGTCCGTCTTGGAGGGTCCAAGTGAGTAATTTTTTTTTAATTTACACTGACATTAGGTAGGATTTTTTTTTTTTTTAAATTATTCTTATTTTTCTGTGTTCACACTTGCATGAATGCAGCATGGCGAAGTTATTTATTTTCAGTGTGAGCTGGTGATCTCCAATGACAGTACGTGGAGCAAATAAAACTATGCAAATGTGGCAACTTGTGTGGCTGGGTAATAGGACAACAAGATTGATATGCTGAATCACATCACTACAGTTTTCTGAGTCTTTTTTATACATTTTTAAAAATCATAATTCTGATTGGAAGTGGGTAATTTGGTAGAAATTTGTATTGAATCTTAATTCTCAAATGTATATTTTGTTTTAGATTTGTTAGTTAATTTTTTTGTACACATTAAAGTATTGTGAAATTCATCAATCTTTTAAATTTTGGGCCTTTAGCAAACCTATATGTCATGATACATGTTACATATTGTGGAAATGTAACGTATGGTGTGTGTTCAAGTATTGCGACGAGCATAGGTGTTGTGGTTTAATCAATTTCTATAACCACACCCATAAAACATAACTTTTATTGGTCTTATCCTCTGTGGGTTTTTTTCGCTGTTGCTAACATTGAAACTTGCTGTTGCAGGAAGTTTGGTTACGTTGACTTTGGCACAGAAGAGGAGCTTCAGCAAGCCCTCGGTCTTAACGGGAAGAAGTTTATGGGTCAGCCGATCAAACTGGACCGTGCGAGAAGTAAAGAGGACTCCCAGGAAAGCAAGAAGGGTAACATGCATTTTCATATTTATGGTATTATTAGACATGTGCTGATATCAAACTTTTATCACCTGGCCTTTTTTAAATGATCATAATATTAAGGAAAAATATTTATGTTCATTGTACAATGTTAGTCATTATGTGCCTATTTAGCACACTAAGGAAACCAGATATGATGAAGTGTTTTTGTTTCCTGAATGCACTTGTGTGTGTGTGTGGGGATTAAAGATAGTCAAGTACTGATCTGGTGGCACATTGGTTAAATCTGATCTCACTATAAGCAGCACTTGGCTGATGTTATTTGATGTATTTGTGTGCAGAGAGAGATGCCCGGACTCTGTTTGTGAAAAATCTGCCATACTCCATAACCTCAGATGAGCTGAAGGAGATTTTTGACCAAGCACTGGACATCAGGATACCCGTTGGCCACAACGGCACCAGCAGAGGGTAACAAACACTAAAACTAAAAACCTGTTAGCCAGCTAGAATAGACTACAGTGTTAACACACACATCAGCGCAGGAAAAAACAAAGTACTGTGTAAGTAACGCACCTGGCTTAATTTGCATGCACAGATAATTGACACGGTTTATTATCCTGGACAGAATCGCTTATATTGAATTCAAGACAGAAGCAATCGCTGAGAAAATGTTGGAGGAGACACAGGGTTCAGATGTTCAGGGCCGATCCATCATGGTGGACTTCACAGGCGCCAAAAGCCGACAGAGCGGCAAAGGACCGGGTGAGTTTAACCTCCTGAAACACAAATGATTCTAATTTTTAGAATCAAATGAAATATTTTTTGTTTATTTATTCAGACAAGAGTCCCACAAGCAGTTACTTGTGCACAGACAATTGTGAAACAGGAGGATGGAAAGATCAGGTCCGAGCAGTTCACATACCGTTTACATACTCAACTTTTATGCATTTAAATGGATTAAAAAGCTATGAGGATGAAAAGCGATGTCCACTAGCGTGCAGGGCAGAGTGGAAACCTTTTAGTCTAACATGTTTCCATGGCAACCTGTAAAAGCTTAAGCTATTTCCTGGGCTGCTCGGAGACTCTTTCTCACACAAATTACAAAACTACGACCTTCCATTTTACATACAGAATGTTTGTACATGAGTAGGTTTTAAGGCTACAAGAGATTTATTTATTTATTTATTTATTTAAACTAATCCTGAAGGAAATTTTGTGTTGATACTCAAAAGTTCTCTACTGTAGAACACATTGTCTAGACAAGTATATATAAATGATAAATCTCATTCTTATTTTTCTTTTAGAAACTGCTTTAGTCTTGTTTTGGTCATGATTCATATTAATTTGTTAGCATTTTTTGCTGCTCATATGTCCATATGCATCTCTTCTTAAGTTTTGATAAAAAGTGCTATGCATATTTTTTTTATTTTATTTTTATTTATTTATTTATTTATTAAATATTAAAAGACCTACACAATCAAATGTGCCAAATGCACACAGGATACATGGGCTTTGTGTGTCTAGTTATAAGCAGGAATAAATGTGGTCTTATTGAATGTATTCATGCTGATACATCAGTGTTATGTGATTTTTGAAAATGTGAGGCTGCAGTCAGACATGTGATCATTCCCGGGCTCAACTGACCAGTTAACTAGGAACTAACCTGTAAACACCACAGATGATGAACACTTTCTGTCTGAATCCCCATGTGGCTCTTAAAGATAGTCAAGTCCTGATGTGGCTGTATAAAGCCTGTTCCCAAAACCAAGTGCGCTTTCAGCAACAGCAAGAACACACTGTTTTTGGACTTTGTGAGAAATGTGTCCATAACTGGTATAATTTTTCTCCTTCTTTAGCTTCTGCACCTGCAAACAAGGTCCTGGTTGTAAATAATCTAGCGTTCAGTGCCACAGAGGAGTCTCTGCAGAGCGTGTTTGAGAAAGCCGTCGCTATCAGAATACCACAGAATAATGGCCGGCCGAAAGGGTAAGTGCTCATGCATTAAAAAGTACACACCATGTTTTATTACTTGTATAACAAGTAACTGAACTGTTAATGCCACAAATGATGAACATTTTGTCTGTCTGAATCCTCATGTTGCTCTTTAAGATAGTCAAGTCCTGATGTGGCTTTATACACTCACGATGCTCTGTTAATAAGAACACTTTGATATTAGCAAATATGTTTATAGATCAAGTGAATTTCCTTCTAATGAACTAATTATGATGTGTGCGTTATTTTCAGTTATGCCTTTGTTGAGTTCGAAAACACAGATGATGCCAAGGAGGCGATGGATTCTTGCAATAACACAGAAATCGAAGGAAGGAGCATCAGACTGGAGTTCAGCCAGAGTAGAGGAGAGGGTGGAGGACGAGGAGGATCAGGTTAGTGTGACGCTAACACCTGTTCTGTTCTGCTCACCATAACGTCACCCATTTTAAATACTTGGCAGCGGAGGACAAATTTATTAGCTAGTCCATCAGACAAGTGAACAGTCCTGTGTATTTGCCCAGTCACATGATTTGGCTGCATAAATAATTACGCTGAATGTAGCAGCTAACAGCTAATCAACTTACAAAAAAAAGCACATTGTATTTGCACTCTCTCCAAAAATTTAGCAAGTCATTTGGCGAACGTCAGCTATGAGCTTTTGTCTCTTCACGGCGCGTGAAAGATTTTTTGAGTCTGTGCATTTTCTTGCAGGTGCACAAGTAATGTTCTGTCAATAGTATATTTTACAGTAACAAAAATTTGCTCTATATTTTAAAATGTTGCATTATATAATTTATTTTCCAATAAAGTACCTGAAACAGGGCTTTTTTTTTCCTTTGGTTCTTGTTTTGTTCTCATCATGTTAGTCCTGCCCATTTAGAGATTCATCTGCTTTGCATCATGTATAGTATTACGATTGCAATCTAATTCTGACTGCAAATAATCTGTTTGCATCTCAATCTTGAGATGAAGGCTAAATAGTTTTTAATTATTTAGTTAGTTATTTGTTAACTTGGTTAATAAACATCAATTGACATCATTAATGATGTAAGCTTGTCATTCAGCCAAATGGGAGGATAAGTAATTTGTATTTTCTTTCTACAGGACCCACAAAAACGCTGTTTGTTAAAGGCCTCTCAGAGGAAACAACTGACCAGACTCTGCGGGACGCATTCGAGGGCGCTGTCGCTGCCAGAATCGCCACAGATAAAGATACAGGATCCTGTAAAGGGTAAAAATAAATAAATAAATTTTATCACTAAATAGTAAGGGTGGGCAATACACTGGGTCATATTACTGATACCTCAAGACATTTGTACGATGCGCACGATTGTCACTCAGTTTTTGCTTAGAAACATCTTGCAAACAGTTGTGCTTTTAAAAAAAAAAAAGAAAAGAAAAAACAAAGCTTAATGAGTTTTTTTAAATTATTTTTTTAAACATTTTTTTTGTACTTTAAATTCAGTACAAATTTAACATCACTTTGTAATTATTTAAATAATTAGATATATTATGATGCACATATCAGAACAGTGTATTGTAGATTAGCATGGCACTGATGCACATCACCCAGCCCTCCTGGATAGTTCTTTAGTATTATTTCTCAACCAATCAGAACAAGCCTCAGGGCAGAAAGGATGGTGAATGCTTGAGTATGGCACCCCCAAGTTCAATTGTTAAATTATCTTCTCATGAGCTCCTCTCTGTCTGATGGTGACAGAGCCTGGATTCGCACGAGAAGTAGATTCACACTCACATTAATACGAGTCTCTCCTTTATGATGGGAGTTGCTTATGTCTGATGTGAGACACCTAGCGGTATAACACCTTTACTGTTTATAACCTGTGCGTGTATTTCAGCACAACTGAACCTCTGGCATCGTAAACTGCCCTTCAGTTGTACTGTAGTGCTGTTCAATTCTGATCGGTCATAACCGAAATAACTTTAGCTGCAATAAGTGAGAAAAGGAACTAACTTGTTTTACTGACATTCCACAACATCAAATGTAACTATAAACGTTCAAACCCGATTCCAAAAAAAGTTGGGACACTGTACAAATTGTGAATAAAAACAGAATGCAATGATGTGGAAGTTTCAAATTTCGATATTTTATTCGGAATACAACATAGATGACGTATCAAATGTTTAAACTGAGAAAATATATCATTTTAAGGGAAAAATAAGTTGATTTTAAAATTTCATGGCATCAACACATCTTGGGACACGGCCATGTTTACCACTGTGTGGAATCCCCTCTTCTTTTTATAACAGTCTGCAAACGTCTGGGGAATGAGGAGACAAGTTGCTCAACTGTCTTGGGTCTTCTTTGTCGCATCTTCCTCTTTATGATGCACCAAATGTTTTCTATGGGTGAAAGATCTGGACTACAGGCTGGCCATTTCAGTACCCGGATCCTTCTTCCACGCAGCCATGATGTTGTAATTGATGCAGTATGTGGTCTGGCATTGTCATGTTGGAAAATGCAAGGTCTTCCCTGAA
>CM074955.1:10772964-10818776 GCA_037577455.1 Pangasius macronema
ATTTTAACTTTTAAAGGCTATGGTCTTAAACTTTTGATCAGCTGATGACCAGCCTGTTTGAGTTTAAATGCAGTTTTGAATAAATTGCCTATACACACACACACACACACACACACACACACACACATATATATATATATATATATATACACACATACACACACACACAGTCAGGTCCATAAGTATTTGGACAATGACAGAGTTTTTGTGATTTTGGCTTTATACTCCACCACAATGGATTTGAAATAAAACAATCATGATATAGTGGAAGTGTAGACTTTCAGCTTTATTTTAAGAGGTTCCACAAAAATATGGCATTTACCCAATTACAGCCATTTTCAGCAAAGTAAGTCCATTTTCAGGGGCTCAAAGGTATTTGGACAAAGTGACATAATTGTAAATATAACCATAATTTTAATATTTAGATGAAAATCCTTTGCAGTCAATGACTGCCTGAAGTCTGGAGCCTATATTCTCAAAACTCAAATTCTGAGTTTCCTCCCTGGAGATGCTTTGCCAGGCTTCACTGCAGCCACCTTCAGTTGCTGCNTGCTTGTTTGTGGGTCTTTCTGCCTTCAGTCTTGTCTTCAGTAAGTGAAAAGCATGCTCTATTGGGTTGAAATCAGGCGACTGACTTGGCCATTAAAGAATATTCCATTTCTTTACCTTCAAAGAGTCTTGAGTTGCTTTCGCATCGTGTTTATCATCAATAAACACCAGTGAGCCCGTTCCATTGGCAGCCATACATGCCCATGCCATAACACTTCTTCCACCATGTTTGTCACATGATGTGGTATACTTTGGATCATGAACTGTTCCTTTCTTTCGCCATACTGTTCTCTTCCCATCATTCTGGTGCAAGTTAATCTTGGTTTCATCAATCCAAAGAATCTTATTGCAGAACATGAGAGGCTTTTTTAGATGTTTTCTGGCAAAGTCTAATCTGGCATTCTTGTTCTTGAATGTTACCAGTGGTTTGCACATTGTTGTAAGTACTTCCGCGATCATTCACTTTAGTTGTCTTCCGTGGTTTTCCAGGTCTTTCAATGTTGTTGAGCTCACCAGTGCTTTCTTTCNGCTCCAGTCGAACAGCTGCCAAATGCCAACTCAATACCTGATATCAACTGCAGACCTTTTATCTGCTTCATTTGTCTCGAAGTAACGAGAGAAAGGACCACAGCTGTTCAATCAACTTCTTGTCAGTCAAATGTCTAAATATCTTTGTGCCCCTGAAAATGGAAGTACTTTGCTTAAAATTGCTATAATTCCTAAATGGTAAATGCAATATTTTTGTGGAATTTTGTTTTTTTTTGGTTTACGCCAAACATGCCCTCTGTTATGGTGCCCAAATAGTTCAATTAATCTGAGTAGACAGGTTTCGTGTAATAAGGTCTTCAGAACCGGAAACAGACACAAGAAACCGTTTGAAGAGTCTTGTCCTCATGCTTTTCTTAGACAGCTAAGGTTTCCTCCTTGCACACCTCCCATGATAATTAAAGTTGTGCAGTCTCTTTTTGATTGTAGATTCATGAACTTCAAGTCAAGTCCAGTGGAGTGTATTGTCATTTCAACCATACACAGCCAGTTAGTACATAGTGAAATGAAACAATGTTTCTCCAGGACCAAGGTGCTCCATAAGACAAACACAGAACAACACAGAACTACAAGGGAATAAGGAGGTGATGTAATGAAACAACAAAAGACTTTAAATGCTGATTAAAAACCTTTGACATTCTAATGAAAACAAACATTTACATGGTTAAATAATACACTGTGTTTTTAAAGAACAGATCTCTCAGAGTGTTGGAGCTTTTGGAAAAATTTGGAAAGAATAAGAAGTCGAGCAGTTTTACGGCGTTACGCTTTAATGGTTAGAAATGCTTTAAATGTCAGAACTGTTGCTCAGTTCCAAGACGAGGAAGTCATAAAGATTCAAATAGGAAGCTAATTTTTTTTTTCTTTTTCCACAGTGGACATGTTGATGTGTCCCACCCTAACTGTAAAGACAGCCGGGAAATCACTGCTCCACAAAAAAATCTTCCATTTATGGGAAACCGTTAGGAGTGTGTTAAAGCGTGTGTGCAGTGTCTTACAGGAAAACGACATCAATTTACCTCTAAACTTGAAATACAATCTGAATCATAGAAGAGGTATTTTATTTTTATCCCCCCCCCCATGTCTGATCTGAAGCACACCCTCCACATGTGGTTTGGTTTTATTTTATTTCTCCATGTTAAACAGTTTTGAATGGAATGATAAGAGAAATTCCTACGATGATGAACGTCTGACCTAATGTCAGTTTTTTTTTAAATTACACAATAGATTTTCATTTTCAAAGAGGTGGATTTTAGGATTAAAAGTCAGAAAACACTGCAGTGGCATAGAGGAATGTTCAGTCAGGGAAACTGCTAGACTGTAAAAAAATCACGAACCTCATAATAATAATAATAATAATAATAATAATAATAATAATAATAATAATGTAATTGTAATAAGTGATGTTTTATTGATACTGCTATAAGTAAGGCTAAAGCATTTTAAGTTTCCTCATCACAGAGTATGGTCATTACCCAAACTCACAACAATGACTGACACTGACAGAATTTTTAATTTGCTTCAGATAAATATACAAACATTAAAATAAATAAAACAAAATTCCCTGCTTTTTCCCCTTTATTTCACTTTCTTTCTTTCCAAGCTTTTTCCTTTCCACTCTTTTCCTTCTTTCTTCCTTTCTTTAATCTCTTGCTCTCTTGGTTGTCCCCCTTGGTTGGTTTTTCTTTTCTTTTCCTTTCTTCCTTTCCCTTGACACATGAAAAGGATTTCTTGTATCTTAAAAGATGATTAAAAATACATTTACTTTCTTCCTCAAAGCACGATTTAGGAAGAGCAACTCTACACAACCTTTAATCTGTTATCATCTTAAAAACCTATTTAAAAAATGCTGAAATGAATCAAATTGGCAAACTGCAAATCATATTTAATACTCTGATAAAAGGTTCGAGGATGTAAAATTCATCCACTAAGAAAGGAAGCGCTTCAATTCGGCCGTGTGGAGAAATAAACACACAAGATCCACATCTCATAGAGATCATTTTATTGAAATGACAGAAAATAACAGAAAACACTCGCTGTGTGGCAGCGAGGCCAGGAGGAGTGAGGAACGTATAAAATAACAGGGGATCATGTGGCGGAAAGGACATGAAGAGGTGCATGCTGGGATACAAATGGCCTCAGCACCTGTCAAAGAAGGAAAAAGAAGTTAAAGCTATTTAAAAGGTACTGTTTAAACTGGACCTAAAACTGGACCTTGTATAAACTCAGGTTCTGCGTACCGACACAGAGAATGTTCACTCGTCTATGTACTCGAATGGCTCCGGGGGCTCAGGCTCCTGCTCCTCCTCTTCTATTTTAGGCCCGTGGGCAGAGACTGGCTCCACAAGCTCCTCCTCCTCCTCACTGGTGTCCTTCAGGATGATAATACCACCTGTGTGGAGCTGGAGAGGAGTGAGTCTAATCAGACAGGCTGTTCTCAATGAGAGACAGAGAGAGAGAGACAGAGAGAGAGAGACCAAGAGAACAAACAGAGACAAACTAAAGAGAGACAGAGAGAGAGAGAGAGAGAGACCAAGAGAACAAACAGAGACAAACTAAAGAGAGACAGAGAGGGACACGGAGAAAGAAGGCAAGACATACATGTATCCCAGTTTTGCTTCTCCTGTCTCTCACTACTGTCTCTCTCTCTGTGCGTGTTATGATTAAATTCTCAGGTTTAAAACAGTTTAACCGTTAACCTGGAAAACTCTGAACAAAACACAGCGTGAACCTGATGACTGTTGAAAGCACGCCAACTTTTTAAAAAAAATCACTCAGCAACATGAAACACTTTTTTTTTTTTTTTAAAACCTCCTGACCAATCAGATTTCAGCTCAGGGAACAAGTGTGGAAAAACAAGCATGGTGAAGTGCTGGTGAAAGTCTTGTTAGCGAGTGAATACGAGGACATTCACGACAAACTGAAAACATTTCTTTGCTGACATCCAGCTAAAAATAACAGCGTGCGTGTGTTTTCCCCCGGTATTTGATGCGACATCGCACAAAAAAAAAGAAAGCACCTGTAACCTGAAAAAATATTTAAACTTTCCTGAAAACTTTTATCCAAAACCTCAATTTTTCAGGTCTGTGAGCACCTACATTCATGCATTTCAAAATGGTTAGTATTTGAGGGAGGAAAAAAACAAAGAAAGAAAAAAAAAAAAAACCCAAAAAACAAATGTACAGCACTAGCCTGACTGTTCTGCTAGACATTTCCACTCCCACGTGACATCAGGAGGATCTCTGAGCACTGCTGAGTCATGATCACTCCAGGAAAGTGAAGTGCTGAATGTTTTTGTTCATGTAAACATTATTCATAAAAAAAAAGAAAAAAAAAAGAAAAGAAAAAGGCCATGCAATACAAAAATGGAGTGAGTCCAACAGACTAAATCTCTGCAGTGTTTATTTGGAGACATTAGCATGGTGTCGTTGTACTCTTCTGAAATTCTGGGATGCGTCGATCTCATTATTTACGGCGGAAAAGGATCAAATATTTACAGCAGGCTCACGTCCAAGGCTTTATGGGCCAGTTATGTTAAGGGTCGGGTTATGTTTTGGTGAAAATGGCTGTGTGTGTGTGTGTGTGTGTGTGTGTGTGTGTGTGTGTCTCTCACTGGTTTAAATGGCTGATAGCGACAATTCTCAGGCATGGTTAGCACTCGGAGCTGCGCCGGCATCACTCTCGCTGGATTCTCCAACATCTGGAAATTGGGCTCCTGCTCCTTCTTTTTCTCCTTCTCTTTCTCCTTCTCCTCCTCTTTCTTTTCTTTTTCAGCGTCCGGCGTCTCCTGCAGTGAACACGCCACCAAATTACTGTATTAAAAATTTCTAAAACCACTTGTATATCATGATGGAATTATTTCATCTTCATGCTAATGATTATTTTTGTTTGTTTTTGTTTGTTTCTGCATAAATGTTTATAAAAAAATCTAACAAATACATACATTTAAATGTCTAAAAATATCTGACATATTAAAAGAAATGAATTGACTTAAGGTCAATATAAATATATACATATACACAAACACACAGATACCCCACACACACACAGACACTGTATAGCACTGTACAGTTAAAAAAAATATTACTGTAATACTGTACAGTATTTTTCTTTTTAGACTGCTACAAAAACATTTTGAATTTCCAAACATTAGTTTTCCAGCAAAAAACTGAGCTTTGTAAGTAAAGAAAGCAGCATATTACGTAAAAGACCACTTTTCAGAAAAAACAGAATGAAGGCTGCTGAGTTTTGCTGCAAAAATAAGAAGTGTGACAGTCAAAGTCTCCAGAAGAGCTGTGTCTGCTTCTGTAAGATGCTCAGTAACACGCACAGCTCATTTCCTTATCAAACTGCACTAATTGTACCCGAGGCTACTCTTTTTTTTTTTTTTTTTTTTTTTAAAAGCAAAGTGTCATCACACCAAATACTGACTGTGTTAATTTCATTATTTTTGGTTATCTGATTCTTTGCTCTACAGCATTTCTACACACAAATTTGAAAAAAATTCATAACCAGTTTTAAAGTGATAAGTTTTTGATTTCTGGACGTAGTGTAGTGTTTTTTTCCATCATGCTCTTTCAGATAAACTATAACGAACATGAGAAAGACTAAATGTGCTGAATAAACCCACCACTTCCATCTTCTCCTCCTCCTTCTCCTTTTTCTCTTTCTCCTTCTTCTTGGCTTTAGCAGTGATGGACAGAACAGCGGTGGAAACCTGGAGGAAATAAATCTTTTAGGACTTGATCAGGATATAAATTAGGTCAGAAAAATAAATCGGATAAATGCTGCCACGAAACATCACAACCATTGTGTCATACCTTTATAGTAAAATAATGAAGTGGAATTCCTGTTACCAACCCAAAGTTGATTATTTTCCCTATACCAGCACATCCCCAAGCGTTTTATTCCTCTTAAACCAACGCAATTCGCCAACGATTAAAGGTTATATTTATCAAATAACAACATGTCATACTTTTCTGTTTATAGTTACATTTAATGTTTGTGAAACAAGTTACATGGACAACTTACTAAGTTACTGTTACAAAATACTGACGCTGGAGACTCCTTCCATAAATGCTCAATAAACATCTCTTTACAATTTTAAATCCGTCCCTGTGAATGGTACTATAGAAACGATAAATGTATTAGAAGAAGGCGCATGTGATTATTAATAAGCCTGTGACTTGTAACTGCACTGGCAGAGCTGCTGCACTGTCAGAGAAAATTAAACTACACCTTCTGACCAAACAGAATCCAGAATTAGCAATAGCAATGTGAATACTGTAAATAGTGACATGTTTCCTAGGAGTAAGACCAGATCTCTTATGTCAGTAAATTCCTGATCTGAATGATTCTCTCACCTTCTCCTTTTCTTTCTCCTTGGGAACTTCGAGAGCTGGAGGATAAGCGAAGGTCGAGGGTTTACAGTTGGACCTGTACTGCACTTTTGGCATCTGAGGAGAAATAATTAAAAACGATAAAGTAAGACCACACTTTGAACAGCTCTTGACTGATTCTGACTGAAATCCCAGGCAGGAAACCAACTCTGTGAATGAAAGATGGAAACAAATGCTTGAATCTGCATTTTCACATTTTCAGTTGCAACTCCGATTTAAATAAACATTTCTGCAGTGTATTAAAAGATTCTCTATACTACCCGAGATGTAAACTAAAGTTTGTGGTGGGATATAGCACAGAAGATGGGGGAGAATTTAGATGAAATAGAAATGTGTAATTCCTTATATACCTAAATACAGTGGACACAAAACTACACACCTGTTAAAACTGAAGGTTTTTGTGACAGGCTTAAAAGAAAATCCCCAAGATAAATCATGTCAGCTCTTATTCCACCCTTAATATGATATAGCAACCAACAAAAATTCAAGTAAAACCTTACTGCCCAAGTGTGCACATCCTTTTGTAATGGGGCATGTGACATTTAATGACATTTACACTCGTATTCAAGAGTAATTACCATACACTCTTCATCAATAAAATGATTCTGACTAACCATAAATAAATAAATGAATGAATGAATGAATGAACGAACAAACGAACGACCAGCGGTTTCTGTAGGATTTTCATCGTACTACTGAAGCCACTGTCCACAAAGAATTTACAATGCATATACAGGATGAAATTATCGAAAAGTATAGCTCAGCAAAGGGGTTCACAATCCCCCCCCAAAACATTACATGTACCAAGGAACACCATGAAGGCCATTATCAAGTGGAGAAAATAGGGCACCACAGTAATGTTCACAAGAACAGGATGTCCCTCCAAATTTGATAAAAGGAAAAAAGAAGAAAACCTATCCATGTGCCATGTGACCTACAGCGACATTAAAAGAGCTGCAGGAAAATCTGGCAAGAACTGGTCACTCCCTGCATGTGAAAATCTCCCATATTCTTCACGTCTGAGCTATGGGGTAGACGAAAATCCTGTCTCATGAAAAAAACAAAACAAAACAAGAAACAAACATCCAAGCCCAGGCCATGCTGCAAAATGTGTTATGGTCTGAGACCAAGGTAGAACATTCTGTGCATAGTTCACAGGATAAAAGATATGCTTGGCACAAAAAAAAAAAAAAAAAAAAAAAAAAAAAAAAAAAAAAAAAAAAAAAAAAAAAAAAAAAAAACCAAAAAAAAAAAAANAAATTTTAATTTCGCTTCTACACTGTTGTAACTTAGTTGCCTTTTTTCAATGTTAAAATAAAACTTTGGCAAAAAAAAAAAAAAAAAAAAAAAAAAAAAAAAAAGAAGACAGCTAATCACCCAAAGAACACCATATCCAAGGTGAAGCATGCTGGTGGCAGCATCATGTTATGGGGCTGCTTCTCTTCATCTGGGATTGGGGCTCTAGTCAAGACAGAGGGAATCGTGGGTAGCTCCAAATCCCAATCTATTCTGGCACATAACTTACAGGCCTCTGTTAGACAGCTGAAGAAAAAATATATTCACCTTCCAGCATGTCAACACAAGAATGGCTTCAGATGATGATGATCAACATTTTGGAATGGCCCAGTCAGAGCCCAGATCTAAATCCCATCCAAAAACCTGTGGAATGACAGCTGTGCCCAGGAGATTTCGCTCACAATGTGATGGATCTGGAGCATTTTTGCAAAGAAAAGTGAAAGAAAATAGCCAAATCATGACGCGCTAAATTGGTAGACTCTGATGCCAAAAGACAGAGTGCTGTATTACAAGCAAAACGTGCTTTAACGAAGCATTAGTTAAGGGGTTATTGCATTTTTTCCCCCTCTTTTTTCCCCCTCTAAAACATTTCTATTTGTTTTTCCACATACGTTAGTAGCTCTAAATCACAAAAACCTTCAATTTTAACAGGATTTAATTTACCCAGTGCATTTACTCGATTACAATACATGCATTTTACTGAAATGAGTAAAAACACCCTGCTGTTTTAGAAAGAATTAAATCCTGTCTACAAATACAAAAAGATTTGAGTTGAATTGCTGCTGATTTCTCAGAAAGCTGCCCTTCCTGCTTTTTTAAGATAATGATTTTATTTACACTCTTACCTATTACAGTAATGTGATCAGCGCAGAGTTGTTTTAATACATTAGACAATTGCATGGAAGTACTATACAGGGGGGAAAAAAAATCTGGCCATGCAGTCATGTGAAACAACAGTGCTACGTGTGTTTGGTTTCATGGTGTGAAAAAGCAGGAGCCAGAGTGATGGATAGGTGGTGAGTTTAGCAGATTTCTGCTGTCATTATGCCACTTCATACACTTTTGCACTTTATTTACAGCCTGATGGGAGGACTGGGAGTGCTCAGGGTAAATTAGCTGATGTGGGGGCGGGGTTTGACCTAAAAATAACTTTATAGCTTATCATAGAAGGATGGAAAGGAGAGAAGTAGTGACAAAGGTAACATCCATCACATTAGAACAATTAGAAAAAGCTTCGGGTCATTAATTTCTCTGAAATCAAAGTGGACGAGACAATAGTGTGAGTCTGACACAGCATTTCAAATCATTCTTCCTGCTTCCTGCTTGGAAAATTTCAGGATCTTACAGACTAGGTGTGTACCAAAACAGATAACTGCCTGACCTCATCACTTCTTACAGTGCCGTCAATCTGGATGTGCATTTTTGTCATTTTGACAGCTTGTGGCTTCTCAGCAGAGAGACATTTTGTTCTCACAGCAATGCTATATAACCTGTTTGTGTTTTTTGTGTTTTCCCGTATGACAACTCCTGCAGCAAGTGCTTGGCTAATATTACATTTACAGAAAATTAAAAATGACTAACAATAGAGGCAGCTTTTGAATATACACACTCCAGTTTCTACTGCTATGGGCTTTACCACACTGTTTGTGTGCTGACTGGAGCAGGAGCACAAACAGCGGATTAATCACTTTGTAATTATCATTACCATTAAAATTATTTTTTAAAAAAGGCTGAAAAAGTGTCTTTGGTTGACCATTTTCAGCTGACATTTTCAGTGGCCTCCCTAATAAACATGCAAACTGATTGTAGGTATGTATATACATGTCTAATGGGAGCTAAGTGGGACCTGCACTGCTAGATTTTATTTCACATTAATAAACTCAAAACTTCCTCCATTTACAGTGTCAGCTGAGTCAGTGCATCATTTAAAGTGTGAAAATCAAGCCAATGACCCTTTCTCACCAATTAGTCCATTTGGTATTCAACACTTTGTTATTTTTTTAAATTAGGTTGCAAATACTTAAACAAACATTAAGCAAAAAACCTGACAGGCAGACCTGGGGGGTGGGGGTGGTAGAAAGGGTTGTTGAAAATGTCTTTGTAAAACTCTGTTATTCATTGGTAAATATATATAAGAAAAGAAAAGGAAGAAACCCTTTGAGAAGTGTGTGTAGAAATCACAAAAATCACAGAAGACAGAGCCAGTGTTTAAATACAGCTCCTGATGGTTAACATAAAGACTGAAAAATGGGTGTTTAGTGAGGACAGTGGACACATCATTACCTTCAGGTCCTTATTGAGGCCAATGATGGCGGTAGGCGTGAAGGCCAAAGACAGGAAGTGAGACAGCGGAAACCAGAACCAGAACTGAGTGAACACCAGCAGACCCACAATGGAGGGCATGTGTGTGTGTCCGGTCCGCGACTGCAAGGAGATAGTTACGTTCCGGCCACCTACAGACACACAGAGAGGAACTGGTTTAAAGAAACAAATCAGCAAACTGATCTTCCCTAAAATCCCAAGACTTAAAAAGGATCAGAGTATTGCTTCAAGTATACTTACACTTAAAATGCTCTTTGAGTGGTTCAGAGGGTTTCCCTATCAAAGTGTTTAAAGCAGTACCCTTTTTTGGAAGTTAAAACCCTTATTTATCCAAAGAACCATTCCAGAACCTTTTTTCTAAGAGTGTATGTATTAACTAGATAAGTGTATGTTACAAACTCCTAATTATTCAATAGTTCTTAATAAACGGTTCTTAACTTCCTACGAAGGTTCTACTTGGAATATTTTATGACAAAGTTCTAAATAAAACCTTAAACTTTTAAATAAAAAAAAGGCTCTCGAGGGTTTTTTAATGGAAGGTTGTACCATATTGCAGCAACCTTTTCCGACAGATAAACCCTTTGTTGAAGGGTTTTAAACAGTACCTATAAGGGTTCCCCCAGGGGTGGGTTGAGCCTTACAACACTGTGTTTCCTATCCAAGAATGGTTCCAACTCTCTTAGGCAGATTTATTTTAAAAAAAAAAAAAAAAAAAAAAAAAAAAATTCTCTAGCTTTTTGAACTACCTTTTCTGGAAGGTAACCCCTCTACAGTAGGGTTCACCCAAAGGGACAAGAACAGGGGAAAAAGATCCCGTTGGTGTACAATATAAAAACAAAAAATTTAGAACCCTTAAAGCCTTTACATAGAACCCTACAACAGAGTAGAACCCTTTTAAGAGGCTAAGAACAGTTAATTATCCAGTGAACCCTTAAAGAACATCTGAAGAGCCTAAGTACAAAGACAGTTTAGCTAGATGATGAGCAATAATCTATAGTCTGTACTGCACACGCACCCAGTTAACTCACACGCTCTTAGAAAAACAGGTTCTTAAAAGGTTCTTTAAGGGTTCATAGCTTCCAACAAATGATTCTCTAATATAATCTAATATAATTAGAAATGTCAATGAGAAGACAAAAATGTTGAAAAATGGGGTTGCAGCTACATGAAAACATTTGATGAAAAATAATTAACTAGTCGGCTACTGTAGCCTAGCTGCAGGTTTAAGAAAGGAGATTACAATTATTATCTTTAGATTTTAAGCACAAAACTGGACTATTTGTGACCTGCATTAATCTGATTGTTGTATTCATAATGGATCTAGGAGCACTACTCCTCACACAGGTGGATAAAACAGAAGAACATGCATCATTAGAACAATAGAATGGTCAAGTCAGGGGCAGTGAAATTTGTCACTTCCTGTCCAGCTCCTGATACTGAATTTATCTGTTAATGAGGGATGTTGTACAGATCGAGGTTACAGCTATGGACAGGAGAGATAGAATGGTAGTCCTCCCTCTGAAGGGAAATAGATATAGAAAAGGGAGTGAGGGAAGGAAAGAGGTGTGGATCTGTTCATTATTCTGTGAACAAAAGAGAAAAATCACAAACTGCAACCCATCCAAAATCTTTCAATTTGTCTCAAATCAAGGTGGACGAGACAATAGTGAGTTTGGCAGGGTGTTTTAAATCATTTAAATGTTTCCTGTGTTCAGGATCTTGTAAGCCAAGCGCGTGCTGATAACATGTCAGAGTTTTAGCCTAGCCTTTTATTGCTATTATATTTTAAGTAAAGTTAACCAGAGTCCAGCTTTCTAAATAAAACACCACTGTAACAATTCAGATCACAGTTTTTAAAAACAAAAACGTCACCATAACAAATCAGAGCACAATTTTTTTTTTTAAAACAGAAAAGATCACTAAGCAATCAGAGCGCAATTTTCTGAACAAAACATCACCTTAACCAATGAGAGCAGCTTCCTGACCATCACTGTAACCACACAGATATAAACCCCAAAAGCTGCTGCCTTATGCTCCCTTCTTCTAAATCAAACAAAGGGAAAGTTAGTACGTTTGTGTATCTGATTACCAGCACACTGATTTCTCACGAAATTCCAGTGCTCCAGACGTGAAAGTTCCAAGTCTATTTACTGACGTGATTGCTTCTCTGGGCCAATATTATTTCAAATAAGTAGTGACAGACTGTGAGAAGTGCCAGAGCTCCTGAGAAGGTTCTGTTACCCCAGAGTCCATAACCAGAGCTGGGATATTTGACAGAGATGAATGCACAGCAGCATCAAGCCTTGTCTGAGAGGTTTGGCAAACAGAAAATTCCTCATTAACGAGAGCAGAACGCTGCTGCAGGAGTGAAGATCGTTAAACGGCGTGTGACATTAAACACGATTACAGAGAAGCAACCCAAACACACACTGTGAAACACTCAAGTATTCATGAGTGCAAAGGTCAGCACATTTATGGGATGTGATCTCGTTAATCCGCTAAATGATTGCGTTAGGAAAAAAAAACCTTGTATCTCTTTATAATAAAATAAAACACAAACAACATTTTGAGTCAAAACTGTCAGATAGCTAATGAGACTGCAGTTCAGTGGCATCCGTGTTAAAGCTGGGCATGACAACAATATTGACATTGTGATAAATTATTTCACAATACACTTTTCTGAGATATCACAATTTCTCTATCTCTTGCTTTTAATAATTATAAACTGCCTTACAAAAAAAAGCCATAACTGTAATAGTGTCATCATTACAAAAGGTAAATTTGTATCGGTAAAAACCCTGCAGTACTGACCTGCATCCAGAATGCCCTGAGCCAGAATGGCTCCAAATTTGGCCATGACGTCATCATGCTTATCGTTGATCACTTTGGCGTACAGCTGCCTGAACTGATTAACCTACAAACAGAAAATGATTAAATATAAATTTTCATTGCAGTTATCAAATCACAGAGTGTAAACTCCTCTGTTCTGAAGATGTGAGAAAACTTACAGCCTTCACTCTGACCATTACAATGCGCTGACCCTGGAGACTCCTTCCATAAATGTTAAATAAACAATAACGTATTAGAATGAGCGTATTAATATAAACCTGTGATTTGCAGCTGCACTACTTTCAGCGCCGTTACAGAAAATTAATCAACACCAACCAATCAGCCAATCAGAATCCAGATTGCATCATCGCTGTGTATAATCACCAAAATAAATTTTCCAATGGTTGTATAATCGCCATTGAAATTTCAGCCACACCCCCTACTGGAGTCTTGACTTTCGTTTTTTGACTAATCTCTTCATACAGAAAATAAAACTGTTACTGAACTCTGTCGGAAACTTGGCTCATGTTGAGCAAAATGCTTATTTATCGCAGCTCATTATCCCCTTTAAATGTGAAACACACATTTTTAACACTCCACAAAAGCCGCACATCAAATTTTAATGTCGCTATAAGCATTTTAATGCAGCTGTAACACTTGTAGCATGTTAATTATGCTATAAAATGTCTGCAATATTGGTTCACTAAAAAAAAGCACTATAAAGAAGCAATGAATGCAGTTTTGAAGCGCAGAAATATACCTATAACAAACTGTTTATAATGAATATGCATGGATTACATCGGGATGTTATACATTTCAAATTTTTATTTATTTATTTATTTATGTATTTCTAGCAGACTTGATTCTGGACTTTCCAGAAATAAAACCTCTCCAGTAAAAAGTTTAAAGCATAAAAGCAACCAGCAATGAGATGAATCACACCCTCATGAAAATTATTTCATGTGTGAAAAATTGGGAAAAAAAAGGTGAAGAAACAAGTCTGTGTACCTATGTTCTTTTAAAAGAAAAAAAAAGAACTAGTGCTCCCATAATGCGTTGTGAATAATGTCACTGAATCATTTTACCTCGTTTTGAGCAATGCTGTATTTATTTTTGGCAGATTTCTGCCTGATTGCAGACATGTTTACCTTGGGGCAGGTGACTTCACTCTGCTGGATCATGATGAGGGCCGAGGCGATGAGAGCTCCCTGTCGCACGTAGTTGACTGGGTCGTTGGTCATGGGCTCCAGCAGGTTAATCGCTTCCTGCACACACGCACATGGCATGAACAAACATAAGATCAATTTTACTGATCCTGAAAAAACATTCTGTGCCATTTTGCTCTAGACAACACAAATAATGAATAGATTTGGTAGATTTGATATAAAGTTGGTTTACAAATATGGACTATTATTATTACTATTATTATTAGGCTACTTATGGTGGAAATTGCCTGCATATGATAATCAGGCAGCACGGAGTTATATGTGCATTCTTAGTAGATTGCTTGATGACAGAGCTTATATATCTTGGCCAATATATTAATATTAATCTTGGCCAATTCACCAAAATTATTTACTAATATTAGCCATTTATGGATAGTAATGCATTTACTGATGGATTTCATTTATGACAGACATTCTTACAAATAAAATAAAAATAAGGGGTCACTTATAAATGTTTTTATAAGTGGTTTTGAAAGAAAAACACACTTCCCCCCCAGTTAAAATTAAATTGATCAAAAATACAGTCTATTACAGCTGGAAACTGATGATCTTTAATGGAATATCTACATAGGTATAAAGAAAGTTATTTTCAGAAATCATCACTCCTGTGTTCCAACAGCACATTATGATAGCCTTTTAACCTGATAAACCTAGATTAGCTAACTGATCACTAGAAATTCCTTCTGCAATTATGTTATGAAAACAGCTGAAAACCAAAAACAATAAAAATGGCCTTCTTTAGGCTAGTTGAGTATCTGGAGCATCAGAATTTGTGGGTTTGAGATATATATATATATATAAACTCTCTTCTGAAACTCATCAGTTTATTCTTGCTTTAAGAAAGGAAGGCTTTACCATGTGACAAACTGCCAAGAAACTGAATATTTCATACAACAGTAATTTCATTACTCTATCCAAAGACAGCACAAACTGGCTCAAACCAGGATAGAACAAGAAGTGGGAGGCCCCGGTGCACGACTGAGCAAGAGGACAAGTACATCAGAGTACATCATCTAGTACATCAAGTTTGAGAAACGAACATCTCAAAAGGTCCTCAACCGGCAACTTCATTGAATGTTACCCGCAAAACCCCAGTCTTGACACCAACAGTCAAGAGACGACTCCAGGATGCTGGCCTTCTAGGCAGAGTTGCAAAGAAAAAGCAATAAATGAGACTGGCCAATGATACTGTACAGGAAGATTAGACAAAAAAAGTGTTATGGACAGAAGAATCTAAGTTTGAGGTGTCTGGAACACAAAGAAGAACATTTGTGAGACATAGAAAAAATGGAAAGAGGCTGGAGGAGTGCTCGACACCATCAAGCATGGTGGAAGAAAGGTGATGGTCTGGGGATGCTTTGGTGGCACTACAGTGGGAGATTTATACATGATAAAAGGGATCTTATACAAGGAAGACTATCACTCCACTTTGCAACGCCATGGCATACCCTGTGGACGGCGCTTGATTGGAGCCAGTTTCCTCCTACAACAGGACAATGACCTAAAGCATAGCACCAAACTATGCAGACTATTTAGAGAAGTAGTCATCAGCTGGTACTCTATCTGTAATGGATCTCAGACCTACTGAGCTGTTGTGAGAGCCACTTGACCATATGGTTCTTAAAAAGTGCCCATCAAGCCAACTCAACTTGTGTGAGGTACTTCTAGAAGCATAAGGTGAAATTTCCTCAGATTACCTCAAACTGAAAGCTAGAATGCCAAAGGTCTCCAAGGCTGTAACTGCTGCAAAGTGAGGATTCTTTGACAAAAGCAAAATCTGAAGGACAAAATTCATATTTCAAGAAAAACCATTATTTCTAACCTTATCAATGTCTTGACTACATTTTCTGTTCCTTTTACAGCTCTTTTGATGAGTTTTCATGGAAAGTGTGAAATTTTCTGTGTAACCCCAAACTTTTGACCAGTAGTGTACAGAATGATGGATGCTGAAGAAATGAACTCACCTTGTACCCGGTGCCAGCGCAGCAGATCCCCAGAGCCATTGCTGCTCCACAGCGGACATGAGGGTTGTAACTCTCAGACAGGAGGGACACCACACTGGGACACTGCTCTGGAGTCCTATACACACACACAGTTACACAAATGTCCATTTAATAAATAAGTGCAACAATTAAACACACAGTTAGTAATGAAGAATGACTTTAGATCATGCCATGAACGTCGCTGTCGTGACTGACATCACTTTTCAAATGGATGATAAAATGTTTATCCAAGAACAGGTCAAATTTCTACTTATCTAATCATTTTAAGTCTTGGTGCTAGCTATCTATCTAATATTAGCTATGTGCAGTATTCTTTAATTTAAAAAAAAATAAGTCGTTCATTTTACATTGTTCGGAATTTCATATTGTTTTGGCTTTACATTATGAATATGTGGTTAGCTATCTATCTGGCCATTGGATGGTAGTGTCCAGCTGCTAGCTAATTCAGGCAAATGAAAATGTAACCTAACTACTTCCTCAAATGTGCACCAAGCAACAGCCCGAAAAAAAGCCAAGGTTTGGCATTATCGCTACTTATGTAGTGATACTAATCAGCTCCTTTTTTTACCCCCAAAAAAGCTCACAGTCCTTTATTCTTGCTTTTTTATTGGCTCACCAAGCCAAGGTTCAAGAATTCACAGGTCAAAGTTTACACAGATAAAGTTGGTGCAAAGTGAGAAACAGCCACCAGAAACAAACTCGTCCCAGGTCCTTTCCCCTTCAGTGAATCTGCTTTTCAGGTGTCTCCTATACCCCCAGAGCAACGAGTCAAAACTAATAAATGAAAACAAAGAGGTCTTTACAGTATTTATCAGAGACCCACACTGTCACAAATATGAAAATGCGAAAGAAAGTGTGAAGAAGAGAGTGACCTGTTCTGCTGTTTTAAAAAATTGCAAATTAATAAAGTATTTAGCAGTAATTGAACACAACTAAACCACCACCAGTGTCCAGTGTAGTATACATCCCAGAGTTCCGCTTCCTCATCACATTTTCCTGGCTCTCGTCAAAGCGGCCATTTGAAGTAAGAAAAGAGCCTCTTCACGGGTTCTTTTTGAAACTTAACTCAAATACCTTTTACCAACTCTCCTAAGTCAAGACAGATGTTTCAACAAAGTTTCTTTAAACAGTTTACACAAGGTGATTACAGTTCCACCGGCCCTCCCTGTGCTTCGATGAGGATTAACAGAACGGAGCACGATCTATTAAGAGCTCACACTTTACCAAAGGACCGAGGTGCCAGGAACTTAATAACACGTCTTACTGAAGACTAAAAGAAAAAAAAATTATGTTTGGCAGGCTTGAACACAGCATTACTCCTACACTGTGGTACAGTTCATTAATCTGCTGGCGTGGATCGAGCGGGTGCGGCGTCTGAGCAACTTTATCATTAATAACATCCATAAAAGACACCAAAACAGGATGTCTGAGTTGTAGAAATGTCTCCTTTCACCAAAATTAAATTCTCACCTCTTTCACATAGTAGCGATAAACATTACCACCGTTCTGCTCCGCAAACATGACCGCATTGTGTTTGCTTTCCTTGTCTCCATTCGCTGCTAAAACTAAAACCCAAAAGCTTTTTCGCACTTACTTCACAAATCCCCCTTCTAAATCTCATCCATTCCACGTCGCAAAAACATCACATTAATATTACTCCCTGCAGAGGATGACATGGTTCAGTGAAAGTCGAGGAACATTCCTGTGCGCTTAAACAACAAGCGGCGGCTCTGATTTTTGACAATCAATTTGATGAATTGATTTGACAGTACGGAGAAACCACAACACGCTCACTGCCAGCTCTGAGCTATAAACACACACAGATGCCCTAATTCTGGTTGGAGTTCTCATCACTTGGAAACCACTTGCTGCTGAGGATGGCCCCATATGGCTTTGGACTGCAACTGATACAAACAGTTTTGCACTCAAGTCTTCATCAGTGAACAGTTAATAACTTCAACAAAACAGACTTCATGTTACAACTATAATAATTTCCTGGTTACGCAAATGCACTTTTTGACTGTACAGTGCACAGTTATAGAAGGGAAATTACTTATAGTCGCACTATCTGGGGTCACCCAGATGAGGATGGGTTCCATTTTGATTCTGGTTCCTCTCAAGTTTTCTTCCTCATGTCGCCTCAGGGAGGTTTTTCCTTGCCACCATCACCTCTGGCTTGCTCATTAGGGATAAATTTATAAATTTAAAATTTGTACCCGGAACTTGTGTGTTTCTGTAAAGCTGCTTTGTGGCAATGTTCATTGTTAAAAGCACTATACAAATACAAAATATACAGCGCTATACAAAATTGAATTGAATAGATGCATACACTGAGCATGTAGAACTCTTAAAGAAAACTGCTTGTGCTAATTAAGACTTACGATGCAATATATATTCAAACCGAAGCTGGCTGTTGTGATGAATGACGTTTGGCTTGGCGACTTAAAAAAAAAAAAAACGACCTCACGCTTCACAAAGCGTCTCTAGAATAATGATCCTCACATGGTGTAAACATCAGTCAGATCATGTAAAATAAAGTAAACATTAATTTCACAAATCAGTTTTAAGAAGACGATGAATAAACAGCATGCTGTAAAGTTCACTGAGGCAGAAGTTTAGAGATGTAATGGGTGTGAATGTTTAAAACTCCAAAATCTGTCTTCACATGCGGAGAACTCGACTGTATTACTGCTGTCTCCAAAACACAAGCAGAGAGACGAGCCAAGTCGGAGGCACAGCCGCATGTTTCATTCCATAAATCTCCCAATTCTGAAACAAATCGAACTGTACCAAGTTTCCTGCAGTAACTCTTAACAGATGCTCAAGTTGCATGTAGGGAAAATTTCTTTACATTGTAAAAAAAATTGCAAGTCATTAAATAAAAACAGAGAGGGTCTTACATGTTTAGTGCCACCAAGTCTCTGTAACCTACTCTTGATTAACAATATAAACTTATTTATACCGCAGCGCTGTTGAATTCTGGATTGTGATTGGTCAGGTGGTGTTGATTAATTTTCTACAACAGCAGCTCTGACAGGAGTGCAGCTGCAAATCACAGATTTATATTAATGCCTTCATTCTAACACATTATCACTTCCATAGTGGAACAGCTCATTCACAGAGACCTGCATGGCGTAATCTCCATATAAATGGATTAAAAACCGTTGATATGGTGAAGGTTTCTGTAAGGAGACGTTTAACATTTATGGAAGGAGTCTCCAGCATCAGGGTTTTGTATCAGTCAGCAGTAAAACTGTAACTACGCTTTTTCCGACATCTTTAGGACAGAAGAGTTTACGCTTTGTGGTTTCTCAACAACATTACAAACTGCCGAGAAATTCACAAAGAATAAACTCCTCTGTCCTGAATAAAAGAGAGGCTGGTGAGGGAAAGACAGTTTATAGCCGCTTTAATGCAAGAGAGATGTGCAGATAATTTAACAGGCTAGCAAGGTGATTTGCGCATAACTCAAACACTTTTAAAATAGTCCTTCCTTACGCCATCATCAATCGTGGGTTAATGTTAGGGCTACCCCAGATTCTGAACAAAGTTGTGCACATATCGATGGGAAGATATTAAATCAAATCATCTCAGATTGAGTGGTATCGTTAAATATCGATTTGTTGTCTTAAGAATCGAAATTTTATCGTGTGGAAGACTGAGGTTTGCACGAATATATATATAAAAAAAAGGAAACCTGAACATTTACTGGACTTTTCCTTTAAGGCATTTTTTTATTCAGAGTCCAAGTTAGGTACTATTAGATCTAAAAGTATATTTAGGATGAAGAGAGAGTGGTTACTTTCATTTCCTTCAGGTTTACACAGTGAGATTCACTTTTCCCCAAAGCGTAGAAAAGGATGAAGCCCGAGTATAAACTCCCTTGCGGGCATCATCGCCACTTGCAGGGCTTCTGATTAATTTTGACTTGATCTCTGAACAGCTGAGTCATGTTACTCCACAAACAGGATCAGCCTCCAGAGCACCTATATCTGGAACGTTTCAGAAAGCGCTCATAAGGCTGTTTTTGTCTGCTTTGACTTTTTTTTTTTTTTTTTTTTTGCTCCTCTTCTGAAAGTTCATAAACAAAAGCCAGGGGCTGACACACTCCAGGAGTGAGCAGAGGAGCGTTAACCAGACACGGTGGCAAAATGAACAAACAAAAGGAAGTCCTCGACTCAGGAGTTATGCCTCCACTTGTAAAAATTGGATATTAACATGCAACTAAAAGAGAGAGAGAGAGATGGAGAGAGGTACTTTCTTCATGACATAAATCTGCAACGTTATCCCGTGCAGCTAACTCAAGCATGCATATGAGAAAATCAGAATAAAAATTTTCACTGAAAGAAAAATGGTTCTTTAGAGAGGGGGTTGGGGGGGGGACAAACCAAATGCGAGTCGAGCCAGATGTGCCTAAGTCTGAAGGTAAACATTATGAAGTAGCAGGCACTATGGTTTCTGTTGGCAAGGTGGGCAACAGATGTGAAAACAGGAATGTTTTGCATGTGTGTTAGATGCAGTGATTTAAAACCCATATGAGAAACTGCCTCTGTTATAATTAAAGAAGCTCATCTGGCATAAATTTGATACTGAATCAAAAAGACGATCTTCACAGGGTAAAATAAGGTATGTAAAATAATCTCATTTGGTTTATATATATATATATAAAAATAAAGAAATAGGTGATGATAAAATGAGCAGTAATGAAAAGTTTTGTAAAGGACACTAACAGAATGTAAAGAAAAGCCAATACTTTAAGCTCTGCATTTTTTTCCACAAGTGGAGTGCGCTAAATAGTATAAACAGCAGATCCGCCGTGTTCAAGGAAATTACCTCCCAGAACCGCTGGCACAAATCCAGCACAGACACACACTCGTGCGTTTTCTGAGAGAGTCAGAAGGACAGAGCGAGCGGACGAGTGTGGAACCAGAAGGCGAGGAGGAGAAGAAATGAAGAGATTAGTGCTGCAGTAGGTGATGCGAGACGGGAAAAAAAAATGGACATAAATCCCTCAACACAAACCACAGAAGTGAGATAATTCTCTGGGTCTCGTCCTAGGAAAAGAATCTGAACTCGGTTTGGTTTCTCGTTTTGTGAGCACTTATAAAAACGTGTGAAGAGACAAACTAAAGGAGCAAAGGATCACGGCTTGGGAAGTTCTAGATGAGTGAAGACGAAACGGGGTGAAAAAAAAGGCATGTGGGATAAGATTGAAGAACAAAGGGCACTGATGGATTGGAGCTGAAGGTAAGAAAGGTTTAAAAATGTAAAAAATAAAGGTTGTTATTGGTTAAATAAAAACAATATGGAAAGAATAACATGCCTACATGAGTTTGAGGTTTGAGTCGAGTCTGAAACCAATTAAAGAAATGAACCATGCAACAAGAAAAATGCTGGAAATGAGCAAATAAATAAATAATTTTAAAAAATGGAAGTGGTGTCAATCCATTAATGCCATCATTTTCATTTTCAGATAATCATTTTCAAAAGTGAGATAAATTATATTATTAAAAACCTTTTAAATCAACTAACACCTCTGAAAGTGAAGAAAAGGAAAATTTAAAAAATTTATGCATTATGCTAAAAAAAACATACATTACATTAAATCAAAGCTATAAACCAGTGTACACATGAATAATATCATTAACACTCACCAGTCAAGTGCTAAAGTGTGTGTGTGTGCGCGTGCGTGTGTGTGTTGGGGGGGTGGTGGATGTGGGTAAGAGAAGAAACATGCCATCTGTCCTAATTCATCAAATTTCATTACGACACGAAATGGCCGAGCTTATGAGCGAACAGTGATTACTGCAGATCTTCACTTCCTTGCTTAATTACTTCTCAACGGTCTAGAACTAATGACAGCACAGGGAAATCGGACATGGTTTATAATAATAAACGTCGAGCCGAATCTGAGATAAGGAGGTCTGAGGGAGAAGCGCTGGTCTGTGGAGCAAAATTACAGTAAAAACAGTAAAATAACTGAGCAGAAGACTTGGTTTTGAACTGGGATTAAAACATGGCACACTGAAATAAAAAGAAGTTACTGACATATTAGCTGATGACAGCACAGATTCTACTCGGCTTTTTTGGCTTGACTATCTATCTGAAGCACGGTGTAGCGATACATCAGTGCTCACTACACTGTGATAAAGATCTCAAATTATTCTACCGTTTAGAGCTGGGTGAGATGACAACGTAATATCGATCTCATGATAAATTATGTCAAAATCCATTTTCTTGCGATATCGTGAGTACTGTCTGGATTTTTTTTAAACAATTACAATTGATTGGAATCAGCAGAATAAAATGTAATTTAATTATTATTTTTTTAATAGAATTTATTCCCTCCATTTGTGTTAAAATTTATTTTTGGGGACATACAAGGATCCTGATTATTCTAATGCATAGAAATTATTTTTTAATTAGTAATTTTTCTCCCTTTTGATTATTTATTTACTAAATTATTTATTTACTGATTAATTAATTAAAATGAATTTGTAGACGAGTACAATGCATATGGTGCATTTAAACAAACAAACAAAAAAAAACCTAGTGTGGTGCAGATTTTCCGTCGTACCACGGACACTTAAAAGTACATTGTAACTAGTAGTGTGTAAAGAGATCATGATATTTGACCATTAGCAGCCAACCATGATCTGATATAAGCAGGAAGTAAGACAACCAGTTCCGTGCATAGCGATCATGGATATCTTTTAAATTAAAATAAATAAATAAACACTTTAATATCTATGTAAACACTACTATACTTTTTATATTAACTTAACAGCTATACAGCTTAGATATTAGTTACTAGGTGGTGAGTAGGATGGCAAAGCAAAGGGGGGAGGGGAAGCATACTATGCATATATACATTATTTGCCATTGACCAAAAGAAAATATTAAGTATCATTACACTCATTTTTTCAACTTTGTACAAGGCAACGATTCTGCTCTGCTGGCTGTTACTTAGCAAAACTTTAGATATCATGACATACGTGTCATACCGTACCAATGTATCGTAATATACACTTATCAGCCATAACATTAAAACTACTGACAGGTGAAGTGAATAACATAGGTGCCATTGTAATGAGAGAAACAGTCAAGGAGTGGGATACATTAGGCAGCAAGTGAACAGTCAGTTCTTGAAGTTGACGTGTTGGAAGCATGAAAAAAATGGACAAGTGTATGGATCTGATCGACTCTGACATGGGCCAAAGTGTGATGCCGAAAAGGTCATGGGTGCGTGTGGGGAGAGAAGGCTAGCCCATCTGGTCCAATCGCACAGAAGAGCTACTGTAGCACAAATTGCTGGAAATGTTAATGCTGGCTATGACAGAAAGGTGTCAGAACACACAGTGCGTCGCAGTTTGCTGCGTATGGATCTGCGTAGATGCAGACCGGTCAAAGTGCCCATGCCGACCTCACCGAAAGCACCTACAAATGGGCAAATGAGCATCAGAACTGGACCATGGAGTACATGAGTACATGTCCATGGTTTATCTGGGGATGAGACGGCACCAGGATGCAGTATGGGAAGAAAGAAAGCTGGTGGAGGCAGTGTGACACTCTGGGCAGTGTTCTGCTGGGAAACCTTGGGTCCTGGCGTTCATGTGGATGTTACTTTGATACGTACCACCTACCTAAATATTGCTGCAGACCAGGTACACCCCTTCATGGCAATAGTATTCTCTTCTTTCAGCTGGATAATGCGCCCTGCCACACTGCAAACATCGTTCAGGAATGGTTTGAGGAACACGACAGAGTTCAAGGTGTTGACTTGGCCTCCAAATTGCCCAGACCTTAATCTGATCGAGTATCTGCGGGATGTTTGTTTGGTGCCATACGTCCAGATAGCACAGCACACCGTCCAATGTCTTGTGGAGTCCATGCCTCAGTAGGTCAGATCTGTTTTGGTGGCACAAGGGGGACCTACACAATAGGCAAGTGGTTTTAATGTTATGGCTGATCGGTGTATATCTGTCATATCACTCACCTGCACTACTGTCATCATGTTACAAATTACAAGTGCTCATGTGTGCTGTGTGTTACTTTAAACCTGACACCGAATTTTAAAAAATTCAAGGTTTCATGTGACATCACAATTTGATGACTTCAGAGCCGTACTAAGGAGAGTTGTACCAATGAAATTTGAGTTTTTTAGTTGTCCATGCAATTATATTTGCTCCCATCCTTAATTATAATATAGCCAAAGCATTAAAATAGAAACAGAAAACGCTGATCTACCAGTAAAGGCGAGATGAATGCTGATTTTTGTGCATAAATAATGATGTATGGAGCAATATGAACATTCTTGAGTGAAAAAAAAAAAAAATTATCATAGAATTTTTTTACCAAGCTAGTGTAGTACAGATGTGCGTAAACCAATAACAGCATTCATCAAACCAACAATCTCTGAAAAAGGTGAATTTAACACACATACAATTAGTGTAAACCACCTGAAGAACCTATATCACTTAACGTGCAAAATAATTTCTTGTCGATAGTTGTTCATTTCTTGATGGTTTCTCTCCACTCAATCTGTGGCATGTCACATGTTTGGCACAGAGAGCTAGCTGCCATGTATTTCTTCGTTGTTCATTCCTCCATCCTGACTGACTCTCTCTAGTGGGACAATGCTGGCCGAGCCCCAGGAAAAAGACAAAGCACGTCATTCTTGGTCCAGGCAAGCAAAAGCAGCATGTCTTCTCCCGATGGAGAGAAGCTGCACTGGGCCTCACTGCTCTTCCTCATGGCCATCCTGCCCACCATCGGCGGAAACATCCTGGTCATCCTGGCCGTGTCGCTGGAGCGCAAACTCCAAAACGCCACTAATTACTTCCTCATGTCTCTAGCTGTGGCCGACCTGCTGGTGGGGCTGCTGGTGATGCCCATTGCTCTCGTTACCGTGCTGTACAGTAAGTCAACTCTTTAACTCACCTTCGCTTCAGCTGACTCTACAGCTCAATTTACAGATTTGCTGTTGTAGTAAAAATAATCAATGACGGGATGGTGTGATGGAGTTACTGTTACCACCCCAAAGTAATTCTTATAACAGCAAATCCCAAGTGTTTAATTCGTCTTACACCACAGCAGTTTGCCAATGATTACAATTTTTTACTTATTAAAAACAAAATGTCAGAGGTTTTAATCTGTTTACAGTTACAGTTCATGTTGTGGAACATCCACAAGTTAGTTCCTGTTCTTCCTTACATTATAGCAGCTATAAACCGTCGCTCTCTCACCAGCCTGTCTTTTTTAATTCTCTCGAAGTTGAAAAAAAAGCAGCTTGTCAGGTGAGGGTAAACTCTGCTGTCCTGAAGATGTCGGAAAACTTAAAGTTACAGCTTTATTTATGTTAATAAAAATAACCGTTTCCTTACAGAAAACGTCACCATATGAAAATTTTTTTTAATTATTATTATTATTATTATTTAATTGTTGGAGTATCCACCGTACAAGTCCCTGTGACTTGAAGCTGTTACTATACAACGATAGCATTAGAGCGAACGCATTAATATAAACATGTAATTTGCAGCTACACTACTATCAGAGCTGCTGTTATAGAAAATTCATCAACTATCAGAATCCAGAAGAAGCATTTTTGCAAATGTGTATTTGCAGGAATAAACATGTACCCCCTGATGTATTATGAAAATCAAGTATCAAAAAAATGTTATTGCTCACCCCTAAAAATAAAGCCCTAAAATCCTGGCTTCAGTCCCGACAGAGATGTCAAACAACATTTAAAGAATACAGCTCAAAACTTGCCAGTTGGAATAAAGCTATAAATATGAGCGAGTGTCAGGATTTTAAAGCTTTTTTTTTTTTTTTTTTTTTAAGAACCTCCATTACTGACTGTGTGGAATATTGTGATACATCAGATAACCAATATTTGGCACTGACTTAATTCTCTAGCTATATGGTTTCTTTAAAGTGGATGAGTTTTGGCAGGTCTTTGTCAATTGAACTTGAACTTGACACCAGTTGGATGAGAAGGATAGGCAAAACTGGATTCAGTGATGGAAACAAACACAAATAGTTTCATTCCCATGAATTCAGGAATGCAAACAAAATGCTATCATGGTCTTCATTAGAAAGTTGATAACATTCATTATCTCAATTCCTCAAAAGTGCAGATAACGTCGTCTCAAAGCAAGACATACCCCTAAAAGGCACTGGTACTCAAGCAGCTGTTGATTTGGCTTATATAGGCTAAACTTAATCAATGCCAGTTTAGCATTCAGCTCCGGCGCAGGACTCTTTCTTGTCAGATTAGATGGGAATTGGTGGCCACGTGTGGGCTGAGTCACTGGTGAACGTGCCGATCTTATGGAGTTTTGAAAACCAACTCTTTTATCTGTATAGGAACCATATGGGAAGCTGAACCCATGGGATCACAGATTAAATGCTTAAGTGAGGAGAAATTCTTCCTTCAGTCAGTCCACACAGAAAAGAGGGAGATACATAACCACCAGTATTATAACTGTACGACACAATCACAGAAAAGAAAGATGACTATAAAAGTGGTGCAACAGTAGCTCGAAGGTTCATCGAAGGGAAACAGTTGGAAACTTAATGAGAGAGGACCAAAAAAAAAGTCATTATAAACAATATGGCCAACTTCTTGAAGGTTAAAACCTCAGTGTAGCTTTTCTTTGGCGCTGAGGAACAATGTAGAAACAGATAAAAAATAAGTTAAAATCCATTTCAAAATGATCATGTTTGTTTTTACTGTCAACCTGGCAAAGGACAGACGTTGCATTTATTGAAATATCTTTGCCATTTTTTTAGTCAGAAAAACAGTCTTGGATTCTGAAGATTCAAATCTGGTTGAATTGGTTGAGTAAAACAAATGGGATAAGTAGAGAGAAAGAGAAAGGGAGACAGTTTTTCATCATAAATAGCTGGAGGTTTTTCCATCATAAATATGGACAGTTTTATACCCAGACAAAATCATAAGCATAATCATAAGCATTGCATCTTAATTACATCTGGAAAGCTAAAATGTACCTCTACAGTACTTTTGTTTAACTGAAAACCTTAAAAAAAAGACTAACTTTGACACATGTATAATGAAAATTTGGAACCACTGACATTTAACAACGCCCCCCCCCCCCTTTATTTCTTCCAAATATACAGTCAGACTCTAAGCTGAGATATACGTCTAAACAAGTCTGACTGTATTTAAAAACGGAAACCTAAAGAGCCATGAAAGCCTCAGCGGTTTATTGTGAACCAGGGTCGTAAAGTTATTTAAGCTTTATTCTAACAAGCCAGAGTGACCGATACAGAGGACCTGACAGATATTTGCAAGCGATAAATGGCCACATCTTGTTTAGAGTTGTTGGCTGTTCAAAGATTTATTTTTTTTTTTTAGGTGGAAGCAAACTCAAAATGTACCAGAAGGAAGGAATTCTCAAGGGTAATTAAATCATATTAGTGATAGAGAACAAACGATAATGAATGGCTCTGGAGTGCAATGACTGCTTATTTATTTATTTATCACATACTACGGGACACAGAGGATGGTCTACAGAATCTCGCTTAGTGTTTACGTCTGCCTGGATGATTGAGGTCATTATTCAGCAGCTCCATGTTGTAGCTTTTATTTGCTGAGGTGGTGTAAAGATTCCGAGCATTAAAATATTCAACTACATGATTATGTGGTGAAGAGATGGAGGGAAAATAGAAGTAACGTACACAGGCAAGGCGGTTCAACAGCACCATCACGGCTGACTCTCCTGGCTGCCCAGTTATTCACCAATCAATCAAATCAATCCATCATCGAGCAATAGCATTTATAAATGTTGGCATTAATACTGAATCTTTAAAATTATAAGATGTTACAATTTTGCACAAATTTTTCTGTCTTTTAGTTAAATATTTGTCCAAAATGACTTTTTATTTTGCTGGTGTGAAATTAGTAAATTTGCAGTTTTTTATTTAAACACTAAATAAATTTATTTAAATGTTATTATAGGATTTCTGTAATACTGCCCACCCCAACATGGGTGTTTCATCAACAATGCAAAGATGCATTTATGAGAACAATTTTTTGTTTTTGTTTTTATTCTGGACCATTTTAACCCCAGGTTTTTTCCCCCCTTCTCTGTACCTCACCAAAAGAGTTTTGGACCTAGTAAGCCAATATCAGAATGGATTTTTGATAGACTTCAAAGCACTTTTGTAAGTCGCTCTGGATAAGGATGTCTGCCAAACACCATAAATGTAAATGTACAGCAACCTGGAGTGTAACGGAACACACCACTTTTTTCAATCAATCAAATCAATTTATTTATTAGTAGTATTTATCAGTATTTATAACTCAACTTCATTTTCTGTTTGAATTGTTCAATTTTACACTTTATGAAAGTAAAGTCATTAAATATTATTAAATATTAAATAAAGTCATTAAATATTATTAATATTGACAGTATTCACACGACATCCTTTCACTCAACAATTCAGGCCTATTTTTAAACGTCACGCGTTAAAGCCTAATCCCTTTTTAAGCAAACAGCTAAATGAAAAATTGCCCGTGAGCAGAGCAGAAACAGAGCTACTTGTCCCGTCTCCACATCTGTTAAACAGGTGAAAACAGAACTCTGTGTCGACACCTTGAAGTATTAAATGGTTCCATGTCAGGGTAAATATGGGAGAACAAATTCAGACAGAGCTCAGTTTACTGTAAAAGGACACCACCAGAGTTAAAAACACAAGAATATACTGGGTGGGGGGGTGGGAGGGTTAGGGGGAGAGAAAAATCTGATATATTCATCAAGTATGGAGAGAAATATTTACATGAGAAATTTTAGAAACCAGACTTCTGGCAGAGACTATCCTTTCACACTCCTCCTAGGAATTATAGAGCACAGAAAACTACCTGCCCGTTCTTTCCTCAGATTTTCTCTAGTATCTGATCTGGCAGATCATGGGTATCAGATTGGGGCAATTTCTAGTAGAAATTACAAATAATTAATTGGTCTATCACCGTGTGACATTATAAGGGTCTTAATGAAAAGCCTTTAAGTGCAGTCCAAAAAAAGGAGGAAAAAAGAGAGAAGTAATCACAGTCACATAAGTATATGCATGGGTGTTGCTTCTAGATCATGCTTTCTCATTGGAAACTGAATGCTTCAGAAATCTGATTAAAAGGCCCTGATTAAAATTTCATGCGCTGACATGAAAAACTGGAATAGAAATGTTTGAAGTTGAAAAGGTTGGGCAGTATGATATGGGCTCAAAGAAGTGAAACAAATCAGTGTACTTTGCTTCACAAAAGAAGTGAAACAACTTATGGTACCCATGGTTTCTATATTGACTCTATTAGTGCAGCTGTGAAATTTTTCATATGATCAGTGATCAATACTGTGTGTTTCAGATTCACTATGGCCACTTCCTGATTTCCTGTGTCCCATCTGGCTATTCCTAGATGTTTTATTCTCCACAGCGTCCATCATGCACCTTTGCGCCATCTCCCTCGACCGCTACATTGCCATCAAAAAGCCCATCCACCACAGCCAGTACAACTCCCGAGCCAAAGCCATGGCCAAAATTGCACTCGTCTGGTTGATATCGATAGGTAAGCTCTCAAATATAAAGACGTTTTCATTATTTAATGTGTGAATTGGCCATGAGTGCAGCATTTCCGGTGCTACAGCACAAGCAAACAGCCGGGTTACTAAGGAATAGCATATGTGAGAGAATTTCCTGTTTTTTTCACTCTCGAATAACCTTTCACTTTCCTCAATTACTGATGAAATGCTTACACAAAGGAACAACTGCTTAGTTTCTTTTGCTTTTATCTGATAATGAGATGACGATTTTGGCAGGATGGCTGTTTGCACCACCTTTAAGTAACTGAAAGCTAGTAGCAATATACCAGCTGTTGTTTATTTTGTTGCTGCAAGGAATAAAACAACCATGCCAAGGCAGCTTTGACACGCCTCTATATACAATAGATTTAATAAAGTCTAAGCCAGGAGTGCTGGAGAAGCAGTGACAGAACAGCACTACTTCCTGATTAAGTCACACTTTCTAAGAAAACTATTATATCTAGCTTTCAAGTGCATCACTTTGGTCAATAATAAGATGCAATAATATCTGAACTCATGACATGTTCATACTAAACCAACTTGGTGTCATTTTATGACAAAAAAAAAAAAAAAAGATGAACACTTTCGCATTTGTATCGATTGAAAGGAATTCGTTTCAATCAACAGTTCTTGATGGTGGACCCCAGACTTCTGGACCTGACTTAGCAAAACAATTACCTGTTAATGATGGAGCTTTGTTATAACTGTTTTGACCTGGCACAAGAGATGACACCTCGAGAGTTCTGCTCGTTAACAAAAGGACCAGGTGATTATTTTGACGGTGTTGTCTGGAACACTGTGGCGTTTGGCGCTACAACAGAGTTGTGTTTTAAATCCATGAAAGGCAGATCTTGTGTAGTGTCACTTCAATAATGACCATGCACACCGTGTCCGTGCTTATCCTGAAGGCTTACAATTGCATACGCGCTCCTTTGACAAAGCAGTGTTACTGAGAAAGACCAGACAGCGCTAGCTAAAGTCATGGAAGCCAAGATCAGTGGAATGGTATGCTATTTAAAGATCTACAGTCAATAGCATAGTGACTTTAAAAAAAAAAAAAAAAAAAAAAAAAAAAAGGAGATGGATCGTCCATTTATTTTCAGTGAGCATTCTGCTGTACAGCGCAATCTTTCTTTAATGATCTTTCTCTCCAACAGGTATCGCCATACCCATACCCATCAAAGGACTGAGAAGCTCAAATCATGGATTCAACATAACATTCAGCAGCAACCACACCTGCATGTTGACCTCAAAGGGCTTCTGGGAGTTTAAACTATACGGCTCTCTGGCGGCCTTCTTCATCCCCCTCATGATCATGATGATTATATACCTGCTGACAATCCAGGTGCTGCGCAAGAAAGTGTATCTCCTTAGATCAGCGTGTCAGCGAGTCACCAGACCCATGGTGTGTACGGTCTTCCAAAGAGAGCAGACGGTCCCATCTCCACCGGAGGAAATCTGTATGCTGGATGCTAGTAAAAAGGACCAAATGCTTCAGCAAACAAACCCCATCACAGGAGATGAGATTCCCATTCGGCGACTGTCCACCATGGGAAAGAGATCCATGCAAAATCTGAGTAATGAACAGCGAGCCTCAAAAGTCCTGGGGATCGTCTTCCTGTTGTTTGTGGTCATGTGGTGTCCGTTTTTCATCACCAATGTGACATCGGTGCTCTGCGAGAGTTGCAATGGCAAACTGGTGGAGAGTCTTTTGGACATTTTCGTGTGGGTTGGTTACGTTTCTTCGGGCGTCAACCCTTTAGTGTACACACTTTTTAACAAGACTTTCCGGGGAGCCTTTACGCGTTACATCACATGTAACTTTGGCGGTAAGAGAGCATCCAGAATGCACTGCACGAACTTGACCAAAATAGCTTTCCAGGGTTCTGTTGCGGAAAACTCCAAACTGTTTATGAAACATGGGACGATGAACGGTACTGGTCCTGTAGGGTACCAGAGTCCTTTGCGAAGACGACCCACAAACCTTCAATCCTCCAGTGGTGTTCTGCTGGATACTCTTCTTCTCACGGAAGACGAGGACCGCAAAACCGACGACGGAGTCAGCTGTTTATAGCAAGCTTAAGTTTAATAAATATATAAATAAAAAATAAATAAATAAAAATAAATAAATAAAAAATTTAAAAAAACACCATCACCCTTATGGCTTAAAATGCTAGCTCCTGCACTTGACAGAGAATTGACCAGTACTCATGTTTCACCTCTTGCAAATGGAAAAAAAAATATTTGATTAAGTCCAAAAATTTTCAGCACTTTGAAAAGATGGTATTTCATACTGGAATAATATGGATGGATGGATGGATGGATGCAGGATTGTGGAAAACAGGGAATGTAAAGAATTCCAGCTATGTGTGTCATGCATGAAATACACATGCATGTGTATGACCAAATGTATGAATGTCATGGTTTTATAGGAACATACAAAGGTTTTTCTGGTCATCTTGCTGATGTTAAAGGCCTCATTTTTGCTACTTTGAATGACTGATACTGGAATAACAGAAGCATAATGGATATTTCTCTCCACGTGCAAGATGCTTAACCAGTGGAATCATCTTAGGGTTAATGTATGGTCTTTGCGAGGGCTTAAATATTTTCTGAAGTCACTCATGGAGGTAACATGGTTCTCATTAAATCCTCTGATCTAGCTTCCTAGATCCTCTGAGCTTTAAAGATGCTATTTTTTTCTGGAATAACAGGTTATAGTGAGATCTAAGGTGGCTTTTAACAATGACCACACTCTTACCATTCTTAGCTAATATCTGCTAACTAACTAGCCTTGCTTGCTGTCTAGATTAGAATTATTATCAGCAATGCAGATGAAATAGATTTGAAGGTTGAAAATCACACAGAAAAACATTTTTTTTTTTTTTTGCTTTTACAAACATGTCCTCCATGTTTATCGTCCTCACTTGTGTCCCCCATCTTGTGACTTGATAAGGTGGTACAAAATAGGTACAAAATAGCTCGACATCAATTGCCAAGTTTCTAAAATGTCAAAAAACTTTGCCAACTTTGGAAGCCGTATTGTGGCCAAAACACATTCTTCCCATAAGACACAGACTTCAAATAGGATTGCATGTAAAATGGTTTTGGAAAGATTAGAAAAACACCAAAAGTGTAGAAGCAGCCTTACAAACAAACACCTTAATGAAGATTGTAGTATGTGTTAACTAAATTAAGTAACCAAAAGCAGAAGGTATTGCTCTGTTGTGGATTTTATACAAGTTTAGAAAGCTTGAAATTGAAAACAAAGCAAGAGAATAGACATGATCAATCTGGAATGGTCGAATGACAACTCTATTTTTAAATATGTTCTGAGGTTACGAGTTCAAATCCCAGGACTCACAGAGTTATGGCCTTGAGCAAGTTTGACAGAACTTACTTTGGATAAAATCACCTGCCGAATGAATGTAGTAATAATGTAATAAACTCAGCTAGTCACATAACTATAAGCAGCCTATAAACATGAGGCCTTCTTATGATGGACATGCTATAACTTCTAGATTAATGCTTTCTATAGAATGACTCTAAATGTACAAAAGGGAACAAGTGTGTTTAAGAGTTCTTTTTTGCCTTCTTATAACTCACTTTCTGAGATGTAATAAATACGCAAACTTGCAGATATTAAGTGAGAAGGGAGGCATTTCTTGCCAATTAAAACTTTTCATTAACTACTCTGCATCCGTGAAATGAATTCAACAATGTGAGAATGCACATCAGATTTTCCAAAATAGGAGCACATAGGTTCATCCATTTGCTTTTACAAGCTTTTGCAGAATTCCTGCACAATGACATGCTATGCATCCAAAACCTGCAGTTCTTCATGTATGTCACTGTGCAGGAATACTGCAAACGACGAAGAATTACTCGCTCAGCACAAGATTTGCATTTTTCACAATTTTCTGAGAACTCACACCATAAAAGGTGAGCTAACTACACAGCTCCAATCCTGTGAAAATATGGTTTTATACATATAACCATAACTACACTTTCCTTGCCAAACACAAAGTGTCAAGTTGAACCAATCACGTTATCTGGTATGTAGTGTTGAGATGAGATAGCTTCCACACCCGATATGGACTGCACCACAGTTCAGTGGAAATGAGCCCCATACCGCCACTTTCCCAGGCTTGGACAGGGTTCACACTTTACCAAATGTAAAAGGCATCAGGTCAAGGGGGGAGGAAAAAAAAAAAGTGTGAAAATGACCTTAAATTACTATACTTGGTATTTAACATAAACTAGCACATGAAGATTTTTGTTTTTCTAAATATTAAGCATCTGCTCACATAGATATAATCCAGTTTCTCTGGCCATTACACATCATATCCAGTCACTTTCCCGAAACATGCAAGAGCTAAAAGCACATGATTGAGCTGAAACACAGCAAGGATTTAGAACACAGCTAAACGATCAGGAGAATATCATATGGCCTTTTTAGTGATTAAAATACTTTGCCGATTCCCTCGGCCTGGCTCAGAAATAATATCTGAAGTGGAAACTCACTAAGAAGGATAAAAACAATGACTAGAAGTAATACTGCACTTTGTGTAAATGTAAAAAGTCTACTTCAATCAAACGCAAGCCACTTCACCAAGGAGGCTGGCAGTGAGATCACAGAAACAAAAAAGTCCAACAATTCCAATGATGATATGATGACAGCAATGCCTTCTATAGACAAGCTGAACAAACTAGAAAGCTGGCTGAGTTAGGAAAGTGCAGTTATAAACGTAATGTGACAGAGCATGACATTCAAAAAGAAGTTTGATCCTTAAGAAAGACCTAGCAAAATACGCTAACAGTAATGCAGGGACAACCAGGACAAAATTCTCTGTGTTCCAAGTGTATTTTGTTGCTGAAAAGGTTCTCTCGCTGAAAACGATGCGACCGTGCAAAATCTAGAAGCGTAACTATCGCAAAATCTTTCCAAAAGTTCTAGCTACATAAAATTCCTTGTTTAAAAAGATGTGCATAAGTGATTAACAGGACTGAAATGGACAACAGTTACCTTTTAAATGCTTAAACATTAGTGATGAGCTCATAGCTATAAATAAGACACTTTGACATCTCGTCTTTAAACATGTTTTTGTAGCTGACCAGAGAGCGGGGGGGGGGGGGGGGGATGCAAATTTGTGAAAAACTTTTTCCTTTCTCCACAAGTTGCCTTAAAGGTTTTAAGCATGACCCTGCAACAGAGGGTTTCCTGTTCAGAGAGGATTCCAAACAAGCTAAAACATCTTAAATATCCCAAGAACCAGTGAGGAAGCAGTAATCCTTAAATGGGGGGGCTGGGGGGAAAAGAATAAGCCGTGATTGTGAATGCTCAGGTGGAGATGATCAGTGTCGGAGTTTCTTTTGGATTCATTACGAGAGGTATGAAACTCAACTACCGTAAAATCCATTAGAGAAGACTCTGGAAAATATTGCAGAAGAGCACGAGGAATCTGGTGGCTGTATATATACACATGTACAGGAAGATTAATCAGATTTGGCTGGAGGACATAACACAGGATTTGTCCTTAAAGAAGCCAAAGAGAATGAAGTGTGTATAAACAAAGTGCTCAGTTGTTTTTTTTTTAAAGCTGTATGCGGAGGTCAGCTATACAAGGTTATATGCTCTTGTGTACCTTCAAAGGACGCTTTAGATGTTAACCATAATTGAAAACAGTCTTGCTAAATTAATAGCCAGTAGGGAGGTTTTAACCATCAGCACTATTAAGGAAAAACGCTTATATTGCAGGAAATTCGCCATAAGGGCACGGACAGGTCTGACCACAGGGAGATTAGTTAAGCTGTAAAAGCTATGCTGACCAATCACAATCCAGAATTCAGCAGCGCTGAGGTGTGACGGTGCATAAGGCTCCCGTTTCGAATTGGAATAATGATTTAAACTCATATACCTTTCAATCTCAGCGTTTCAGCTAAGAGTAAACAGGAAGCAGTGATGGAGAAAGAAACGGCACTTCAGATCCTACCTGAACATGATGAACCCGATGGACTCGACGGCAGCTCTGCGTACATCATCATTCACATCACTGACCTGTTTAAAGGGGGGGGGGAACAGTTCAGCATGAAAAAGCGATATCAGACATAATGTCAAGACATAAACGGCATTCAGAAGGAACTCGTTTTCTGGCAATGCTGTTGGAGGACGTCTGTGGTAATTTTGATTCACACGGCATAAGTGATCTCTGTATAAACGAATAGCCGTGTCTTCATGATGTAAACATACTCATCACACTAAAAACTCCAAGCATACAACACGCCCACATTTTAATCAACACGGATTGTTTTGATCTTTATTATAAGCACTTGTGTAGGGGGCATGGCACGCAGGTCATTAGTAGGTCACATGACCATAACATGTCTGTAGTCTGTACCCGTGCTAGGAACTCTTAGTTACCTAAAACCAACCTAACAAAATTTCATTTCTCTGCCACATCATCTTTAAACACTGTCTATACGTTATTGTTCTGTATATTAAAGTGTAGGTTTCAGAAGGAAAAGAGCATACGCTTCTTAGAGTGGCTTTAAGAAAAAGCTTGAAACCACTTTTCCTACAGGATATAACGCAATCTTTATTCTTTACTAACATGCAAGCTGAGATGGGATGTATATTACCTGGAGTTACTTCTACTGCTCACTTTATAGGAGGTGATAATGTCGCGGTAGAAAGATCTTTATTAATGTATTAAAGTGTGGAGGTGTACCTTTTGATTAGGTCAGATTTCACCTAATTCATTACACTGAATTCAATGCAATAACCAGCTCAACATTCGACACCAACATAATGTTGTTCTGTATGACAGTTTGAGAGCTCTATCAGGAGTAAGGAGGAAAAGTATTCACCATCATGCGCTCTCAAACATATTTCAGGAAAAAAAAAATAAAATAAAAATCATGGAGTCAATATAAAAGGACCATAAATGCACCTGTGTGTGTGTGTGTGTGTGTGTGTGTGGGAGAGAGAATGTATGATAAAATATTTATGTTAAAATAATTAATTCTGATTTTTCAGAATAAATAAAAGTGCTAATATCCAAATGCATCAGCCAAGTCTAAGGAGCTATTAATTTTAATGATGAACTAATATTAAAACAATTTTACTTAAAGCAACATTTTTAATATATTGAGTACAAATTATACATTTGTTTAACATTTCGGTTCCTCAAGAGGCGTTGCAATCAGAGCAGAAAACTGGGATGAAATGAGCAACTTTTTACAAACACACAATGGCGCCACCTGCAGGGCAACAGACTGCACCTAAAGTATTGCACCTGAACTTATTAATGACCTTTGTTATATATCTATATGTGGCTATTTGGTATTGTAATTTTGGTGGACGGATTATAACACATCCTGGGCAAACAGCTGGCAAAGCAGCTCTGACCTGTTGAGGCATGGACTCCACAAGACATCTCAATGTGTGCTGTGGTATCTGGACGTGTGGCACCTAGACCTTCCCTTACATCCTCTTAAGTTGTGAGGTGAAGCCTCCATAAATTGGACTTGTTTGTCTAGCACATCCCGCAGATGCTCGATCAGATTGATATCTGGGGAATTTGGAGGCCAAGCCCTCTTTGTCATGCTCCTCAATCCATTCCTGAACAAGTTTGCCGCAACTGACATTAGGGAATACTGTTGCCATGGAGAGGTGTACTTGGTCTGCAACAATATTTAGGTAGGTGGTACAAGTCAAAGTAACATCCACATGAATGCCACGACCCAAGGTTTCCCAGCAGAATACTGCCCAGAGTGTCACACTGCCTCCACCAGCTTTCTTTCTTCCCATACTGCATCCTGGTACGATCTCTTCCCCAGGTAAGCGACATACACGCATCCGGCCGTCCACATGATGTAAAAGAAAACGTGATTTGACAGACCAGGCCACCTTCTTCCATTGCTCGATGGTCCAGTTCTGATGCTCACGTGTTCAATGTAGGCACTTTCCATGGTGGACAGGGGTCAGCATGGGCACTCTGACCTGTCTGGGTTTATGCAACCCTGTTCACAGCAAGCCATGATGCACTGTGTGTTCTGACACCTTTCTATCATAGCCAGCATGAGCTTTTTCAGCAGTTTGTGATATAGTAGCTCTGCTTTGGGATCAGACCAGACAGACTAGCCTTTGCTCCCCATGTGCATCAGTGAGCCCTGGGCACCCACAACCCTGTCACCGGTTCACTGATCTTCCTTCCTTGGACCACTTTTTGTAGGTACTAACCACTGCATACTTGTGAAAGTCACTCAGATCCTTATGCTTGCTCATTTTTCCTGCTTTCAACATATCAGCTTCAAAAACTGACTGTTCACTTGCTGCCTAATAGATCCCACCCTTTGAAAGGTGCCATTGTAATGAGATAAACAATGTTATTCACTTCACCTGTCAGTGGTTTTAATGTTATGGCTGACGGGCGTATATAAGTATCATTACTTTGAAATATGTTGATTGGATTCCTCTTATATTCCTAAAACTCTACATTTCTTTAGCATTTCTCGACAATTAGCTAATAAAGAAATGAACTGACAAAGATTAATTCCAGCATAATCATCTGGTTATTAAGTAGTCATTCACAAAATAAAAAAAATCTTTTTTGGGAGAAAAGAGGAGTCACAACATCTAACTTTTCTAAAATATCAAGTGAAGTGTCTGTTAATAATGTTTAAACTGCTCCATGTGTAAAAATCACACTTCTTTAGGTTTTATTTTTAATTACACCCAGTATATATTGTCACCAGTTACATACTACTAGAGGATTATGTGGACATGGTCCGGTACTACTTGAGCCTTATGAGACTTACCAAACCCCACGTTTTAATTTAAACCATATAATATAGAAAATTTGTTTCAAAATTTATGCAAACCATCTTGCATAAATTAGTCTGAACTCTTGGCTTCCCTTTACTGAGGTCTTTTCATTACAAGAAACATCTTGCCCACTTGTTTTAAACCTCATAAATAACCTGTAACTATTTTTATCTTTAACTACCTTTATTAAACCATTCATACATCACTCTGAGTACACAGGAAGTCCTGGTGAGCGTGAGAAAAAGAGAGAGAGAGACATACTGCGACATGCAGCAGGCGTCGGATAGCCTTGTTGTTTCCCGAGCCGCAGTAAGCCATGCCGACTGTGTACATTCCCGAGCGACGCAGAATCGGGTCCTAAGTGGGCAGTGAAACAAAACAGAGCTTCAGGTTCATGCCAAGCACAAGTCAAGGTTGTATCATCACCTCATCCATCTCTATAAATACGGGGGGTGTGGGAAGGTGGGGGGAATAATACTTCTCCAGGGCCATGGTGCAAAATAAAACAATGCAGGGCCGTCATTGTAGGATAGGGGTTCTCAATTTTTTTGATCAGTGAACAAATTTTAAAAGGTTCAACAATCTGTGCTCACTTTATCCCTGCAGAGGCTCTCGATGAGTGCGTCGGCCTCCTCCATCCTGCCATACATAACCAGGGCGATGCCCACTGCCAGCCCGCGCAGGATTTTCTCATGCTGCGTCTCCTGAGCGTAACCCACCATGTCCTCGATAGCCTGCGCTGATTTAGAGCCCAGCATGACCAGACCTAATGCCAGACCTGCAGCCTCTCCTACACACACACACACACACATGACCGGTTATACCGTTTATATCGCAGAGATACACGATAACAGTATTTATTCACAAAGAAGAAAGAAAAAATGTTAATGGTTAATGTTAAGATAGAAAAAACAAACAAACAAACAAACAAATAAATAAACCGAAATTACCTGTGACTGCATCATCCTGGTAGAGGTTCGATTTGAGAAGTTCATAAACATCCTGTCGGGCCGTACCAAGGGCTGCTAAGCCGAGACCAAGAGCTCCACCATGACGCACAATCTGTATAACAGGAAGTATAAATAAATAAATAAATAAATAAATAAATAAACAAACAAACCATACAGCTACATTTCTGCAATTTTAATAACTGCAGTCATATGTTTGAGGAACTCACATCATTGCTAGCATTCTTTAGCTGACTGAGGAGATAATCGATGATGTCCCCCCCGTGGTTAGCGTGGATCAGTCCGAGTGCATAAAGGCCTCCACCTTCCTGGTAGGCGGAGCCTGGTGATGTGTCTTTGGGCAGGTATGTTGCCATCAGCTGCAGAGCTTCCTTTTCATGGCCCTGATAGAAAAATATTTCATGATTTGACCTTCTGTCACATAAATTTATCATGATGTCAATTAATTTTTTTTTTCCCAAGACAAAAGCTGTTTACCTTATGAATGACACCGAGACTCGCCGTGGCTGTGAACTTTGCCCAGTTTGTAGCTCTCGCAAGCCACTCTAGATTTTCTCTACAAGAAAATATAAAGTCTTATAAGTCTATTAAAATTTTATACAGCAGTTAGTTCTGAACTTATTCTAGAAATTATTCTCTTATCTGAAACATTTTCTAGCTGTACAGTTAGACTCATCAATCTCCAAGCTGCTTCAAATCCTAAACCACATTTATGAGCGTAATAATGATGCATGTTATTTTCTATTACTACAATTACTAACATTTTTGTGATGCATGGCATGGTCAAAAACATGGCGAACACACACATCAGAAGTATGGATCTCGATCTGTAGCCTTCTTGGTACTGTTTTATATACGTAATTATTCTTTCTGCTAGATGTCAGACAAACACAATGCCAATTTAGTGTTTTGGAGAAACTTCTCTCCGATACAGTGAGGGAACTGCGTCATGTTTACAATGAAGGCTGAGTGCAAAGGCTGGACTGCAAAGTTTTTTTTTACATAGAAGGTCGGAACAACGTCTATATGTTTACTTTCTAAGTAATATAATTCAGCGTTTTGAGAATAACAGTATAATCACTCTGCCTTTTTCTTCTAAACAAGACGTTTAATGTATTCGACACACACAATACGATTTCTCAGCCCATTGTCTCGACTTACTAATCGGCGATCATTTTAGTATTTTTTTCCCTGAATAACAACACCAATATCTTGCTGCTAAGCAACAAGGTAACAAATATTTGAAACAAAGTGTAATCGCTTTTTTTTCACCTATTTCTTTTCTTTACATTGTTAACCTATCGTATAAAAGCAACAGAAATGTCAAGGCCTTGTTATCACAAATAACACACTCTCTCTGTCATGTGAGAGAGTGTCTGCCCCTGAATATAGAGTGAATATGTTATTTTTTTTCTTTAATTATAAAATTATAAAACTTAGTAAACTCAATGACAGTAATGACAGGAACAACATTAGTAATGATCATCTTTTTATATAGTAAAATTCATAATGCACATTATTGTGTGCGCAGTCTACAGTCATACAAACCTTAAGCATAAAGAGGCCCAGGGGAGAGAAAGAAGAAAAGAAAGAAAAAAAAAAAAAGAGTAAATGGACTCTTTGACCAGCGAACACCAAGGACACACGTACTTCCTCAAACGATATTGGCAGCGACACACCGTATGGCAATTTCGTACTGCATCCTAAAATTAAAAATAATTGCCAAAATAATAAGAGTAATTTAAAATAATTTAAATTACAGTTAATCCAAGAGATTCAAATACATTTCATATTACAACTTATTCAAACAACTTGTTGTGGTGTTTTTGAAAATTAGATTAAAGATATAGTAATAGCAGTGTATGTCCATTATGTCTATACAAATTAAAAGTAGAACAGAATAAAGGCAAACAGTTTTTAAAAAAAATTTAAATGATAACTGCATTTTCAGTAAAACACTAAAACTGAAATGTTCTTTCTGTAAACACTAACTCCTACCTTTGTGTTTTTGAGGATCATTAAGTCTGTGTTGTTGTTTCGAATGAGGAACTGCAGATGAAGCTCGATGGCCATTTCACCGCTGAGGATCTTGATCATTTTTGAGTTCTGGTCTTTTGGTTCGTCCTTCTGTTAAAAGAAAAGACACAAGCAATAAATGTGGGTAAATGTGCCAAATAACTACTTATTTTAATAACTCTTACTACCTCTATATTTATTCTGCAACATGGCACAAAACATCAAAGACGTGGTGTAAAATTAAACACTTCTATGATTTTGATTTCCTGATGAATTATATTTTTTTCATGGTTCATACAAGAAATAAACCAAAAAACATTATTCTTGTATATATTGGTCCAAAAATATATTTGCTCTATCTGTTAGTGCATTTACACAAAATCAGATTAATAGCACACATGCATTGAGTCATCTGATCTCTGGGCTAAAATTCAAGTGTTTTATCAGATTTCTCAAAACAATAATCACAAAAATATTTTTTATATGTAAAATATATTTGTGGTAAACGAGTTTACTCTTAAATGAAGTGTTTTATATTAGTTAATTTAAGGTACGCTTATTAGAATGAAGCCTATCATACGGAATTTTCCCAGTCGTCCACAATTGACTCTAATCTTTTTATTAAAGGAAATATAATCCTTTAAAGATTAAGATAATCATAATTACCACATCTGCAGCTTTTCCAGCAGGGGAACTGCCGGCTTTATCATCCGTCTCCATCGCGTCACTAAAACAATACAATAAGTCAGAAATAATAAATAAATAAATAAATAAATAAAGCTAGTTTATTCTCATTATTAAACAGCAGATAAAGGAAAATTACATGTTTAATGTTAATAGTGTCATAATGCAGGCTTCACAAACTTTGTGCAGCCAGGGACGCTGTTACCTCTTCAATACAGATGTATTTTAAAAATATAATTCAAATATTTGAATATCAGACTCATTATTATATTATCTGAATATCAGACTCATTATATAGATTTTGATATTATTTTGGCTTTTAATTAAAGCCAGAGATTTTCATTCTACCAACAGAACACATTAATATTTTATGGTGGACACACCCAGAGCCACACTCCCAGAGCCACACTCCCAGAGCCACACTCCCAGAGCCACACTCCCAGAGCCACACAAAGACCGTCAGACAGACAGGCACACACTCACGCAGAGACAGAATTAGTCAGACGCACAGACACATGTAGACAATTATCATCAGGCAGACACACAGAGGCAGACAGACAGACAGACAGACAGAGTGGCAGAGACACAGACAGACACCTTGACACACACACACACTTATGAGAATTATGTAAATTACACTAACTTCTATAAGCAATTATTTTGAAGTTGGATGTAAAAACATTAAAGTGTGATTAATGCACTTCCCAAAACACCTACGCCCCCCCCCCCCCCCCCAAGTGTGTGCACTAATGCCAAATATCTTCAAATCTTCAATCATTTACAAAAAGTATAAATTAAATAATAATAATAAACAAATAAAAAACACCACCAGGTTAAGAAGTGGTAGCTCAGTGGTTAAGACATTGGACTCCTGATCAGAAGGTTGAGAGTTCAAGTCCCCGCACNGTCTGCCAAATGCCATAAATGTAAATGTAAGAATGTTAAGCCTGACATCTTAGACCATGTAAATTAGAATTTGACAGTTTAACAGTAAACAACTTACAAAGGAATTTTTTTTTTAATTGTTACGATATATTCATGCAGATCAACAAAATGAGCACCGAATCTGTTTTAAAGCCCACCTGTCTTTGTCCTGCGTTAGCACAGTACCAGTATTTGTGGAGCCGGGAACAGCGGGGATAGGAGTGCCAACAGTGCGAAGGTTCTGGATAACAGAGGACAGGAACTGCTGGCTCGCACTTTCATACAAGTCGAAACAGATCTGATATGCCATCAGAAGGTTATCCTCCTTCACCAGCTTCTCCAGGATATCGCTCACGGCTTGAGGGTCGTCCAGGAATATGAGGCACTGCAGTGGGAATGACCATTAACATAAATACCATACAATAACACGCAGCATCACGCTATTCACATCCCTGCCCGAGGAGTGCGTCTCACCTGGCACACGTTGATAAAATCAGGCTTCTCCAGGTTCATGTAGAGCTTAACGAGCACTCGGAGAACCTCGTTACGGAACTTTTTATTCTGCATCAGAGACATGCAGATCTTCAAGCTGTAGGCCAACAGCCCACTGACATCATTCTGCAGAAGGAAAACAGGAAAACAAGAGCTGACATCCTCCATATGCTATTAAGCCACAAAGCTGTTAATTTCAGCATTCTGATTGGTCAGAAGGTGTTGATTAATTTTCTACAGCAGTAACTCTGACAGTAGTGGAGCTGCAATTCACAGGTTTATATTAAACATGCTCATTTTAATACATTATCTTTTCTATAGCAACAGCTCATTCAGAGGGACTCATATGGCCACAAACAAATTTTTAAAAAATCTTTGATATGATGTTTCCTGTAAGAACATTTATGGAATAAGTGTCCAGTGTCAGTGCTCTGTAACAGTCAGAGGTAAAGCTATAGCTAAGTTTTCCCACATCTTCAGGAGAGAGGAAGATGCAGTTTCTTGGTAACATGACAAGCTGCATTTTTTTGCAGCCTTAATTTCAAGAAAGAGATAAAAAAAAAGAGAGAATGGCAAAGGAATGACTGTTTATAGTTGCTATAAAGTAAGGGAGAACAGGAACTAACTTGTTTTGAGAACATTATGTAACATTAAATATAACTATAAACAGATCAAACATATGACTCCATTTTTTAATAAATAAAAAAATGCAATTGTTGCCAGATCGCTGTGGTATAAGAGGAAAACACATGGGGACATTCTGCTATTGGGGTGGGGGGGTTTATTGTGGCTCCCCTTCATCTCACCACCCACTCACTGATTATTTTATTACAACAGCACCACACACATTGTATATTACTTATATATGCAACTCCAAGATGGTGAATAGAATTATGGGATTGCCTTGTACAAAGTAAAAAATGCGCATTTTTATCTCAGAAGAGTGAGCCAGTGATCTTATTTTAGTGAAGACCATAAATACACCAATCAGCCATAACAATAAAAACCAGTGACGCGAATAAAATTGATTATCTCGTTACAGTGGCACCTGTCAAGGGGTGGGATACATTAGGCAGCAAGTGAACAGTCAGTTTTCAAAATTGATGGGTTGGAAGCAGGAAAAATGGGCAAGCATAAGGATCTGAGCGACTTAGACAAGGGCCAAATTGTGATGGCTAGATGAATGAGTCACAGCATCTCCTAAAACGGCTGGTCTTCTGGGGTGCACACTGCAAAAATTGCTCAAGAATGAATTGAGGAACATGACAAAGGGTTCAAGGTGTTGACTTGCCCTCCAAATTCCAAATCAAGCATCTGTGAGATGTGCTGGACAAACAAGTCTGATCCATGGAGGCCCCACCTTGCAACTTACAGAACTTAAAGAATCTGCTGCTAACGTCTTGGTGCCAGATATGACAGCACACCATCAGGGGTCTTGTGAAGTCGATGAATCGATGGANATGGACCAGAGCTGTTTTGATGGCACAAGGGGAACCTCCATAATATTGGGCAGGTGGTTTTAATGTTATGGCTGATCTAAATAACATAAGTATATATAGTCTGTTCTGTGCACAATATGATGGCACCGGCTTAGTTCACTTGAGAACACTGAATTAAAGCTGCGTAAATATAAATGTTAAAAACCATGAATAGCGTTTATTTTATGAATAGCTCTAAATGTACCGATTCAAGGATAGTTTTCTCAAACACATCCAGGCGTCTGGTCTCCAGCGCGATACCAATGGCCTGCTTGTACTTGTGATCGTCCAGGCATCTCTGGAACATTTTATTAACAATGCCCTCCAGACGAGGATCGATGGTCTTCTTCTCCTCGTCCTCCGGCAGCTCGGCATTCTCCACACGCAGTTTTGTGTAGTGATCAATACATTTCGCTGTCAGGAAATCTTTTTGTTTGAAAAATTTAGTATCTCCTGTTTATTCTCTTCTAAATATAAACGTATCACGTCCTACAGTACTCCCCAAAAAAACAAGGCTGTCCCCCAAACGTCCAACATGAGCTGTCCCTCTAATGTACTCATTCCTAATCCTGTCCAAACTTGTTACTCCCAAAGAGAACCTCAACATCTTCAGCTCTGCTACCTCTAGCTCTGACTCCTGTCTCTTCCTCAGTGC
>CM074955.1:10818889-10829894 GCA_037577455.1 Pangasius macronema
TACTTAAACTCCTGTACCTTCTTCACCTCTTCACCCTGTAACCTTACTGTTCCACTTCCCTCCCTTTCATTCACAACTGAGCTAATGTTGCTAAAGACTGCATTATATCAAGTGGGGAAAAGGGATTGTGTGCTTTTTCAACAGTACAGAAGCTCTTGCTCTTTTTTCTGTGATTTATACAGAAATCACTTAGCCCATGTGAATCGATCAGAATTACTGCAGACGGCCCCCCGACAACATTACTGAAGGCACACATGTCCAGAAATCTAATCCCGCAGAAAGAAGAACAGTTAGGAGATTTGATCTTTTTCGTTTCTTTTGTTACATATACACTCAAGAACACATTTTTACAAAGATTTCTAAATAAACTGCCTTAATTTTCACCATTAGTTTGTGTTTTTAAACAGTTAAACAAGGTTATGACTGTATACGCAATTAAAAAAAAACAAACAAAACAACACTTTCAAACTCACCGATAATGGTTTCCACGTATTCAGAGTCATCGGTGACGTTGAAGAGATCTCCAGCACCCAGAGCGTAGTTCAGCGACTCCTCAAAGGCGCCGAGGTGGTAAAACACTTTAGAGGCCACCAACGCGGCAAACGCTCTGCTACGGAAAGTCTCATCTTCGTACAGGACCTCACTGAGAAACAAACAGCATGTTGTTCTCCTTCTCTACAACAATCTAGTCTTTCAGAACATACGTTGCTTTGTTATACACTCCTGTCCTGTTGTTCAACCTTGTAGGTGTTCAGTTAGAGGCTAAAACAGTCACCCCCCCCTTTCTTTTCTCTCTTTTTATTGATGCACATGATAGAGGGATGTCAATACTTTGTAACTGTACACATGGATGGTGGGTGAACTTAAGAAAATGACCAGTGAAGATATAAAAGGATCTAAAGAATATCCTACTTACATTTTATCCACAGACTCAGAGATTTCAGCCCAGAAGTCATTGACGATGGAGTTGAGCTTCTGGAGTGCAAACTCCTTTACATAAAAAAAAGAAAAATGCACAGATTATTATTATATTATATAGATTATTAACATGAATAAACAACTGACCAATCAATGTGGAAAATTTGTGTAAAATCACTCCTAATTCATCAACTATTTAGCAAAGTTTTGTGTACGGCTACGCGATATGACATCACTGATATTGTGATAACTTGCATCACAATACGCATTTCTGTGATATAGTAGATATCATGATCTCTTAACTATGTTTTTTAAAAACTACCAATGATTAGATGCAGCTGATTTGTAAAATTTTGTAAGGAACTTTTAAGATTGCAGTAGCTGAGCCAAACTGAGCCAGAAACATTCCCACCAGACTTACAAACATGTCTGATTTTCTTCATATTCCGCCCACAGACAACTACCGTTAGTCTGTGGTTAGTCAGTATTTCCTGGTTGATGTAAGTACTGTACAAATGTAAATTGCAAACCCACAAAAATGACAAAACTCAGAGAGCTGAAAATGGCAGAATGATGACTAAACTGTGAAAAAGTGCCTCCTATCAATGACGTGTGCTAAATCATCCAGTAATGCAGCTCAGCCACTACCACACACACTAAATCTTCCTCCTTTCATAGGGTGCCATTACCTTTGTCCTAACTAAATAAGTGTGTAATTGAAATAAATGATTTAAACTGCATAACCTGTAATAAAATTACAGTAACTCATTGACAATTATGCGATTGTCATCAAAACTCTACTGCGAATAATTTACAAATAAATCCAGAGTGATAAATGAAGCTTATTGTGTGTGAAGGGTTTTGCAGAACTGTTACCTTCAGTTGCGGCTCATCCTCATCCAAGAGGGATATGATTCCAGCTGCAAATACAACAAAAACATTATGAGAGTTTACAAAATATGGACAAAAGGTCCCTGGAGGACTAGTGGTTAGGGCACAGCGCTCTCGCCGCTGTGGCCCGGGTTCGATCCCCAGCCAGGGAACGTACCCCAGCCACTGGGGGTGTGTGCAACAGGGCTGGTCTCAGCGCCGGTCCCAAGCTCAGATAAAACTGGGGAACAACTGTGGCAAATCAAATAGGCGGACCAATGACCCACTGTGGCGACCCCTAACGAGAGCAGCCGAGAGAGGAACAACAACAACAACAGAATATGGACAAACATCACTGAGGTTAGGTTTTGTAAGAACATGTTTTTGGTATTGCCGATATGATGATAATTCTGAGAGCAAAATGAGTAACCTACTGAGTATTAATCAATCAGGGACCTCGTGTACATTTTATTTAGCTCTGTTTATGTTGTTTGCTGAATTGTCATGAGCTGCTAGCAGTAAACTCCTCGTGCACTCAAAATACAACTTCTTCAGTACCGCAAATTTGTTACACGATTATCACTCGTGAGAGTCCAGCCGGTAGGAGCAGTATTAAACACACTGATTAAACACCGTAAAGATGTTTTATCACCTGGACTGTAGGAAGACGCTGTAGTTCCTGCTCTTGATATTTCCAGTTTGCAGTCTACTTTGTTTTGATCATGAACCGCGGAAATGCGTCCAGATCGCTGTCATTTTTTAACATCTATTCATTAACACGGCAAAATACACTAAGCTTACATCATTTAGTGTCGTGTGGTATCGGATATTAGTATCAGAGCACCAATAGCATCCATGAATCCCTAAACGAGCTCATTTATAATCCAACTGGATTAATACTTCACTGATTAATTGAATTTCTACGTCAGGGGACTACGGAAATAAAAGTCAGGTTTTGTATCATAATTTTTTTTTAATGTGAATCTGTTAAAGTTAGCAACATCCTGATAAAACATCAACCGTGATAACTAATGTTTTATTAAATGTTAACTTTGCTTCATAACTTTTCAATAAAAGTTAAAAAGTTTATTTAGTAAAAAAAAAAAAAAAAAAAGGTAAAATTCTCCATTAGTCAGCTAGTTTCATTAATTATTACATACTGCAAGCTAGGTAATTAATCCGTCTTCATTAATCCGTTTAAGTAAACTAGTAAACAAAAAGTATGACATCCGATATTAATACGATTTATACAATTTATGTGCAGAAACTGCACTAATTTAGCGTTAATCTTAAACTATGGTTCACTCACTAAACATTACTCGCTAGCTACTCAATGTTAGACAAGCAACGAACATCTTCGATACCGAGATTTTTGCGTTACTTTATTGTCGTAAAATAGTGCAATTATGAGCGTATCTAATACGTTTTAAATACTCAGACAAAATACAAAGTAAAGAAGAAAACTCTAACCGGAGCCGTTACCGCTAAATTAGCTTAGCTAGCTAGCTAGCTGGCTAATGTGACTCAGCTAAATCAATTGCATTTCTATCCATCGTTTTCTTCATTTCTTACCGGCAGATGTGATCATGTTTTAACTTCGAACTCTTCAATCTGCGTCCGAAGAGTGAAAATCACTGTCACGAGTTTAAAAGCCGCACAGATGAAAATAAATCTATTTATGTCTAAACACTTCGGTGTTGAACAACGGCAATTTACATCAGTGCCTGTTCAGCTGCAATTTCGGCTCCACAGCGGCTGCATCCCAAATACCTCTCAATACAAAAATTAGTGCACTAAATAGAACGCAGGAGCCAACCTTTCGTACTTTATGAAGTGCACTTACAAAGAAACTACGTAAGGGTTTAGGATACAACCAATAAGCGTTCCGTCGTCTAGGACCACCAAGGACACAAAACTACCTGGAAAGCCATTATAATACCTGATATTTATCTCATTATATTCTTACGTTTAGAATACCGTTTTACACGTTGACCAAAGATTTGTGAATTATATTTTTTAAATAAATCTTATAAATTATATTACTCTTAAAAAAAATAATGTAGCAACATATCTAATCGATTTCTATACCGGCACTGTAATGGACACCTAAAAATAATCCACGCGTTAAAATCGCATAACACTTTCACCACCTAGCGGCCTATTATAGCTATGACAGATCTGCTCTAACGAGCTGCAGCACAATATACAGTACGTCACTACCGATATCATATCAATTATTAACACAATTTTAAAATGTATCGTATATTTATAAATAATGTAAAAAAAATGTATTTATTTTTATATTTATAAATATTACCCATTTAACGCACCTACTAAAAATATTACAAATGTCATTATTTCATCATTCAAATTGTCAAATATAAAGAAAAATTATGATTTTATTATATTTAAAAAATTTAGATTATATTTTAAAACTTATTTCAGCAATATTAATACCAAGAACCTTTTTGTTTGAAATAAAAAAAATGATAATAAAAATAATAAAATTCTAATTTTTTTTCTGTGCAGGTTTGGAAGCCTTTAAATGAAATACACATTTTTAAATGAAACTTTTGTGAGTTTGTTCCAGTTGAAATGTGTACTGTTTATATTGTAATAATACATTATATTATAATAATAAATATTGAAAGCTAATGTGGTTTTACAATGACAATAACAGCCACATTTCAAAACATAGGTATAGGAGAAGAGAAAAGCATTATTACTTGAGATTTAATATGTAAGACTGAGACAGACACTTAAGCCGTTTTAACGTCTCTGCAGTGCACCTGTCAACTGATTAATCCCTCTTGTGAGCTAGTTGCATTCCAGCACTATTGTGAAAGTTTTTGGTGCCACCTGCGGGGGATAATGAAGGCTAAAGGAGGCTTAATGTGACCTGATTTAGACCAAGCAGTGGAAAACAATAAAGAGGCACTATGTTAAAACTGCATATCTGCATCGAAAGATATCGACAGAATAGATAGATAGATAGATAGATAGATAGATAGATAGATCTTAGTAGTATTACTAGTAGTAGTATTACACCATAAACCCTCAGAAATTAAGGTACCAAACTATACTTACATAAATAAGTGTTGGTGACAGGAAGTGGTTTTGGCAAGTGTTGAACAAGTTGGTCTCATAAGTTTATTTTAATTTCTCAGAGTGGTGCATGCGGTATCTTGCAGCATCACCCCTTAGCAAAGCCACATTCACACACTACCAAATAGCAGTTTAAAATCTTTATCTGTAATAAAATGTTCAAAATTTTGGCCAGCTCTACCCCGTCCATTAACAGAAAAGGACCACCATAGGAGCAGCACTGAGCAGGGTATTTTTTCCTCAATACATTAGTAACACTGAAGTGTTTAAAAACCCAGCAAACATCGTGCAAGATTCTAACCTTTTCTGGATCCTTTATTCAACACTCCTCCTTTTATGTTATCATATCTCCAGGATGTTTATTTGAGCAAAGTTCCTTTGTTAGTCCCACTTTTCCTACACATTGTTCTCCTTCTGCTGTAATTTCACTCTCCAGGTGTCTACCGGAGGATGATTGTTTCTGTTTTTTAAGTCTCAATTTCATCTCAAAGTTTTTTTCTTCTAATGTTCTCTTTGTTCTGTTTCTGCCACTTCTCAAGTCACCCATAAGGAGTCCAGACCCAGATTTCTGCAAAGCTGCTTCATAACCACTTTTACAATTAACAATTATGAAAATAGAGTTAGAAAGAATATACTAAAATAATACACAAAATTGAAGACAATTATGACAACAAAAAATTAAATATAGAAACATCACCTCAGCTACTAAGTAGAAAAAAGCAGGCAGTAAGTAATTTTATTTATTTATTTATTTATTTTTTAACCACATTTGTAAATTCTAGTTTAGAGTGGAAAAATGGCAACAAAACACTTTTAATCTGTTTCCACAACTAAAACTGTGGAAACTAAAACTGAAACTAAAATATAAAAAATAAAAATAATTGAAACTAAACTTAAATTCAAATTAAAGACTGATTTAAAAATTCTGAACTATAACATTGCAATTACTGCTGTTAAAGATGCTACATAAAGTAATAAAATTGAAATAAGACATTTGATGTCTGTCACCATACAATTAAACTCTCAATTGATTAATCTATTAATTGAAATCCTAGACTGTTCTAGTTTATATTTCCTGACTAAATTATAACATAACAGATGTATCTATGTACCAAATGTAAAAATTTAACTCTTATTAACTCCTTTAAAACTTTAACAGAGGCACTCTTTAGTGAATGACATCCTTTTTGTGGTCGTCAAAGACAAAAAAAAAGTTTTCAAAGTCTTTGAAAGTCCTGGAATTTTATTTTGAAAGACTACAGAGTAGCAGCAGCACCTATCAGTAAACTTCATTTCCCAACGCTCCTTCAACATTCCTGCCAGGTAATAAATCAAATACAGCAGGTAAATTTCAGCTTTCTGTGCATTTCACACATTATGTGGTCATTTTCAGTCTGTTAGTAAACCTGATGTCAGGACTGTGAGCCGGATTTCATCTGTAATGGAATTCCTTCCTCTGTGCTTTCGGGATCACCTGTAGGGAATGATGGGTGAATGTTAGAGGGTCAGAGGTCATGTCAATCACATGAACAGGCTTCACTCCGGCTCACCATTCTGTGCCTGAGCATGTGTCTTCGCTTCGGCTCGTTGTCTACGTCCTCTCCTGATCCATCGGCCAGAACAAAGCCAGAAAATATTTCGCTTACGGCTCAAGATGTTATCTACAAAGCAAGCAAAACAAAGAGTGAATTGTGTGTTACATAAAAGTGTTCCTTTTTTAAACAAAAAATTTGGGACGTCCGTCCCCTGGTTTAGAACACTGATTTTGACCGATGTCATGGTTTTGTCTTTTGACGTTTTGATCTCTGGAAGACTAAAAAACACACAGACACAGGGGCCACACCACCTTTACTATGATGATGATGATGATGATGATGATTATTCTTTACTCCTAATGATGTGTTGGACTTACCCCAGAAGTGGGAAGTCAGAACATGGAATTGTGACATCTTTAACCTGTGTGGTTCGAGCAACAAAGCAGGCAAACAAAAAAACAAATGGATGCCTCCATGAGGGCAGAGTTTTCTTTGGTTTTTACTAGTCAGAGGTTGTAAATTCCAACTAGTGGGTTTTAGTTGAATGCAGCATTACTAATAGGCACAGAAGCTATGCCTCTTTCATTGAGACTGACACACTGAGACTGTGCCTTCTTCGCTATGACTGACAAGCTGAGAGCACGCCTACTTCACTATATTTACATTTAGGGCATTTGGCAGACGCCCTTACAAAAGTGCTATGAAGTCTATCAAGGACTGGGACACTAGGACTGACACACTAAGACCATGCCTCCTTCACTGAGACTGTCAAGCACTGAGGCCATAAATCCTTCACTGGGACCAACATGCAAATGCCACATGTTCTTCTCTAGGACTGACACATAGGCCACACCTCCTTCACTGCAGCTCACAGATATTGAAGCCGTACTCCCTTCACTAGAACTAACAAACACAAAGGCCACACCTCTTTCACTAAAACTGAGATGCAGTAGCCACACCTCCTTCACTGTGACTGACAAACACAGAGGTCATGTCACTAATAGGAACTAAGGCCACACCTCCTTCACTGAAATATGGATTCAGAGGCCATGCCTCCTTCATTAAGACTGAGATGCAGAGATTATGCCTCCTTCAAATTGTAATGCATGCATGTATGTTTAAACATATCAACACTACATCCTACTTAACCTGGGCTCTGAGACACATTCACAGCTTTGCAGGCGTTCCTCTTGATGTTCTCTATGCCGTCTGCTGCTTTAGGAATAAAATGGCCGGTCCAAATGGAGTCGTGTGGATGTTTTAGGAACACAGATCTCAATGTCTCCTCCAAGAGCGTCACAGACTGGTGAGTCTCTGAGCTTTCAGCATCAGCATGGATGAGGCCCAGTAATGCCTGACGAACTCCATGATTTTTCTTCACTCGAACCTTTATGTCCTTCAGGATCTCCTCCATACACACATGGTTCGCCTGGGGATAAAAAAAAATTTCACCACAGTTGTAAAGAGCGATTATTTGAGTTACTATATCCTTCCTGTCAGCTCAGACCAGTTTGGTCATTCTCCTCTGATCTCTCTCATCAACAAGGTGCTTCAGTCTGCAGACCCTCTACTCACAGGATGTTTTTTGTTTTTTAGCACCATTCTGTGTGAAGTCTAGAGATTGAAAAATCCCAGGACATCAGCAGTTTATGAAATACTCAAACCAGCTCTTCTGGGACCAACATCCATGCCACGGTTAAAGTCACAGAGATCACACTTTTTTTTATTTTTTTTTGCATTGCACTGATGCCACATGATTGGCTGATTAGGTAACTGCATGAATATAGTGGATGGTGCGTATATATTTTGGAAATAGCACCAATTTGTGTGATGATACAGCCATTTGAATAAGCTAAAAACCTGGAAATTAGCATCAGAAAAACTGCACTGCTGCATACAGTATATTATGCTTGGCTTCTTGCTAACCCTGCTAAAATACTTAGAAAGTTTGAATTTCTCTATAGAGCAGAATTTTTGTTGGACCCTGTGTCATGATCAACTCTGTATGCTAGTTAGGTGCTATGGAATATGTTTGTTTTATGTTGTGTATGAGTAATGGGTACCATATCTGAAATAACTTTACCCGTCTTAAATCAGTTTTTTAAATTAGCATTAACATGTTAAAAAATTAATAAAGTAGTGCAGCTGGTTCATATGTTAATATTAATGTGCTCATCCTAATACATTATCATTTCTATTGTTACAGCTCATTCACATGGACTTGTGTGTGCGTGTGATTGTTCATATAGTGATGTGTAATTGTTCATATAAGACGATGGAAGGAGTCTCCAGTGTCAGGCCTTTGTAACAGTCAGAGGTAAAGCTGTAACTTTACTGTAAGCTTACATTTACTGTAAGGACATTTTCAGGACAGAAGAGTTTAGATTTTGTGGTTTCTTGGTAATATGACAAGCTGTGCTTTTGCCAACTCCAAGATAAAGAAAAAAGAGAGCCTGGTGAGGGAATGTCTGTTTATAGTTGCTACAACATTAGCAGAACAGGAAGTAACTTGCCTTACTTACATTCCACAACATTAAATGAAAATGAAATTTAAAAAAAAATAAAACGTTGCCAAATTTCTGTGGTGCAAAACAAAAAAACAAAAAACTTCAGGATGGTAGCAGTAACTCCACCCTGCTGTTGATTGTTTTCCTGTAACAGCACGTCCCCAGGTGTTTAATTCATTAGATAAGCCATGGCCATTCGTTAACATCACTGATGATGTAATAATATTGAAATTCATGGTTTGTTTATTTTAACATTTTTGGAATAGGTAAATAAATGTTGGTTAAAAACTACTGTCCAGGCATATATCTAAAGATGTAGACTACATTAAATAAATAAACAGTATTGAGCCATACAGGGAACCACTTAAAAATTTCCTTTAAAATAATTCGATTTTTTCAGCTTGGCGTTATGAACGCATCCAGTAACAGATTTAACTGGAGTGATTTTTCAAACTACCGCTTAGAAAGCCCGGTGACTCATAATTCACCTTGTTCTGAATGTATCCATGTCTGAAAATGAAGATGATGACGGCGCAGTGAATCGCTCGTCCGTCATGTCCGGAGGTTTTGCGCTGGTGTCGGACGCGTTTCTCGTCCACGTCGGCGTTATTATCGCCTTTTTCTTGAGCCTCATCAGAAACTGGACAGTTTCTCGCAGCGGCACATTTGATGTTCCCATTGCCGAGGTTTGCGTTTCTGTCCCTCTTGATGTGCACCTCGGTGTGGAACATGTCCATGATAAACTCCTGGAAAAGGCTGCAGTTGTTTTCTCCATCCGTGTCTCCTACTAAATAAATATTCCCCTTTCCACCGATCCGCTTCAACATCCGATCAAATTCCTCTTCCTCCTCTTCCTCCTTGGATATGGAGTCGGTGAAGTGACAATCCGAGGCCATGTTTAGTCTTTATTTTTAGGCTATTGAATTTTTTTTAATGAAAGGGTACCCTTTTTTGCTTAAATTGTAAATGACTTTGAGGTGACCCGGTGTGGTGTCGCTGTGAGTATACGAGCTGCAGGCGAGCTTTTAAAATTCCTGTCGAGCCGCGCTGTGGAAGCCGAGCCGGAAACAGGAATCGCACAAACCACGCCAGCTCCAGCTGTAGGAGGAGCCAATGCAGCAAACCACGCCCCGGAAGTAGCGTTAGCAACCAAAACCAGGATAGCTCCTGTCCTCACTTACGTTACAGCAGCTATAACCAATCGTTCCCTCACCAGCCTCTCCTTTTTCTATCTCTCAAGTATAGCCTGTCAACAAAGAAACCTTGTGAAAAGAATTTTTAATTACTGTTGACTGAGAGGGGCACATTTTTAAATAATTTTCTTCTTTGAGTCTTGGATTAGTTTGAAAAGAATATATATATATATATATATATATATATATATATATATATATAATTTTTGATTTGTTAAGATTTGATTTGTTAATTTGTAAGACTTAGAAGGGCTACATGGCACCGCAGTCATGGAATCCATAAATCTATGAAAATTACTAGAACTCCATCAGCAGCCAGCAGACTTTGTACCCAACAACAGTATTTCAGTTTAATCAGTTTATGACAAGCAAGTTTCTATTCATCAAACCATTTTATGTTTTTACAGTCTTGCACTGTATGAAGCTGTGCCATTGAATCTGGCTGAAGTGATTAGTATAATTGTGTATCATCAGTGTAGTGAATGCGAGTGTTCTGTTTGTCCAAGGGGCGTGATATAAAGACAGAACAATATAAGCGTTTCATACTTGTTAGCTCAATTAGAAAGCAAACTTCAGCCACCAAACTAATTTAATTTTTATAACTGATTTAATTTTTGGCTGAAATATTGCTGGATAAGCTTTTACGTGTTTGTCACCCCTACTTCTTTCCTTTTTCTGTTTGTTCCTTTATCATATTTTTCATATTATTGGTACTTTAGCAACTTTAGTTAAATATGAACAAATAAATGAATAAATGAATGAAATTAACAAATACATGAAATTAGTATGTAAAAACTAAGAGATACACTATATTACCAAAAGTATTCGGTCACCTGCCTTGACTCACCTATGAACTTAAGTGCCATCCCATTCCTAA
>CM074955.1:10835759-10846330 GCA_037577455.1 Pangasius macronema
GCAGGAGGGTGAAAAGTGTGTGAGAGGGGTGTGTGGGGTCGTGCACAATGCTGGTGGCTTTGTGGATGCAGCGTAAGGTGTAAATATCCGTGATGGAGGGAAGAGAGACCCCGATGAACAGTGGCGAAGGGGTGTTTTTCGTTTTGCATTTCACACTCGGTTATACCGGGCAAGTGAATTGAATTATTTAAAAAAATGATGAAGCTTCTATTTTCATAACACTTCTTTAAACATGAGAGGACAACAATAACAGCAGATAATATCCCCAGAGTCATGAATAATTGGTGCATATACCAAACAATATTCCACTCTACTACATAGTATGCTAGATCACCAATCTTGCCTTTGCTATTTAGCCATCCTATGTAGTGTAAAGAATGCTTTTTAGGATGTAGCCCTGAAATTCTCATTGAATGTACATTATTTGCAGGTATCAAATTAATCTGCATGGTGAAGAACACTTCTGCATGTAGCTCACAACAGAGAGGATGAAATTCCAAAATCTCACATCCTGCAGCTTTAAGTAAATATCCTAAACAGTAATCCTGGTCTCTTAACTCATTATTAATCATATGTTCATGAAGAGTCTCACAGATCTAGTTAAGTCGTGTATATATAAATGTTTAATATGATGCCGCATATTTCTGTGGCAACAACCTTCCTGAATATTCCAGCCTCATAGACAGAACCAGTCTACATAATGAATGCACTCCCTGTGGTGTGCTAGAAAGGGAAATTCTGAGTAAGAGGCATATGCACTGGGCTGCTTCAGTGATTCAGAGCTATAAAAAGATGAGTAGAAAATCATCACAAAGCATAAACTGACCAATGATATAAAAATGATTCATATAACAACCTATAATTTGGTAATTAATATTAGAGGATTATAGGAATAAACCCAAGCATGTTCTTTAATGGGAATGCTCTGCTCCTTAGAAATACAGAATAGATCTCATATTGAAGCTGATGGTTGTCATGGTAATGGCCATAGACTGCATGCAGACACAAAAACATGTAAAAGGAGGGCAAAGGCAGGGAAACCCATGATTTGAAAAGTCTGACTGGATAAAAGCATGGGAAAAATCATTGTGCAACATAAGCCTTGACCTTCTCTTACTCTTACTGAGGCTCACTGTAAAGTGATCTCCAGCTTTGTACCCTTCATAAGAATGAACAAAATCTGTTGTACACAACAAACTGCACACAATGATGCGACTTTTCAATTCACAGGTCAGGATCACAGATTTTGGGAAACTATATAAATATAAATATAAATAAGTCACGAATAAAACACATTGTTAATTTATTAATGAATGACATATCATGCTTTTTAATGATTATAGTTGCATTTAATGATGTAGAACATTCACAAGCCTACGTTATAGCAGCTATGAACATTGTTCCCTTGCCAGTCTCTCTTTTTTCTCTTTCTTTAATTTATAAGACAGGGAAAAAAAAGCAGCTTGTCATGCTAGCAAGAAACCAAAAAGTGCAAAGCCGTTGATCTTGAAGATGGAGAGTAGAAAACCTACTGATGTTTACAAAGCACTGACAGTGGAGACTCCTTCCATAAACCGGTAAATAAATGTATGTTTTTTATTTAAGAAAGCTTCATGATATAAACAACTATACATTTTTGTGATATATCAATACACTTTATAAATCCATTATTATTAGTCCCTGTTAATGAACTGACACTATCTTAAGTGCATTAATATAAACATGTGATGTGTATTATAGCCAGCACTATAGATATAGCATAGAATTGAGAATTCAACAGCAATGTGCTATACTATATATATAACAACATACTTTATTATTAATAAACCAATCAGTTTTGCAGGCTTTGCAGTTGATTATATAAGAACCTAGTTTCTGTGTTCCAGCTAAAACTTACACCTGATTCACTAAACAAGGCTTATAGCAGCATAGTGCCACATTCCTCATGAGACTGCAGATATGGAGTTCTGAGACTTTGTCAGGAAACCCTGTGCAGGAAGTGATGGAAGTCCTCCTGTTCTCAAGAGAGATGCAGCAGAATGAGGCATAGAATAGGAGAACTCCAGGAGGATTTTGTGTCTCATCCTGAGGCTGTGCCCTGGAGTGAATAATTAATTCTAGGTGTAAGAAAAAACCTGAAGCTTAGCAGGGCTCTGTGGACCCATCACACAGAAGCATCTCATTTTGCTTTCCTTCCACTGACACTCCATCTTTCTCTGCTCCTTGCTTTACTCTGGCTGTTGGAGTTTGTTTTTGACTCTCCACCTCGCTCTTTCCTGAACTACATAGTACAATCACTGCAGACTTTTACTCCATTAGTAAAGTTGTGCTGGGAAGTGAAGGAGTATTTGTGCTCAACTTTGCTAAATGTGTTTTTTGTGGATGAAGTTTATAACAGTTTCCTTGTTCTCTATCCTTTCTTCAATTTTGTTTCTCTGTCTGACTTTTTCCAGTAGCATGTTGTCATTATTGTATAAAGAGGAGCAAACAGCAGCTCTGATTTGCAAGTGGAACAAAACTGTAAATTGTAGCAGGGTATGTGTGGTGCGTCTAGCAGCCAGAGCGTAGTCGTTGCACTCAATAGAGAAAGCATGTTCTTTGTGAATGTTTATTCATTCATAGAAACATTGCATTACAAGTGTATTATTTTTTTTAAAATGTAAATTAACTCTGAATAAATAAATAACTGATCAGTGAAATTCTAAAGAACCCATTATATTGTAGACGCATAAGTGGCATAAAGATTCAGAGAACATAGAAGAGTACATCCCATTTGGTCCCTAATAGCTAACTAAAGCCCATCCCCACCCCCTGTCCCACACACAGACACACACACACACACACTTTCACTCGTCAAACAGACGTCAGTGTGTGTGGGTGACACACAGCACGCTGCCCACATCCATTTAACACAGTGTAAACACACACTCAGTTCGGCATGCTGGATCAGCTAAGCTCTGCCATACATGGAGAGTGTGTTTCTCCGTGGCTGTGCTGTTACTGCACTCCGCTCTTTGATGATATGAACTCACTGGGCTGGAAGGCCGCTTTAACTGTTGAGGTGATGGATGTAGTGTTTTTAATGCGGTGAATATTTTAGGAAAGATGCATGGTTGCATATTATAGGCATCAAATATCCATGTTGTTCTTCCTCTTGTACATGTGTGAATATAGGAATATGTTTGCAAGTTCTGCCAGTGCCACAGCAGTAATTATTACTGTCTCGGCTAAAATTGGTTATTGGAGATAATTTGTAAATAAGATAAAATAAAATAATAAGATAAAAATCAGTCCTGTGCTGTGTACATTTATTCAGCTCTGCCCTATTCAGACCATCCACTTCCTAAACGTTCTTATACTAAAGAAACCAGACATGACCATCCATTGATTGTGACTTGGCATTAGAAAAACCCAGAGCACAAGATCTGATGTAGATTGGAGGAGAAACCTTGAATGTGTTTCAATGTCTATGACAGGATGAATTCTCATCCACCATGTCTGTTGAACGCATCCCTGATTACCAAAAAAAGAGAGCACATTCTGCTGAGATGATTATAGGAACAGATTTCTTCCTCTAAATCAGTTCAACAACTGCAATCGTCTCTGACCTGCTTTCTTCAACAGACTGGTACAGCATTGCAAAATCTAAATGCCACTATAGAAAGTAGCAACATAAATCATAGCCTGTTTGTCCAAAATAACTGAAGCTTAAACTTCTGAATCAGTGGCTCTTTCAAAGTTTAATCCTCTGTTGAATGAGGTTTCCTGAATGAATTGAGAGTGCAGGAGCTGGGAAATGCTAATGTACAGGCAGAACAGATGTGTGGCCTCCTGTTTGTATAGGAATATAATCAGTTTTACATACATTTCTAAGATGGGCTACCCCAGAGGATGGACCAACCCATGTTCAGACATCATAAGATTAATAGTTTTCAAGGCACCGATGTAGGATTCACTTTCCTGAACTCACAGAGTAAAGTGATAAAATCCATATTATCATAATTCAATTAAACAGTTGACTACAGTAAAATCAAGATTGAATGTAGAATTACTCAAAGCTCAGTGAAGTATTTCCTTTTCTAGGCAAGTGGTTGCGATCATTTTGAAGGTCTGAATAGCTCCAAGGTTGTTTATAGCGAAGAGCTATCATCTTCATGATCTCTAATTGGGAATGATTACAATGCTTTTTTATGAAGAGCTATTGCTGATGACACAAGAGATTATTAGGAACTTTCCAGAACACTCAAAGCACTCAAAACACTTAAAGCTGATCATCATACCCAGCTAAATTTAAACTAACCCAGCTCCATCAGTTTTTCCACAGTTCCTTTTTAATGATTAGAGTTGCTCAAAAAGTTACCTCTGCAAAGCTAATACTGGAGCAATGAGCAGAGAACACAATTTCCTAAAGATCACCAAGCAGTGCGCACACATTCTCTTTTATTGCTCTACTTTTTTCATGGACCTCTTTTGCTCCATGAAAAATCAGTTTGGGAAAATAAATCTCAGACATCCTGAAGGTCATTCCCAATTATAAAACTAAATCAATAATAGTAAACAATCTATGGACATGACACAGATATAACAGACTTGAAAAAGCAGTTCGGACAAGATACGGTAGCAAATAATTGAAAAGCTTAACATAGGACAAGACAGATGAAGAGAGTTAGTTAATAGAGCTTAAGTGCAATAACAGTGGGTTTATAAGTTTATTGCATGTAACACTGTATAAGATGATGCCAGTAAAAACAGTGATCAAATTATATGGCAAATTCTGTGTGATACCAGTTATGTGTATGTGTGCTATAAGTTGGGTTATATGATCAAGATTCTCTCACGGTAACCATATGATGAAATATTGCTCGAATTGGTTTATCAATCATCAATAGTCATAGCCAAGGTATTATTCCACAATTTGTTTTGTTTTTTTGTCTGCAACAGCATTATCATCACAAAACCATTCAACATAAACCCTTTAGATAGAGAGGCATAGTGCGATGAGATGAGATGAGATGAGATGAGATGAGATGAGATGAGATGGACACTGGCTAGATATGGAGGAAAAACTGGGTAGGACATAAAGGACAAAGTGTGAAAAAAAAAACAAGGCAGAGGTTGAAACAGTGCAGCAGTGATGGGAGCTCACCTGCTGTATGTGCATGAAGACTTGTGCCTCTGGCTACAGGCAGTGCCTCTTTGCTCTGTCTTTCTCATTATATCCCTCTTTTCTCTCTAGAGAGGGTGCCTAACTTTGTACAACCTCTGTGTGACAACTGTGGTAATGCTGGCCCACTTAACAATGACCAAAGGCAACATTCTGAAATGTCTGTGCCCACTTTCTAAATGTTTTAGAAGGCTGTGGGAAAACGCTGCACTAGAAGCCCAAAGATGGTGTGTCTCTGTGTTCCTGAGGGGACAGGAGTCCACTGGGACCCGCTAATAAATAGTCAGCATAGAGGAAGAAGAAAGGAAGAGTAACAGAAGAGATGTTTCTTATATACACTTCTGAACAAAATCTTAAGACCAGGGAAAATATTACAAGTATTCACACTTCACACTGGTGGACTGTAACCAGGTTGTAAGTACTTCTTCAACATGCCAAAAGAAGAAACAAGAGCAAGAGACAAAAAATAGAGAGTAGGCAATTTATTGAAAACTGCATTTAAACTCAANTTTTGGGCTATGGTCTTAAACTTTTGATCAGCTGATGAACAGCCTGTTTGAGTTTAAATGCAGTTTTCAATAAACTGACAATCTCTGTTTTTTGTCTCTTGTTCCTTTTTCTTCTTTTGACATTTTGAAGCAGTTCTTACAACCTGGTTATGATCCACCGGTGCAAAATGCGAATACTTAAAATGTTTTCCCCGGTCTTAAGATTTTGTTCGGGAGTGTGTGTGTATCTATCTCATACACACACACACACACACACACACACACACACACACACACACACACACACATATACTCACCCCATCCACTTTAAAAGGAACACTTGTACACCTGCACATTCACACACACATATCTAATCAGCCAATCACGCTTCAATTAATGTTCACATCAAACTTCAGAATGGAGAAAAAATGTGATCTCGGTGACTTTAACTGTAGCATGGATGTTGTTACCAGATGGGCTGGTTGGAGTATTTTCATACACTACAGGTCTCTTGAATCATTTCAAAACCAAAAAAAAAAAGTTCCTGAGAGTGGATGGTTTGCAGGCTGAAACACCTTGTTGAAGAGAGAGATCAGAGGTGAAAGACCAGACCATTCTGAGCTAACATTAAGTATATAGTAACTCAAATTAGCACTCTTTATAACTGTGGTGAGAAGAAAAGCATCTCAGAACGCACAACCCTTCAGACCTTGAGGTGGATGGGCTATAACGACAGACCACCACATTGGGTTCCACTACTGTCTGCCAAGAATAAGAATCTGAGGCTATTATGGGCACAGACTTGGGGAAACTGGACAGTTGAAGACTGGAAAAAGACCAGGTAATTTCCAGTTTCAATGAGCCTGTGCCCTTGAAAGCCTCGGATTCCTGTTCTTGACTGACAGGAGGGGAACCCAATATGTTGTTCTGCTGTTGTAGCCCATCCCCCTAAAGATTTGATATTTTATTTATGATCAATTGAGGTACTATTTTTGGGGTCATAAGTTTACATACGGCTTGCGGTATTAAGAATCAAGCATATGTAAACTTTTCAACTGGTTCATGTGTGTAAATTCAGTTATTATTGAGTCTTGGGGGGGGGGCAGTACTAAATAAAAAACAAAAAGCCATTTTATGATCCCTCTTATTAAAAAAAAAAAAACATTTTGCAGATTCTACATGGTGTATGTAAACTAGACCCCAACTGTATATCCTTCCTGGCAGCTCGAACCAACCTGGAAATTTTCCTCTGATCTCTCTCATCAACAAGGCGTTTCCACCCACAGAACTGTTGTTTTCACCATTCTGTGTAATACCAACATCTGTGCTATGATCAAAGTCACAAAGATCATACTTTTCTTCATTCTGATGTTTGATGTAAACATTAACTGAATGTGTTAACAATTGATACAGGTCAAGAGCTTCGGCAGGTAATATTTATGTAATGCCACATGACTGGCTGATAGATAACTGAATGAATATTCAGCTGTACAGGTGCTTAAGCGGATGGCGTGTGTGTGTGTGTGTGTGTGTGTGTATATATATATATATATATATATATATATATATATATATATATTCATCTTATTCTATTTTATACCACAGTGTGTTTTTTGATTGGACAGAAAGTATTCATTTTCAATAACAGCAGCTCTGACAGCAGTGACGGTTAATTTTAGTGTTGTAAATTTAACAATAATTTGTTATTTTTTAAATAATTATATACACAATCATTGATATGATGAAGCTTTTTTTTTTAACATTTATGATGGTTATTTAATACGTATGGAAAGAGTCTCCAGTGTCAGCGGTTTGTAACAGTCAGAGCTAAAGCTGTAAATGTCAGTTTTCAGGACAGAGGAGTTTACGCTTAGCATTTTCTCTGTAACATAACAAGCTGACTGTTTTTGACTTATTAAATTCAAGGGAAAAAAGAGAGGGTGGTGAGGGAACAACTGTTTATAGCTGCTATATTGTTAGTAAGAACAGGAACTAACTTGCAGAAGTTTCATAACATTAAATATAAATTATTAATCAGTTAACTGTTGGAATTGTTGGCGACTTGCCATAATATAGGAGGAGTATGGTGGACATTCCGCGTAATCTAAGGCTAATAATAAACACATCATGTTATTTGACAAAGAAACATGTATGATATGGTGAGGTTTTCTTTAAGGAGACATTTATGCTAGTGTCAGCACTTTGTAACATAAGCTGTGTTTTTTGTCTTATTAACTTCTTATTAACTTTTCTTGGAAGTGAGAACAGGAATTAACTTATACAAACGTTACAACATTAAATATAATTATAAATAGATAAAAAGTATGATGTTCATTCACAAAGTTAAAAAAGAATAATTGGTTAATTTGCTGTGATATAAGAGGATGAAAACACTTTGGCACATGCTGTAATACTAAGATAATCAACTTCAGGTGACACCACCCTGTTGAGGCTTATTTTCCTATAAAAGAAGGTCCCATCATGTTTCATTCCTTACTCACTGCATTTGATCTATATTCCAATTGACACAAAAGTCACACAAATCTAAGGAACACAATAACAGTAATATTTAGAGTATAGCATAAAGCACAGACTTACCTCTTCTATATATATGATGATTTTTTCATTGCTTAGTTCAGTGACAGATTGCATCCTAACCACTGCTTGAGCAGACACTGTAAAGTTTAGAGAAATAAAAACATTTAAAAAAAAGTCCATTTTAATGATGATAACACAAATCCACCTAAAAAAGTTCTTTCATAGTTAAAAATTTAGAACATGATGTTGAGGGATAGAATATGACAAACAATACTTGTTAAGGGAGTGAGAGTTGGTTGTCTAGAGGTGCTTGTTGTTGTTGTTGTGGTTGTGAGGGTATTTGTGGTAGGAATGGTGGTTGTTGTGAGCACTGTCATTGGAGAGAGAGTTGTGTTGGTTATTGTTGTTGGAGAGGCAGTTGTTGTGGTTGTTAGAGAGGTGGTTATGTGTGTTGTTGGAGAGATGGTAGTGATGTCTTCAGTTGTGGGAACATCAGTTGTAATGGTTGTGGTGGTTGTGATGTCTTCGGTTGTGGAAACATCAGTTGTAATGGTTGTGGTGGTTGAAGAGGCCGTTGTGTCTGTTGTTGGAGAGATGGTAGTAATGGCTGCTGTTGTGGGAACATCAGTTGTAATGGTTGTGGTGGTTGGAGAGGCGGTTGTGGTAACATCAGTTGTAATGGTTGTGGCGGTTGTGATGTCTTCGGTTGTGGGAACATTGGTTGTAATTTTTGTGGTGGTTGTAGAGACCGTTGTGATGTCTTCCATTGTTGTTGGAGAGGTGGTTGTGATGTCGTCTGTTGTTGTTGGAGAGGCGGTTGTGATGTCGTGTGTTGTTGCTGGAGAGGTGGTCCTGAGGTCTGTTGTTGGAGAGGTGGTTGTGAGGTTTGTTGTTGGAGAGGTGGTTATGTTGGGTGTAGTTGGAGACGTGGTTGTGATGGCTGCTGTGGTTAGAGAGATGGTTGTGATGGCTGCTGTTGTGGGAACATCAGTTGTAATGGTTGTTGTGGGAGAGGTGGTCGTGAGGTCTGTTGTTGTTGGAGAGGTGGTCGTGTGGTCTGTTGTTGAGGTTGATGGAGAGGTGGTTAAGCTGTATGGTGTTGAGGTTGACAGAGATGTGGTCGTACTGCCTGGTGTTGTGGATGGAGAGGTGGGTGTTGTGGTTGATGGAGAGGTGGGTGTTGTGGTTGATGGAGAGGTGGTCATGCTGCTTGGTGTTGAGGTTGATGGAGAGGTGGTCGTGCTGCCTGGTGTTGTGGTTGAAGTGGTGGGTGTTGTGGTTGATGGAGAGGTGGTCGTGCTGCCTGGTGTTGTGGTTGGAGAGGAGGGTGTTGTGGATAATGGAGAGGTGGTCGTGCTGCCTGGTGTTGTGGTTGGAGAGGTGGGTGTTGTGGTTGATGGAGATGTAGGTGTTGTGGTTGATGTAGAGGTGGGTGTTGTGGTTGATGGAGAGGTGGTCATGCTGCCTGGTGTTGTGTGTGATGGAGAGGTGGTTGTGCTGCCTGGTGTCATGGTTGATGGAGAGGTGGATGTGCTGCCTGGTGTTGTGGTTGGAGAAGTGGGTGTTGTGGTTGATGAAGAGGTGGTCATGATGCCTGGTGTTGTGGTTGATGGAAAGGTGGTCGTGCTGCCTGGTGTTGAGGTTGATGGAGAGGTGGTTGTGCTGCCTGGTGTTGAGGTTGATGGAGAGGTGATCGTGCTGCCTGGTGTTGTGGTTGAAGAGGTGGGTGTTGTGGTTGATGAAGAGGTGGCCGTGCTGTGTGGTGTTGTGGTTGGAGAGGTGGGTGTTGTGGTTGATGGAGAGGTGGTCATGCTGCCTGGTGTTGTGGTTGGTGAGCTGGGTGTTGTGGTTGATGGAGAGGTGGTCATACTGCTTGGTGTTGTGGTTGATGGAGAGGTGGTCGTACTGCCTGGTGTTGTGGTTGGTGGGCTGGGTGTTGTGGTTGATGGAGAGGTGGTCATGATGCCTGGTGTTGTGGTTGATGGAAAGGTGGTCGTGCTGCCTGGTGTTGAGGTTGATGGAGAGGTGGTTGTGCTGCCTGGTGTTGAGGTTGATGGAGAGGTGATCGTGCTGCCTGGTGTTGTGGTTGAAGAGGTGGGTGTTGTGGTTGATGAAGAGGTGGCCGTGCTGTGTGGTGTTGTGGTTGGAGAGGTGGGTGTTGTGGTTGATGGAGAGGTGGTCATGCTGCCTGGTGTTGTGGTTGGTGAGCTGGGTGTTGTGGTTGATGGAGAGGTGGTCATACTGCTTGGTGTTGTGGTTGATGGAGAGGTGGTCGTACTGCCTGGTGTTGTGGTTGGTGGGCTGGGTGTTGTGGTTGATGGAGAGGTGGTTGTGCTGCCTGGTGTTGTGGTTGATGGAGAGGTGGACATGCTGCTTGGTGT
>CM074955.1:10850103-10872412 GCA_037577455.1 Pangasius macronema
TCATTGTATGGCTCATCAACTTTATCCCCCTATAGTTGCTGCAACTCTGCACATCACCCTTATTCTTAAAGATCGGCTCTAATACACTACTTCTCCATTCCTCAGGCATCTTCTCACTCTCTAAAACCCTGTTAAACAAATTAGTTAAAAATTCCACTGCTGACTCTCCTAGACACTTCCAGACCTCCACCGGGATGTCGTCAGGACCAACTGCCTTTCCACTTTTCATCCTCTTCAAAGGCTTCCTGACTTCATCCTTTCTAATGTTATCTACTTTCTGTTCGACAGAGGTCAAAAAAGAAAAATAAGGGTAATAAAACTTGCTTGCTGGTGGATGTCCTTCTTCCTGCCATGCTCCACTTCAGCGTCCTTAATAGTTAATCAACACTGTTGCCATGAGACGCAGGTGCACAAAGGCAGACCTAAATAATCAAACTCAGAGAGAAAGATTAGGAGAATACGAATACACAAGGCGAATACACAAAACTCTCCTTTGAAGCCAATGACACAGTGTTCATAGAAACTCAGAGACGCTGTGTGTTTTGGGATCCTATGGAAGATTCAAGTATACTGTGTTTTAATGGGATGAAAGGTTAATGCTCATTAGACAACAGGCTTTTAATACAGCAGTTTGAGTCCTGCCAGGAAGCTGTGCATCTCTGGGGGTTAAAGGGAATGTGGGCAAGTGAGTTTTGCAAATCACTGAAACAGTAATAAACATGAATGACATCTCAAACATACAGTATTGGCGCCAGTCGGAATCTCTTGGAGCTACATTAGTGATTAGTAGCTTAATAGTAGTTTAAGTAAGAGTGGCTTAATCCAAAACACTTTTGCAAACTAGTATCCTATTGTTATTTTATCATAGCAATTTGTAAATATTATAAATAAACTGTAAGTATAAAGTTCTTTTTGATTATTTGCATTCATTTCTGAAGTTTGTTGTTGATAAGCGTAGCTTCATCAGCTATCAACTTAGCTGCTTTTTGGCAAGAAATGTAAAAACTGTTAATGTTAACCTGATTTTAGAAAGATCTTTTGATGCTCATAGTTATGAGGAGAGATTGAAAACTAAAACAAGAGGGCCGGCCAGTGCCCAAGATTTTAATTCATAATTCAGGGAGCTCTCTTGGTACAGTGTTTTATTGCTTCCTCACACTACCCTGTTGATGATTATTTTAAAATGATTATTTTCCTCCAGCAATTTGCCAACAGTTATATTATTACTTTCTTCCTCCATATTATACATTTTAACCAACCAGTTAAAATACAATTTCCAAAAATTATGATCATATGACAATTTTACAACCTTAGTGAAAGAACAATTTTTGGAAATTGTATTTTACTGCTTGGTTAAAATGTATAATATGGAGGAATTAAGTAATAATATAATTGTTGGCAAATTGTATAAACTGTCTGTATTGTATTTTTGTATAATTTTGTATAATTGCATAAAACGTCTGTATTACTTATTTAGAGCATTAATTGTTGTTTTAATCTATGCAACCTTGCATTGTTTGGTTGTATGACCAGTTTTTCATGTTTTGTTTCCAAATGTTTTGTTCTCTTAAAAATGTTGTTCAGCTACTTCCTGGTTTTTGTTACCGAGAATCACTGAACCAGTTTTGTTTATTATACTTTGTTTAAGTTTTGGTTGGCAAGAAAACAAACAGCAAGGGTATGCATCATTTATAAAAAATTAGGTGATCTCTGTAGCCTCAGATGCAGTTCACAGTTCAGTGTACATTTATGGAAACTGGGTTTGAAACTGAAATATATTATAACAGTTCCAAATGCTTATTCTTGGGTAATTAACATAACACACATACTGTATACGTTGCCACTGATTATGACGTGTTGCACTATAGTAATATTTATAAAATTTCAACAAACTCATCATTACGATTCCATATTTAACTACTGCAGACATATCCCATAGTTTGTTTAATTATATTTTATTGGCTACCAGCTGATCCTGAGAAAAAGGATTAACCAATCATGATCATGGATTTTTCATGTTTGCGTTTGAAGTTTACTAGGTAGCTAGTGCTGGGTGCTGGCTAATGATCTGTCAGTTTAGATCAATGCATTGATTTAAAAGGCAATGATTAAAATGAATCAATGCAACAGTCATAATTACTACTGATTATAAGTAAATTATAATTTATTATAATTATAATTTATTTATAAGTCACTTGTTGAAAAAGGACAAACAATTTGTATGTAAAAAATATTCAGATTTTAAATTGATTTGTAAATAGGTTAGCAGGGTGATTTGCCATAGCTCTGATGCTTTTAAATAGTCCTTCAGTATATCATCACATCATCATCTTTCACAAATTGAGGGTAGGCCTAATGGTATTGTCAAATGTTGGCTGCCTTATGAATCAAAATCTAGAAGCCTGAGTGACCTCACGAGCTAGCTACATTCTGAGCTCAGTGAAATCAAGCTGATAGCCGATGAAATACTGAAGGTGAAAAATAATTGCAACTTGTACCAATCATTTTCAGTGGAACTGTCATAGAGATGCAATGTGATTAATATGGCCTGATTGATTGACAGTAGAATCTCACTTAATGTTTAACCCTATTTTTTTTGTCTGTTTTGGTTACCTAGTCATTAAAAATGCCTGTAGTGTTTTACATATTTTTTTCAGCACAGATTGCTCTCCCCCTTAAGCTACAACTGTATGCAGCAAGAGAGAATTTAACTTAAGTCTCTACACCAAAGAAATAACTTAATTTTTAATAAGCAATATGTAAGACATAATCTATCATGGCACCATGGCGTTTAAGTATTATATAACAAATTCTTGCCATCACCACACCTGGTACTATCTGGCATCCATCCAAAATGCATGACAGCATTACATTTATCTTCAGATCAAACAATGATTTTATTTAGTGTATTTCCTCATCCACCCCTGAAACTAAATTCTTGGCTGTGTAAGACAACTTGACAACTTAAACTCATAAATCTGCCTTTTATTTTTCCTCACATTAGATAATATATATATATTTTTGTATAGAATATATTTGCTTCTTCAGTTTTTTATGCGGCTTAATAGACGTTTTAGCCACCTGTTCAGAATTATGCACTAAATCTGCATGTGACTTTGTATTCAGAGATTCAGCATCTAAAACAGACTTGCTTAGGTGGTTTCGGCCTCGGTATGACCCATTGTTATCTATAAATATATACAAAAAGATGTTACAGAGAAGTGATTCAGACACTACAAATACATTTGTATTTGTAGATTTTTTTTTTTAAATATGGAATTGGCTAATGTAATTATTTTTAGTCCTGTCCATAATTTTTTTTTTTTACCATGTCAGTAATTTATGGGTAGTGTGTCTGAAAAGATTTTGCAGACATGTCTACATATACACACATTTTTATAAAATGTGTGTATATGTAGACATGTCTGTAAAGATTGCTTTATATCCTGTAGGAAAAGAGGTTTTGTGCTTTTTCATCAGTATAATGACACTCCAGAAAGTGCTCTCAAAGACACTAAATCTACACCAATATCCTGTATTGATGATGGATAGCATCTTACCTGTTGTTGCTGTTTGTCCTTTAATCATTATAACACATCCTGTAAGTAGTGTGAGTAGAATCTTGGCATACTGTGATGTAACACCAGCTCTCGGCATGGCAATCCTTAAACAGTTTAAAAATCAAGGGAAGTGTATCGTATGCTGCTATAAATCTGAATAAACTCTGAGGCATGGTTGACAGCTGCTTGACTGCTGTGATGCTCTGACCTCAAACTCCACCCTGATCTCCTTAGGGGAAATACCAGGCTGTCTTAGCTAACTTATAATTCCTTACACAGTGTGAAATATTGCTTTCCCAAAAGGAAGGAACAAAATTAACTTAAACTAAACAAAGTAACTTCACTGTTAGTCACTACATTTTAAAATATATAAGTTCCTCTATAATTGACATATTTATGGAAGTCATGCAGTGACCTTTTCGCATCAGACAACTTTAAGGAATGGATTAAAATTCCAAACAAATGAAAAGTGTAATGGTGTGATAATAAGAACAAGATCTTTTGATTTTTTACAGTATATATTTAAGGTGTTTTGGACAACAATCAGAAAAAAAAATCCTTTCAACATTGAAGAATTCTTCACTGATCTAAAAAAAAAAAAAATAATAATTGATGCAAGACTTTATGCTTATTCTTAAAACCCAGACACTAAAGTGTTGTGTATGTTTTGTTAATAAACATGGCCAAGATTTTAATTTCACAAAACATATCAGATACTCCATGACCAATACCTTTCAGAACCTCTGCAGAAGCATCCAATTGCAGCAAGACTGGCTTTGACAGACAGGAGGTGTGTCCAATCCCAAGCAGAGGCACACCCTTTACCTGAGTGTATAAAGAACCTGCACATAACATAAATTGTCCTCTGAACCTGCACATAAATGCATAAAGGCTACTCTTCCTCAGTGAGAAACTGAGGAATAAGCCTGGCAACGCCCACACAGCACTGAAGGTGGCATCCAGGCAAGGACATAAAAGACATGCATCCAGGCAAGGACATAAAAGACATGGAGGGAGGCTACAAGGAGCCCACTCCAAGGACATAATGAGCTACTGGGCTCCTAGTGACATAAAGCCATTGGTATCTGACAAACATAAGGGGAGAAGCCCAGCTTGCAGCAGAACAGATGTCCTATAATGAAATCCCCCTAGCCATGCCCCTAGTAGAGTGTGCTCTGAGGCCCCCTGGAGGCTGCACTCCCTTCGATTCATATGCCAAAGTTATAGCTTCCGCAAGCCAATGAGAGAGGCATTGTTTAGAAATGGGATTCCCTGTGGTGGGCCCAGGAAATGAAGAGCTGGTTTCTCCTCCTGAAAGGGCTGGTCCTCTTCATGTATTCCCAAAGGGCACGCACAGGACACAGAGCATTTAACCTCTGATCCTCCACAGAGAAGAAGGGAGGCGAGTGAAAAGAGGAAAGCTTAATCACCTCACAGGTGAATGCTTGGAAGCAGTTAGGCATAAAGGCCAGGTTAGACCTAAGAAAAAACCTTATCTCCACTGAGAAAGAACTTAGTGCATGAGGGAACAGAGAGTGCATGTAAATCACTGATATGTTTTGCTGAAGCCAGGGCCAGGAACAAAGTTGTCTTAAAGGACAGAAGCTATGGGGAAATGTCTCCCAGGGCTCAAAAGGCTGTTGAGACAGAGCCTCCAGCACGATGGAGAGGTTCCACTCTGGAACAGCTCTTCTAGGGAATGGCAAGCGCCCTTCATGAACTTGCGAACAAGAGGATGTTGTCCCACTGCCGTGCTGTCAAACCCATGACATGACATGACATGACATGCCGCTAAGTAGACCTTTGTAGTGGAAAAGGATATACCACTGTCCATAAGGTCTTGCAAAAAGCATAAAACATCTGAAACCAAACACTGATATGATATCAGCTGGCACCCATTACACCACTCCTCGACCACACCCCACTTACAGTTATATAGGGAGCATGTAGATGAAGTCCTAGCACTCTGTATGGTGGCGACCACATGTTGAGGGAGCCCCATTGCGTCCCTCTCATGGGTCAAGCCCAAAGGGCAACCCTGTCTGGGTGTGGGTGATAGATTTCTCTGTTCGCCTGATTGAAAAGGCCACAGCTGAGCATACAAAAGAGCAACTATCTCTGCCAGCCACAGTGCTTTGGTCCACCTCGGTGCCACCAGAATGAGGGTTAGGCTCTGAACTCTCACCCTGGCCATGGTGGGGGCTATTATACAAAGGGGAGGGAATGCGTAGAGCAGCATGTTGGGCCACGGATGGGCTAGTGCATCCCCATCCCTTAGTGAGAATAACATAGGACGATTGGCGACCTTGGCGATTGATGTGTGCTACAGTTGAGGTATTATCACAGCTTACCAACAGCTGAGGTGGGGCAGGACATGTTTCAGAGCCTTTCAAACTGTAATGAGCTCCAAATAATTTATGTGGGCTGAGCAAAGCTCACTTGCCCACGTGCCATTCACTGTTCTGCCCTCCTGGGTGGCTCCAGTTACCAGTTTTCGCAGCATAATTGACCCGAGGGGGGTGCCATGAGTGTAAAACTCTGCTTTCTTCCAGTGGCACAGGGCTGTTGAACACGAGGGCGTCACCATAATCATGTAAACAGCTAAGGGATAAAATCCACTTCATGAATGCCCTCATTCTCAGAAGGCCCAGACGAAAACCCTGAATAGCTGATGCCATAAGACCCTGCAGTCTGAGGCATTTGTATATTGTACCCTTGCCCCCTCTTTGAACTTTGAGAGGCAATTCATTAGGGAGAGAATATGCTCATGTGATAAACGCATGCACATAGTTATCAAATTCAGCTCCAGACCCAGGAATATGACATCCTGAGTGCAAGTGAATCTGCTTTTGCTCACATTCAGAAACCTATCAACACAACGTGCACAAAAACATGAGACATCTGAAATGCTATAATTAGCCAAACATCTATATATTTTAAGATACTGAGACCTGTCATTTTCAGTGGGGCTAAACCTGCCTCCACACAGAGACAGAACACTCTCGGTCTCAGTGAGAGGCCGAAAGGAAGAACTATGAATTCATAATGTATGCCTGGGTAGGCAAAATGAAGAAAATTTCCTGTGCGGGGGATAGATGCTTATGTGGTAAAAAGCATCTTTCAGATCGACTGATGTGAACCAATTGTTCTGATGAATTAAACGAGAAAGAGTGCCATGTCAACATTTTGCAAATGTATTTCCTCCAATGTTTGTTCAACACTCTGAGATCCAAAATAGGACAAAGAGAGCTGTCCTTCTTTGGAATCAGGGAATAACGAGAAAAAAAAACCCACTACCGTAACTACGTCCTCATGGTAACCCCTAACTGGGGTGACTGTCTTTCGTAAGAAGAGAACTTGATCCTCCCGAAAACTGGAGTCAAGAGGGCTGGCTGCCCAGGAACATGGACTTCTCCCCCAGGGCTCGGGAGAAGTGGAAGTGACTTTGTGGCCAAGTGTGGTGACCCATACTCGGAATTTGTGCTCTGCATTTAACCCATCCAAGTNCCCCCACCTACAATCCCTGCCGGACCCGAGACTCGAACCCACGACCTTCGGGTTCACCTTCAGGTTACAAGCCCGACTCTCAGACCATTAGGCCACGACTGCCCCCGAAGTCGGATTACCCTGCTGAGGTAGGGGCTTGTTGTGGGGCTTTGCTCTGCTGGCATTCTGGAAATGGTATCCCATGGCAGGGAGATTAGGTGGCCGCACAGGTAAGCCACATCCTCTTTCTTTTTATCATCGCAGTGCTGTTGCATCAAAGTGACAGCAGGACCAAAAAGGGCCCCGAAATCAAGCCATCATCACCGTTTCCCCCATCAGAGTTGGACTGTTCTAAGTCCATGCTCTGGTTCGCGGCCACTGGAGTTTTTGGGGAGCGCTAGGCAGGGGCTACAGTTCTCAGAGAAGTTGAGGGCTTCTTCAACGTGTTCAAGGCCCATGCAAACCACACAGAATGGATGAGAATCCCTAGCCATGATAAGTGCCTCTACCTGGAATTGGACATGTGCTCCTGTCAAATCCAGACTTGGTGCAATTGGATGCTTCTGCAGAAGTCAGGTATGGATGCCCTTCCCATAGGTGGATCGCGGACAACAGACAATGAAAGAGAACATGTTAGCTAATATTTTACAGTAAATAGTTGACAGTTCACTTTAATTTTAGGGTGAGGCTTAGATACCTTTTGCATTCATGACTTCTTATGCTTTTAGTTTCATATATCATGTTGATTGATTCATGTATTTTTACCGCCAGTCTACTTATGTATGTTCTTTGTGCATACAGTAACTGCTGCAACCAGAGAGAGAGGCATAGATGGTGGAGCATGCAACACACGCACACACATGCAGCACAGAGCGTGCACCTGAATTGGAAGCCCCGGCCTCTTTTCTAAAGTTAATAAAAAAAAGTTTTTTTTATTGTTACAAACATACAAAGTTTTTGTAAGATGTACAAGACCGCATTTTTGCTATGATGTAAAGTGAGTGTTGTGCCTTTTTCTATCAATTTAATGGCACTGTTATGACCAACAGAATAATGGCACTGCAGAATATTTTTTAATTTTTTTTTATTTATTAGCTAAAGTGGATTGTTTGATAACACAGAGACCAAAACACCATGGTGGACTTAAATATTACAAAAATAATTATTTGTTTCTCTTTTGTGCAATACAGCCACACAGAATACACCAACTGAAAAAAAATACAATAAAATATTTTATAGTTAAAAAAAACATAAATAGTAGCCAAGAATACCACCATACTCTATATCCTTTTTAATAGTCCTTGTTTGATAAATATTCTAGAAACCATGATACCAATACATTTTTGTTGTACCTGAAAAATTCATATTTTTAATTAGTATTTTATTAGTATTTTCTCATCCCCAAAATAATCATTTCTTTAGTTACTAGCATAGTCAGCACATCTCTTAATGCAAACTATGTGACTGCCTTGATGAAGGGTAGCAAAATAAAACACAACTTTGCTCATGTGTTTGGAAGAAATGTCAGCAAAATAAAACATAATGAATCATTCGTCATCCCGAGCTGATAATTCTGGTGCCTTTGCACTGACATAGTGACATATAGCAGTGCTATGCTCAGTAGTACACTCATTATACTATACATCATTTGATTTTGGTATAAAATCAGTGAAATGAAGAATCATGCAGATACCTGATTCCTGCTTTAATCAGTTTTTTGAGAATTGATCAATACTTGCTCGCCATAGACCATCTTTAAGGTGTCACTTTTTGGATCTTCTTCACTGTAATCTTAATGTTTCCATTAACCTTAGCCTGAGTGAGCCTGGAAAACTGGGCAATAAACAGAAATAAAAAAAAATTAATATATTTATTTAAAAAATACTGGAGTAATTGAACAACAGATTTTTCTTTATGCATAGCCTTATTATGAACATAGACTATATGGCCAAAAGTTTGTGGACATCTGACCATTACAACCATATGTGCTTTTTGAACATCCCATTCAAGATTTAGTCCCCCTTTCCTGTTATAATAACCTCCACTTTGCTGGGAGGACTTTCCACAAGATTTTGGAATATGGCTGTAGGGATTTGCCCATTAGCAAGGTCAGGCACTGACATGTTCAGTGATGTTGAGGTCAGGGCTTTGTGCGGGCCACTCAAGTATTTACACTCCAGCCTTGGAAAACCATGTCTTCATGGACCTCGCATTGTTCACAGGGTATTGTGTTGCTGGAACAGGTTTGGGCTAGCCCCCTTACTTCCTGTAAATGGAAATTGTAATGCTACAGCATTCAAAGAGTCCTATACAATTGTATGCTTCCAACTTTGTGGCAACAATTTGGGACAGACCCAAATATTGGTGTGATGGCTATGTGTGCACAAATTTTTGGCGATAGAGTGCATATGATGCCATAATCATATGCACATTATATAAGGAATAACACAAGATGGGCTGTGCAGCTATAGCAAAATAATTCAAACTGGTGTGGTGTGATACAACCCAGCACAAAGTATTTGATAGGATAATTTTCTTATATGTCCTGAAGTGTAATTTCTCTTATACCACAGTGATTTCCCAACTATTAAAATTCTTAATTGACTAATGAATGACCCCTTGCACTTTTAATAGTTCATAGTTACGTTTAATGTTATGAAACATCCACAAGTTCCTGTTCTCACTTACGTTATAGCAGCTATAAACACTCTTTCTCACACCAGCTGCTCCCGTTTCTCTCACTTGAATTTAACAAGACAAAAATCACAGCTTGTCACATTAACAAGAAAATGAATCAACCACCTTCTGGTTTGATAATTTAACCACAGTGTAGTATAAATTCTCAAATCTGACTGGTCAGAATGTGTTGATTAAACAGCAAATGTAACATTTATGAAAGGAAACTCCAGTGTCAGTGCTTTGTAAAGGTCAATATGTTTTCTTGCATGTGAGAGTCTTTAGGACAGAATGATTATTTATAGGTAGCTGATATAAGCAGGAACAGGAAATAACTTGCCTTGCAGATGTTAAACAGCATTAAATGTAACTATAAACGGATGCAAATTGCTGTGGTATAAGAGGAAGCACTGTTACTGGAAAATAATTCACTTTGGGGTGGATTTTCCCCCCTATAACAGGACATTCCATAATGTTGTACTCCTTATTTATCTGTATTCCAAATGAAACTAATGTCACACAAACCTAAGATATATAGTAACCATATATTTGAAGTATAGCATAAAGCATGGCCTTACCTCCTCTATATAGATAATGATTTTATCATTGCTTAGTTCAGTGACAGATAGCATCCTAACCACTGCTTGAGCAAATGCTGTAGAATCTAGAGAAATCAAAACAGATAAACAGAATATATATTTTTTAAATAATAAGACATAAATCATGCATCTAAAATGTTCTTTTGTGGTTTGAAATTTATACAATATTAAGGGTTAGTGTAGGAAAAACAATACTTGTTGATGGTGGAGCTATTGGTGGTTGAATTGTTCGTGGAGAGGTGTTTTTGTTGGTGGTTTTTGGAGGAGTTGTAGTTGTTTCTGGAATGGTGAATTTGCTGGTTATTGTTGAAGGAGCTGTAGTTGTTTTTGCAGAGGTGGTTGTGATAATAGTTGTTGAAGAAGCTGTATTTGTTTTTTCACTTGTGATGGTTATTGAAAGAGGTGTAGATGTTTTTGGAGAGGTGGTTGTGATCATTGATGTTGAAGCCATGGTATTTGTTGGAGTGGTAGCTGTAGTTCTTGGAGAGATGCTTGTGATGGTTGTTGTTGTTGCTGGTCCACTGGTTGTGGTTGTTGTATTTGGAAGGGTTGTTGGTGTTGTTGCAGAGTTGGTGGTTGTGTTGGTTATTGTTGAAGGAGTTGTAAGTGTTTTTGGAAAGGTGGTTATGTTTATTAACATTGTTGGACTAGTTGTGTTGGTAGTTATATTTGAAGGAGTTGTTTTTGCAGAGGGCGTTGTTGGAGAGGTAGCTGTTGTTGGAGAGGTGGTTGTGATAGTCATAGTTGTTGGACCAGTGGTTCTGACAGTGGCTGTAGTATTTGGAGGAGTTGTTGGTGTTGTTGGAAAGGTGGTTGTAGAAGAAATTGTTGTGCTCTTTGTTGTTGTTGTAGAAGGAGTTGCAGTTGGTTTTTGAGATGTGGTAATTAGGTTTATGGGCACCGTTGTGTTGGTGGTTGTTGTATTTGGAGGAGGTGTGGGTGTTGATGGAGAGGTAGCTGTTGTTGGAGAGGTGGTTGTGATAGTCATAGTTGTTGGACCAGTGGTTCTGATAGTGGCTGTAGTATTTGGAGGAGTTGTTGGTGTTGTTGGAAAGGTGGTTGTAGAAGAAATTGTTGTGCTCTTTGTTGTTGTTGTAGAAGGAGTTGTGGTTGGTTTTTGAGATGTGGTAATTAGGTTTATGGGCATTGTTGGACTAGTGGTTGCAGTGGGGTTTGCTGTATGTGGAAGAGTTGTGGGTGTTTTTGGAGACATAGCTGTTGTTGGAGAGATGGATGTGATAGTTGTAGTTGTTGTCAGACCAGTATTTGTGGTGACCATTGTTGTTGGAGATGTGGCTATAGTTGCTGGAGCTGCAGACGTTGAGAGTTGGGCTGTAGAAATTACAAATAGAGAAGATATTGTAGGGGGGCTTGAGGGAAATATGGTTTTGTTGTTTTTTGTAGTGGTAGTTGCTGGAGGTGTGGAGATTATTGTGTTAGTTGTGTTCATTATTGGTATTGTAGTTGCTGTTGGAGGGGTGTTAGTGGTGGTGGGAACATTTGTTGGAGGAGTTGCAGAAGTACTTGTCATGGATTGGGCTGATGGAATTGACAGAAAAGAAGAAGCTGTGGTGCTTGTTGCTGAAGATGTGGTTGTTGAAGGACTTATGGCAATTACTGTGGTTGTGTTTGGAGTATATGCTGTGGTGGATGGTATTGGAGGGGTAGCTGTTTTTAGATGAGAGAGGGTTATAGTTGGTGTCAGTGTTAATAGAGGAGAAGTAGTGGTGTTTATTTCTGGTGAAGTGTTTATGTTGGTTGGAGGGGATGTTGTGATTGTGGGAGTATGTGGGATTGGATGGGTGGTTATTGTGGTTGATAGAGTATTTTTATTAGTTGTTCTTGGAGGGGTGGTTGGTAGTGTAATTATTGATGGAATAGTAGTTGCTGGTGAAAAATTGGTTGTTGAAGCAGTTGTTGAAGGTGTGGTTGGAGCAAACTGAGGTGTAGGTGTTGATAGAAAAGAAGTAGTTGAAGATATGGTTGTTACAGCTATAGTTGGAGCTGGAGATGCTGAATCTGTAGCAGGTGAAATTTTAGCTGTTGATTGTAGTGATGCAAATGTGGAGGGCAGATCTGATAAACTAGGAGGTGATATTTCAGTTGTAGATGGCGTTTGTGCGGTAGGGGGAAGTATAGATGGAAATGATAGACTTATAAATGTTGAAATTGATTCTTGTGCTGTATATGATGAAGAGGAAGCTCTTGGCGTTGACTGAAAACCTGCAGTGGTTGACAGTTTTATTGCTGAAGATGTGAAGGGAAAATCTGTAGAAGATTCTGAAACAATAGAAGCTGAAACCGATGGTGTTGATAACATTCCTGGAGATGTAGATGTGGATAAAACAGCATATTTAGATGTTGATGAGTGATCTGTAGAAGATTCTGGGGAAGTAGATGGTGATAGTGTAACTGATGATCTTGATGGAGTTTCTGGAGATGTAGCTGTTGATGAGTGATCTGTTGATGTTCCAGGGAAAATAGATGGTGATGCTGTAACTGTTTGTGTTCCTGATGTTTCTGGAGATTCAGAAGTTGATGAGTGGTCTGTAGATGATTGTGGGGAAGAATATGGTGATCCTGTAATCATTTGTATTGATGTTTCTGGAGAGTCAGATGTTGAGTGATCTTTAGATGATTCTGGTGAAGTAGATGGTGATACTGTAACTGATGGTCTTGATGAAGTTTCTGGAGATGCAGTTGTTGATGAGTGATCAGTAGATAATTCTGAGAAAGCCGATGGTAATACTGTAACTGCTGGTGTTGATAAAGTTTCTGGAGTCTCAAATGTTGATGAGTGGTCTGTAATTAATTCTGGGGAAGTAAACAGTGATGCTGTAATGGGTAGTGTTGCAAAGGTTCCTGGAGTTACAGTTGCTGATAAAATATCTTGAAATTCAGATGTTGATGACTGTTCTGTTGATGATTTTGGTGAAGTAGATGGTGATGTTATAACTGAAGGTAGTGATGAAGCCTCGTGAGCTTTAGGTGTTGATGAGTGATCTGTAGACAATTCTGGGGGGGTAAACAGTGATGCTGTAATTGATAGTGTTGATACAGCTCCTGGAGATTCAGTTGTTAATGAGTGATCTGTAGATAATTCTGAGAAAGTAGATGGTGACGCTGTAATTGTTTGTGCTGCTGAAGTTTGTGGAGATTTAGATGCTGCTGAGGTTTTTCCAGATTCAGGTGTTGAGGAGTGATCTGTTTGTGCTCCTGATGTTTGTGGCAATTTAGTTGTTGATAATTGATCTGTAGTGAATTCTGGTGAAGTATAGAGTGATGGTGTAACCCATGATTTTGATAAAGTTTCTGGAGTTACAGATGCTGNTTGATAAGATTCCTGGAGTTACAGTTGGTGATAAAATATCTTGAAATTCAGATGTTGATGACTGTTCTGTTGATGATGTTGGTGAAGTAGATGGTGATGCTATAACTGAAGATAGTGATGAAGCCTCTTGAGATGTAGGTGTTGATGAGTTATCTGTTGATGATTCTGGGGAAGTATATGGTGATGCTGTAACTACTTGTGTTGATGAAGTGTCTGGCAATTCAGTTGTTGATGAGGGATCTGTAGATAATTCTGAGAAAGTAGATGGTGACGCTGTAAATGTTTGTGCTGCTGAAGTTTGTGGAGATTTAGATGCTGATGACTGATCTGTAGAGGATTCTGTGGAAATACAGGGTAATGGTGTAACTTGTGGTGTTGATAAGGTTCCTGGTGTTACAGTTGGTGATAAAATATCTTGAAATTCAGATGTTGATGACTGTTCTGTTNGTAACCCATGATTTTGATAAAGTTTCTGGAGTTACAGATGCTGATAAAACTTCAGATGCTGATGTCTGGTCTGTAGAAAATTCTGGGGGGGTAAACAGTGATGCTGTAATTGATAGTGTTGATACAGCTCCTGGAGATTCAGTTATTGATGAGTGATCTGTAGATAATTCTGAGTAAGCAGATGGGGACGATGTAACTGTTTGTGCTGCTGAAGTTTGTGGAGATTTAGATACTGATTACTGATCTGTAGAGGATTCTGTGGTAGTCCTAAAAATTGCGTCTTTTTTTTTTATTATTTATTTCGTACTGCCCTGAATAAGCTATTTCTCATAACAGATGTTTACATATAACAAGACACAATAATAAATTAACTTACACAAATGAACTAGTTCAAAAGTTTACATATGCTTGATTCTTAATACTGTGTGTTCTTACCTGGATGATCAACGACTGTTTTAATGTTTTGTGATAGTTTTGTGAGTCCCTTGTTTATTCTGAGCAGTTAAACTGCCCATTCTTCTTATGAAAAATCCTCCAGGTCCTGTATATTATTTAGTTACTTTTGCATGTTTGACCCTTTCCATTAGTTACCCTTTTTGACCCTTTCCATATTTGACCCTTTCTAACAGTGGGTATATGATTTTGAGGTCCATATTTTCAAACCTAAGACAACTGAGGGTCTCATACACAGCTTTTACAAAAGGTGCAATTATTCATTGATTCTCAGGAAGGCAACATGATACATTAAGAGATGAGGCTTGTAAAATTTTGAACAGGATGATCCATGTAAATTTTTCTTATTTTGTCTTCTGTGAAAAATGTAAATATCTTATCTAGCTCCTGAAGGCCAGCAATAAATGAAAAAAAAGATCTTTATTTAAAATAATAACAACTTACACCGATCATCCTGTTCAAAAGTTTACAACCACCTTGCTCTTAATGTAGTGTGTTGCCTTCTTGAGCATCAGCAAATATTTCCACCTTTTGTAATAGTTTTGCATGAGTATTTGTAATAGTTTTGCATCAGTTCTCCTCAGGGTGAAAAGATGGATCTCAAAATCATATAGCCACGGTTGGAAAAGGGTCAAATATGCAGAAAATGCTGGAAAAGCTTCATTGCTCAGGAAAAACAATTATCACAAAACATAAAAACAGTCATTGATCATCCAGGTAACAACACAAACTGTATGTTAAATTTTGAACTGGTTCAATTCAGTTGTTATTTTGTCCTGTGGACTATATGTATACATCATCTTATGTTATGTGAAATAGCTTATTCAGGGCAGTACTAAATAAAAAACAAAATGCAATTTTTATGATCCTCTTTTTTTTTTTTTAATTATTAACATTTTGCAGATTCTGCAAGGCATATGTAAACTTATGTTATGTATGAAGTATAGTTTGCATTTGTAGATTTATTCTTAATAGAGACTTATTCTGTTATTTTAGGAAACTATTTTTTAAAATGGTGTGCATATATGATATGTTGCAGATTGCCCCATGTTAAATGTTATGCATTTCCATTTCTCATTAGCTACATTTGTCTTGGAGCTCTGGTGCAGATATTTTTTTCTGTTTTTTATTTTTCTTATCCATAGCTGAACTGCTCCTTTAAGGCTATGATGCAGGTTTAGGATTTTGAGCTTTTGTTTATATATTCAACACTTCCAGCACATCACTGTCACTGAAAAGCCATGAAGGACAAATTATACTGATTCTGGGAACTTAGAGTCACACTGTTATGGAAAACCAAATAATAAAATGACTTTTTTTGTTTCTAGTTTTTTCACAAATCCAAGATAAAAAAAAAAAACTTGTTAAAATAGACAAAGATTATATTGTATAATATTATAATATAATACATATATATAGCATGCAGACATAGTTATAATCATATCAGATTGATATCAGTTTTCTCTTATTATTATTTTTTTAAATAATCACTTGTATATGTATGATCCTAATCAGAGACACTAAATATATGCCAATATCTCAGGCATTGTTAATAAATAACATCTTACCCGTTGTTGTAGTTTGTCCTTTAATCATTATAATACATCCTGTGACTAATGCAAATTTAAGCATCTTGCTGTACACTGATGTAGAAGCAACTTTCGGCATGACAATCCTTAAAAATTGTTTTTCCAAATAAAGTGTGTCGTATTTAGCTGTTTAACTGAATAAACTTTGAGGACTGACAGTTGCTTGGCTACTGTAGTGTTCTGACTTCAAACTCCACCCTCATCTCCTCAGAGGAAGAACAGGTTCTCAGGGAAATGCCGTGCTGTGTCCCAAATACTAACATCTGTGTTTAGTGTGATAATGTGGCTAATTTTAGATTTATTTCCCTAAACAGTGTGATATGCTTCTTGAAATTTGTTACTGTACTTAAAGGAAACCTACACCCAGAAATACATTAAATAAGTCTATATTTAAATATTTGTGATGTTTAAATATTTATGATATTAGTGATTCTGGTGCTAATTTGTGAGTTGGTGCGGCATTTTCATTATTCCCATTAGCAGTTGTGTGCTGCTCTTATGTCACAGGGAACATTGTTATTGTTATTGTTATTGCTAGTGCAGTTACAATGTTTTATGAGAGAAATAAATTTACTGGTCTCAAGCAAAAGGGAAAATGGCCAGGTTTCACTGTTATCTCCTAAAATACTAGAAATTGTTTTTATTCATCATTTTTAGCAACATTCATCATCAAATGTATGAGGAATCTAGTGTAGAAGTAGTGGAGACATTGGTGCACAAGAATGCAATACAGTTGTAGAGACTCGACTCAGCTAGTTAACAATTTATGAGGTGATGAGCATGAAAGCTGATGCTTTGGAAGCTGATCTGTTTGATTAGAGTTTTGGTAGAGATGAAGCAAAGGCTAATGCTGATTTTGACAAAGCGTATAACCCAACAAGGTTACACCAAAGAAAATACACCCTGAATGTAGAATTGCTACTCAGAAAGTCTGGAACGTCTGACATGGCATTAAATTAACAAGTACTAGCACTTTTAAATTAGTTATGGCATATATAGTGTACTAGTATTTGCTTTTGATCAATCATCATACAGACATATTCACTTGTTAAATCAAATCTAAAACATTATTTGCTCTTTTGATGGGGTAAATATACATCACTCATCCCTGTCAGCTGACTAGCTTGTTGTAGTGAGCTCAAAAATAGCAAAATACTGAGTTCCAACCAATGATTGTATATATGACTGGACAATATGGTGCCATTCACTCCCATTGTTTGTTTTTGGAGCCTTATATGGGGTCGAAATGGGAGTTTGGGGTCAAAATTGGAGCCAAAGTCTGCGCAGTAGAGACACTGAAACCCAAGCATGTGCATTAGAGACTCTGTGGGACTCTTTCAAAACAAAACTGTTTTTGCTCCCAAACGACTCACTGCTGTTTTTTTTTTCTCAAAATGAACAAATTTTGCAATATTTTGCCCATTTTATTTTAAATTATGCTTGATCTCATGCGTTGGAAAGTGATGGCACCATGTTCTTTTGCATATGAGATAAAACATAGTTTACTGGGAGGAGCTACAACACTATATTTTACTGAGTTAAAAGCATGTAAGATGTAGCATGAGTGTTGTACCTTTTCAATTGATTTAATGGCACTGTTATGACCAACAGATGAGTAATGGCACTGCAGAATATATTCATTTTTTAATTTAGCAGCTGTGGTTTGACAACACAGACACCAAATGCAACAGAACACAGATATTTTGAACTGAAACATTAATAATTTTTATCTCTCTTATGGTATAACACAGAATATATTTCACATACACTGCACAAACTGAAAAAATATAAAGATATAAAGTTACATGAATAATAGTCAAAAACATATATCCTTCAATAACAGTCCATGTTCAAAAAAATTTTTAGAAACCATGATAACAATAAATTTAATGTACCTGAAAATCAATATTTTTTCCACTGAAAATGACAGTTCTCTTTATTCTCTTGATTGTGATAACAGTGCATGTTTTTTATATGCATGCATGCATGCTAAACTATGTAAGACTGGCTGAGCAATATGTCATTCATCATCCCAAACTGATTACATAATACTGGTGCATTGACACAGCAGGTGTTTTGCCCACAGTGGGAGCAGATTAGTGGAATAATAAGATCCATTCTTCAGGCTTCTCTTTTATTTATAGAGCTTTAAGGAGGTGATCCTTAAGGTGATACTTTTTGGATCTTCTTCACTGTAATATTAATGTTTCCATTAACCTTAGACTGGATGAGTCGGGAAAACTGCAAAAAAAAAAAAATGTTAATTAATATTTGGACTATTTACTTAAATAACAAAAGACTTTGCCTTATGCATAGCCTTACTATGAACATATATGATGTCATAATCATATGCATGTTATATAGGGAATAACACACCACAGGCTGTGCTGTTATAGGAAAGTAATTAACACGGAGATGGTGCGATACAACCTGACGTGACATATACGATATGATAATTTCCCTCCTTTATTTTCCACTATACAAAGTCCATGTGAATTAGTTGTTACCACAGAAAATATATTAGAAAGAGCACATTAATATAAATTGCAGCAGCACTACTGTCATAGAAAATTAATCAACACTTTCCGATTCAAGAATTCAACCTCGTTACAGTATAAATTATACTGTACCACAGTGCTGTTGAATTCGGAACTCTGGTCAAAAAGTGTTGATTAAATTTCAATAAGAACAGTGCTAGTATTTATGGAAGGAATTTCCAGTGATAGTGCTTTGTAACTTTTGTGTTTATTATGCACATTAAACAATGATAAGACTTCACAACCATACAAACACACAGGAGGCTATAATCACAGTAATAGTAATAAAAGGCTAAACTGACAGCTGATAAACACACTTGGGAAATGACAGAAAAAGAGACAGAACCAGGAAATGAAAACAAATCATATCACAATAAGAGTGACATGGTCTGAGGGGATTTGGGACAGCTTTTAATAGTCAGTAACTAGTTTCTGGGATGGTAGAGTCTCCAGGACAGAAGATTGTTTATAACTGCTATAATATACAATAAGTTATATCAGGAAGTAAATTGATTCATGGATGTTCCACAACATTAAATGTAAATATAAATGGATAGAAATTATAAAGTTTCATTTATTAACAAATTAAAAATTGTAAATGTTATCAAACTACAGTGGTATAGGAGGAATAAAACACATCATGATGTGCTGTTATAGGAAAATAATCACTTCAGGGTCACTTTACACCACCCTGTGGTAGATTATTTTCCTATAACAGTACACCCTCTCAGGCTTTATTCCTTACTTATCTTTATTCTAACTGATACAAAAGTCACACAAATCTATGGGATACAGTAACCATAAATTTGGAGTATAGCACAAAGTGTGGCCTTACCTCCTCTATATAGATGATAATTTTATCATTGCTTAGTTTAGTGCCACACTGCATCCTAACCACTGCTTGAGCAAATGCTGTAAAATCTAGAGAAATCAAACAAATAAACAGAACAGTTTTAATAATAAAACACAACGTACATATAGAAATCTTTCATAGACTGAAATTTAACACAATGTCAAGAGTTAGTTTAGGAAAAACAATACTTGTTGATAGTGGAGCTGTTGGTGGTTGAAAAGTGATAGTTGGTCGTGAAGCGGTGGTTTTGTTGGTGGTTATTTTTGGTGGGGGTTTTGAAGTAGTGGTTGTTGGAGAATTGGTTGTGGTGGTTGTTGTTAAAGGAGTTGTAGTTGTTGGAGAGGTAGCTATTGTTCTTGGAGATATGGTTGTGATGGTTGTTGTTGTTGGTCCAGTTGTTGTGTTTGTTGTATTTGAAGGAGTTGTTGGTGTTCTTGCAGAGATGGTTGCTGTGCTGGTCATTGTTGTTGAAAGAGATAAAGATGTTTTTGGAGAGGCAGTTATGTTTCTTGGCATTGTTGGACTAGTGTTTGTGATGATGGTTGTAGTGTTTAGAGGAGTTGTTGTTGAAGAGGTTGTTGTGCTGGTTTTTGGTGTTGTAGAGGTGGTTGTTTTAGCAATAGGTGTGCTGGGGCTGGTTGTTGTTGATCGTAGTGATGCAAATATTGAGGGCAAACCTGTAGATGATGAGGTAGGAGGCAATACTTCAGTTGTAGATGATGTCTGTGCAGCAGGTGAAAATGTAGATGATGATGGACTTGTAAATACTGAAGTTGATTCTTGTGTTGTATATGATGAAGATGTAGCTCTTGGTGTTGGCTGCTGGTCTGCAGTTGTTGTCAGTTTTATTGCTGTAGATGTCAAGGGTAAATCGGTAGGATATTCTGGAAAGACTGATAGGGTTAATGAAGTTTCATCATATGTTGATAAGTGATCTGTAGATGATTCTGCAGAAGTAGATGGTGATGTAACTGATGTTGGTGATAAAGTTTCTGGTGCTTCAGATGTTGGTGAATGATCTGTAGATAATTTGGGGAAAGTAGATCGTGATGCTCTAAACAATGGTGTTGATGTTTCTGGAGCTTCTAAAACTGAGTGATCTGTAAACAATTCTGGGACAATGGATGGTGATGCTGTAAGCAATAGTGTTGATAAAGTTTCTCGATATTCAAATATTGATGACTGATCTGAAGATGATTCTGTGGGAATAGATGGTGATGCTCTAGCCAATGGTTTTGCTGAGGAATTAGGAGATTCAATTGGTGATTGATTTATAAACAGTTTTGGGAAAGTAGATGGTGATGTTGTAACCGATATTGTTGATGAATGTACAGGGAATTCAGATGTTATGTATTTTATAGATGATTCTCGTAAAGTAGATGGTGTCACTGTAGCTGATTTTGTTTCTGGAGATTCAGATATTGATGACTGATCTGTAGATGAATCTGGTAAAGTAGACTGTGACAATGTAACTGTTTGTATTGATGTTTCTGAAGTGGCAGCTGATGATGACTGACTTATAGATGATTCTGTGGAACTAGGTAATGATGCCATAACCATTACTGTTGATGACATTTCTGGAGATACAGATGTTGATTGTTGATCATTTGTTGATTCTAGGGAAGTAGATTGTGAAGCTGTAACCGATGGTATTGATAATCTTTTTGGAGATTTAGATGTTAATAGTGATGATGTAGATGATTCTGGGGACATAGATGGTGAGGCTGTAACTATTTGTCTTGATGAAGGTTCTTGATATACAGATGTTGATGAGTGATCTGTAGGTGATTCTGCAGAAGTAGGTGGTGATGGTGTAACTGATTTTGTTGATGAAGTATCTAAGGATTCAGTTATTGATGACTGATATATAGATGATTGTTGGAAAGTAGGTGGTGATGGAACTGATTTTGTTGAAGATTCTGAAGATTCAGATGTTAACAACTGATGCATAGAAGATTGTGGAGAAGTAGAAGGTGATGGTGTAACTGATAGTGTTGAATCTGGAGATTTAATTGTTGAATGATCAGTAGATGCTTGTGAGGAGGTAGATGGTGATGCTCTAAACAATGGTGTTGAAGTTTCTTTAGATTTGGATGTTGATGAGTGGTCTGGGAATGATTCTGTGTAGGTAGGTGGAGAAACTTCATCTGTTTGTATTGATGAAGTTCTTGTAGCTTCAGATGTTAATGAGTGATGTGTAGATTCTGCGAAATTAGATTGCAATGCAGTATCTGATTTTGTTGAAGTTTCTGGAGCTTCAATTGTTGAATTATATGTAGAAGATTGTGGTGAAGTAGGTGGTGATGGAACTAATGGTGCTGATATTTCAGATGTTGAGGAGTGATCTATCAGTGATTCTGCAGAAGCAGATAGTGAAGCATTAAGTCTTTGTGCTGATGCAGTTTCTGATGATTCAGATGTTGATGAGTGATCTGGAGATGATTCTACAGAGGTAGATGGTGATGTTGCAAACGATTGTGTTGATGAAGTATTTGGGGCTTGAGGTGTTAATGAATGATCTGTAGGCAAGTCTGGAGAAGCAGGTGGTGATGCTGTAACTGTTTGTAATGATAACATTTCTGGAGATTCAGATGTTGATGATCGATCTATAGATGATTCTGGTACAGTAATTGATGTTGTAATGGTTGGTGTTGAAGACGTTTCTGGAGCTTCAGATGTTGATGAGCCATCTGTTGCTGAGTCTGCAGAAGCAGATCTTAATGCTGTAACTGATTTTGTTGATGAAGTTTCTGCAGATTTAGATGTTGATGACCGATC
>CM074955.1:10879529-10895498 GCA_037577455.1 Pangasius macronema
ACCTCTCTTTCAGAAACTGGCTTGACTTACCCTGCTTCCTCGGGTTTGAGATAGCTCCGTTTCTGAAACGGAAAACCAAGAGTTTCCCACATTTCAGGGTTAACATACTCAGAGTTTTCACTTAACCACCTTTCTGAAACGGGCCCCTGTACTGCTTATCCTACACATGGTCACGGGGAGCCTGGAGCCTATCCCAGGGGACTCGGGAACAAGGTGGGGGACACCCTGGACAGGGTGCCAATCCATTACAGGGCACAAACACACACATACCCCGGACTATCTAGAGATGCCAATCAGCCTACAATGCATGTGTTTGGACTAGGGGAGGAAACCAGAATGCCTGAAGGAACTCCCCAAAGCATGGGGAGAACATGTAAACTCCATGCGCACAGGGCAGACACAGGAATCGAACCCCCAACCCTGGAGGTGCGAAGCAAACGTGCTAACCTCTAATCCAATAATGAGAATATAATCATTTTAATAAAATAAAATTATGTTTATTGCTGCTGAAGCTAGTGGAAATCAGAAATCCCTCATTCTTATTGTACAAGAATGCTCGATAAAACTCTCACATCTACAAAAATAACAGCAGTCACTGTGTAGTGTAAATATGAATGGATCGCCTACAGCAGGGTTAATGTCTAAAAATGTAATTTGTATTAATATGGTAAGACGATATTCATGTCACTTTGAAACAACTAGGAGAAATTAATGCGCATGAATGTGAAGGATGATGGTGACGTTAGTGACTTTTATTTTGAAAACCTCAGCCATCTAACTAGCTTAGAAGCTTCTTGTTACAGTATTTTTCTCTGCACGCATACCCAGCAGCTAGTTAGTGCTAAAAAGATCATACTTCTACAAATATCTATCATCTACAATGCTGAAAATGCCTACAAATGAAATATCGGAAGGTACAGATTTTAACAGGATTTAAAAATTTCTGGCAGCATTTAGGACCTGTGCCGTTAGCATATGCTAACTAGAAGTGTTATCTTATAGCTGTTCATTTTAGCTCATTTTTGTTTCGTGCGTTTGTGCACTGAATTAAGGAAAATGAACTGGGCTTAACATTTTACTCAAAAGACATGTTTGAGATTATTATATTCGCGTGGAGAGTTTAATCAAACTCTGGCAGCTGTCTGCATGAAGCTAGTCAGCGCGTAAACTAGCTTAATGCGCTAGTTCAGCTAGCTGTTTTTCCTTTTATTTGTTACGACGAATTTTAGGTTTAGTCTGTTTTAGAAACTAAATATTTCCTAAATATGTGTTAACATTCTGATGACTGAACACACCTGCGCTGCTTCACTATTACATGGCAGTAAAAAATTGTGTAGTATTTGTACCATATTGTACATTAGATGCTATATATTAGAGTTTGTATGCATTGCAAACCTTAAAATAAATTCTTATAGCTGTAGGTATAGTTCTTATGTTTATAGAAGAACAGATGTAATATAAGACTACAATCTCCTGTTTTTTATTCTCACTAATTAATTTGGCATGCTTATTTATGTTTTTTTTTTAAATATCTCCAGAGATAAAAAAAAAAATAAAGGAAACAGTTTATACATTGCATAGTTTATATGTAAGGAATAAAACACTGTGTGTTGTGCTGTTATAAGAAGATTAGCAATAGCAATTAGATATAGAGTTACTCTAACCACCCTGAAGATGATTATTTTTATAACAGTATATCCTGAAGTGTTTTATTCCTCTTATACCACAACATTTAATGTTGTGGAAAGTTCATGAAACAAGTTAGTTCCTGTTCTCAATTAGAAGCTATAAACACGTTCTCTCACCAGCCTCTCTCTCTCTCTCTCTCTCTCTCTCTCTCTCTCTCTCTCTCTCAGTTTGTCATGTTACTGAGAATCTGCAAAGCGTAATCTTCTCTGTCCTGAAGATGTCAGAAAGATTAATGTAGTATGCTATATAATTAAAAAGTTGTCAGTAATGTTAATGTTTTTGTCTCTCTCCTCAGGTTGGAGTGTGTCTACTGGTGTGAAGCGAATGTGTTGTTGAGCATGGATAGAGATTTAATCAGGCAGTCCGTGGCATTTCATGGGCAGAGTCTGTTTACTCTGTTAAAATGTGAACAGAGTGAAAATCCTGACTTTAAACATGTCACAGCTGATCTCACCAAATCTGTGAACCAGAGGTACACGCTGAGTTTTTTTCATGATCCTGATCTGAGAAGTGATGCACATTGGTTTATTAGGTTGAACATATAAACTTTAGCTTTAAAACTTTAGCTTTAAAGGTGTTTTTTTGTCCTGAACTGTTTATATTAGATGTGACTTTAATATCATGGGATTTCCTAATTGTTTTGTAAATTGATTTCTAATTGGTTCCAGAGACCTAGTTTTAGAAGCTTCTGCTGTGTTTAAGCGGAATATTAAATTAATTTTAAAATGTCCAAATTAAGAAAAAACTGAGTTTTGTGCCTCAGACCCAATAAAGGAGGCATGGCTTGTGTGTCCATTAGTCCAAGTGAATCAGTATGGCCTGTGTCAGTTAGTCCCAGAGAAGAAGGCGTGGCTGTCTCTCTCCATTAGTCCCGTAGAACTAGGTGTGGTCTGTGTCCATTAGTCCCAGAGAACTAGGCATGAACTGTGTCCATTAGTCCCAGAGCAAGAGGTGTGTCCTTTGTGTCACTCCCAGTGAAGGAGGCATGTCCTCTGTGAGTCAGCCCCAGTGCAGGAGGTGTGGCCTGTAGTGCTTGAATCTAATACTTTTATCTTTTCTACTCAACCAGTTAACTAATATTTATATATTATACATCTGATCATAAATTATATTTCCTTGGAAGGAGAAAGAAGAAGAAATACCCCTGGTGCTTTATTTATTAATTTGAATGTGGGCACCTCATGCCAACACCAACAAGAAACCAAGATGTAAATCCAATGTGTTTGTATCCAGCACTTTTTGGAAATCCCAAATCTTAGCTGCATAAAAAAAAAAATGTTTAGGTGAAAGGCAGAGAGGTTAACAACTGTTGACTTGGCATCCTGTAAATTTATTATAAAATTGTTTTTTTTTTTTTGTGATGAAATTATCAAAGTGAGTTTTTCTGTTAAAATGTTCTGGTGAGTACTTAACAGTTGATCTGATACAGTTTTAGTTTTTATAGCAGCACATTTGTAACCGTTATCCTAAAAATCCTCATTCAGATGTTTGTTTTGGCACCCATTTCACAATCTTCATGCATAGTAGATGCACCAAGGATGTTTTTAGAAATTGCACTTACTGCTATTTTTCTGTGTTTAACTGTTCTAACAGGGATAAAGAAGATGACAGTCCTATTGTGGAACAGTTTATTGCAAGGAAAGCAGACCTTCTGTTTGCTCCATCGTGGAAATCAACCACACCTGGGGAAGAAGAGTGGCAGGAAGAGACACAAGGTTATTTACACACAGTTCAAGTACATAATCAAAGCTGTAAAACCCTGAGTACTTAAAACCACCCTTACAACTGTAATATTTACATCTCATAATTAACTTTAGTTTATGGATTTTTGTCACTGCAATTCCTAATATTTCCAGTAGGGGGAGTTATTTTTGCAACTATTTTTATCACACGAACAGAAAATCAGTAACAAACAAGTCTAAACAATCACCCATTTACTTACAGTTTATGAGCTTAAAAACTTGAGAGTCAGCATATAGCTGTACAGTGATGATGGAAATAAAATAAGGTCAAAGTGACAAAATAAGGATTGTAGGTGTTCACCTTGTGCATGTGTCTTTATAGCAGCATTACACCTTTATGTTTACTATTCCGCCTTCAATTACTTTTTTAAGCAATAATACATTATATTTGGTGTCAGAATATTTTTTGCACCATATATTTTTTTTTGTATTAGATTGACCTATTCAGGGAAATATTGTCTTTGCTTAGTAGCACAGTAGCACAAGTAGCGCATGATTTAAGTCACTTGATCATCATTGTGGAAGTTACTTGCGTTTGGATGAATCCCAGATGACTTGTAATTTGAAAACACTGTATAGTAGGGCTGGGAAACATGCTGATATAATATGATATTGTAATAAATTATGCCACAATACACTTTTTTTGAGATGGTGGATATAGTGATTTTTTTTTCTTTTACCTCTTTAAATGATTTCATTTAATTGTTTATTTTTTATAGAATTACATTTAAATAATTCCCAACTGAGCAGAAGAACAGATGTTAAAATGTTGTTCTTCATAAAAAAAGCAAAATGTTATGCTAAATAAAAGATAATCAAATATTGAATTTTATTATTTAAAGCAACTCTACTGTTGTTATTGTGTATCATAGAAATGTCTTTGATATTCATAATGATATTTTTTTCATATCATCCATCACTTGAATTTAAAAGCATAACAAACCAATACTTGAGTATTTAAATGAAACACACCAGCCATAGTGTTATTATAATAATGATGAGGTCTTGTTTGTGAAATGCTTGATGAAATGTTCATTTTGTTAGCGTATGAAATAGAAATCTCAGCAGAGATGTCTGAAGTGTATATGATGCTGATTTCGCAGAGCCGTATGCCATCATGCCTCCTTTGGAGCAGTTCATGGATGTTTCTTATAACGAGAGGAGAGATCTTTTCTACAGAGATGTGGAGCGAGGTGATGTAGTCATCGGCAGAATTACATCAATCCGAGATTTCGGGTTCTTTGTTAATCTTCTCTGCACTGCCGGGGGAATGGAGAGGGATGTCGAAGATCTGGAGATCATGGTACTTTAAACAGGATTTACACCTTGCACCATAACTGAACACTCACATTTACACTACATAACTGAGAGCTGTTTTTTGTGTTCTCTTTCTCAGGGTCTGTGTCCAATCAGAGATGTCCCATCAACTGGAAATCACGATGATCCTTTGTCTTATTTCCAGATTGGGGATTTGATTAGAGGTACATTTAGTGGTGTAACAATGTACTCCATCCACAATTTGCTTCCATTCATGATACTGTTTTCATGATTCAATTCAGTTTGATTCTCAGATTTTTTTTAAAACCAATTTTAATGAATTATGACTGAAAAGACTCTCTTTTTTTCACCTCTGAACCATAAACAGTGCAAAACAATGCATTTTTGTGTGCATAAAACTAACTGATTAAAAAAATTGCTAGCTCTTAAAAATGAATAAATTTATGAATTCTCCCCATAATTGATTGAATAAACAAACTGACAGGGGGAGAATGGTTGGTTGAAAGACAATGTAGTAGTACTTGAGGTGTCATTTTAACTGGAACTGAAGCTCCAAAGTCGGGATTGCAGCAGTGTGAGATTGGTGTCATTCAAAAACTACTGAAAAGAGCTTTTTAATGGTTATATCGTGGTTGTGCAATTATATAATGCGTGTTGGTCATTGTGATCTGGAGCTATTGGGCCCAGCAAGCCCTCATCGTCCACTTTAATAGGAACACCTGTACATTTGCTCATGTATGCAGTTATCTAATCATCCAACCACATGCCAGCAGGGCAGTGCATAAAATCATGCAGATACAGGTCAAGAGTTTTAATTAATGTTCACATCAAATATCAGAATGGGGGGGAAAGTGTGATCCCTGTGACTTTGATTGCGGCATGGTTGTTGTTACCAGATGTGCTGGTGTGAGTATTTCAGAACCTGCTGATCTCCTGGGAATTTCACACACAACAGTCTCTAGTGTTTACAAAGTATGGTGTGAAAAACAAAAACATTGAATGAATGACAGTTCTGTGTGTGGAAATGCCTTGTTGATAAGAGAGGTCAGAGGAAAATGGCCAGACTAGTTTGAGCTGCAAGGAAGGATAAAATAAGCCAAATAATTACTCGTTACAACCGTGGTGAGCAGAAACGCATCTCAGCATGCACAGAACACCGAGCCATGAGGTGAATGTGTTACAAGAGCAGAAGACCACATTAGACTCCACTCCTGTCAGCCAAGAACAGGAATCTGAGGCTATCATGTGCACAGACTCAACCAAACTGGATAGTTGAAGATAAGAAAAAAAAAATAATAATAATAATAATAACCTGGTCTTTCTCCAGTCTTCAACTGTCCAGTTTCAGTGAGTCTGACATAAAAATGTTTCTGTAACATGTAAAATGTTTTTTTTCTGACTCAGTAATGCAGAATTCATAAAATAATTATCTATAACAAATTTTGTCCTAAAAAAAATAGGGTGCCTAAGACTTTTGCACAGTACTGAACATTATATTATTTTTAGAAATATTTAAAATTACAATTCTTTTGTAAAGATATCATGCCTTTTAAGACATTTTTAGTGTGTACCTACTAAATTTTATGTTACTATATATATTTTAGAAATCCTTTGTATGTTACACATTATATAAATACAATTCTTGTTTTTTTTTGTGGCATGATTCAAACACTTTCATTTTAATAAATGTAAATTTCCAGTGTAATTCTTATCTATTACTAAATTTTCACTTCAGTATATGACATGACGAATTAAATTAGAGTTACCCTTTTATTTAAGATTTTAAAACCCACATTTTAACATGACTAATGCATTTTAGGCGTATTATCTAATTTTGTGTAGCTGGTGTGAAGGACATCGACCGCTATAACGAGAAGCTGACGATCTCGCTTTATTCCACCTCTCTGGCCTTGAACATGGAGCGAACCAAATTGGGTGTAATAAGCAAAGAAGATTTACCTCTTCACTACACGTAAGATGAACTGTGTGTGCTCTTTGTCGTCCTCTTATTGAACTGAGGGTGCCAGTACTTTAGTCTTAGCAATGAAAGTTTAAATCCATTTCTTTGTTAATTTTTGTTTGTTTGCTTTCTTATTCATTTTTCCCTATCTAGTACATGAGATTTAGCTCTAACTAGATGTAGATCACCAACAAAAAAATAATAAACCAAGCTAAATATCAAACAGCAGTCAGAGAGCAACTGTGAGTAAATTTAAAAAAATAAATAATAGTGTGATAGAATTATGTTTACTCCTGAAGCCATTAAAATAAATAGTGAGAAAAAAGACAGACAGAGAAAACGATAGAAAGGCTGTACAGATTAGAACATTAGATTTTGTGACTAATGTTTAGCCAATCAGTGATCTGTATTAGTTCTAGCTCCGCCCATATGTCCTCAGTGCCTGACAAAATGCAGGATTACAGTTAAGTTGCTGGGCTGAAAGTACACTGTCCATGGGGAAAACGCTACAGCATTTGTAGGTCCACAGTTCTACACTGCAACTGTACAAAAGTATTGGCACCCCACTACCCTGGACTAGGTTTCTCAGCCCAGCATTATCTCTGAGTGGTGGTTTATGTATTTATTTATTTATTTTTGCTATTGTTCAGTCGTGGTGAACAGGTGACCACAGACAGCAGAGAGTCGTACGAGATGTTACTCCAGAGTTCACTTGGCTTCTCTAACCCGTCCAACGTAGACTATTTGCTCGGCAAGCTGGGAATCAGCGACACACAATCTCACTCGCTAATGAGAGGATTACAGAGGTATACTGTACTATTTTTTTTATCTTGTAAATACCTATTTATGTCTATATATATATATACACACACATATATTTAGATATGATAATTATATGTGGGGTATAAAGTATATAGTTGATGTTTATTTGTTTTATAGTCAACATTTCTTGGAAGATGATTTTGCAAGTGCAATTCGGAAGAAGCAGTCTGCTTCCTGGGCATTGAAATGGTATGTATGACATGCACCTTATCCATGTCTTTATTTTATCTAACATTTTTATCTTGCGAAAACTAAAAATGATGTGGAAACTCATTTCCTTTTTGCATCTTTTGCAGTGTGAAAGCTGGTGTGAATCATTTCAAATCAGGCCGCCATGTAGAAGCGATGAATGAGTACAACAAGGCTTTAGAGATCGACACCAATAACGTCGAGGCACTTGTAGCACGTGGCGCTCTGTAAGCTACTCCGACTGAAATCTAAAACAATTCACAATAAAATTTTTCATTTCTCTTCCGAAGTACACAGATTTGATTTATTAATACAAAACCTTTATCCCAAATGCTTTCTTTTTGCAGATATGCCACTAAAGGCAGCTTGATGAAAGCTATCAGTGATTTTGAGCTAGCTTTGGAAAGCAGCCCAACACACAGGAACGCTAAGAAATATCTGTGCCAAACACTGGTGGAACGAGGTGGCCAGTACGTCTACACACTACTAAGACTTTCTTTAGGAAAAAGAAATAAAACAGAAATATATAAGACAGTGCTGAGATGTAAAGCAAGTGAAATGGATTTTTTATTTTGATATTTAAACTTTCAACTGGATGTGAAAAGTGCCAGTGTACAACAAAATAGTTTATATGTTTTGTGCATGCTAATTGATTGTTTTAGGAAGTCTGGGGATCTTATTCTAATAAGAAATAATTATTTAAGTATGCAATTGATGTCTGGTCTCTCCTCATCAGGCTGGAGGAAGAGGAGAAGCTGATTACAGCAGAAGGGCTTTATAAGAAAGCTATAGCTTTAGACGACACATTTCATGAAGCAAAGGAAGCACTGAGGAAGCTGCAGATGCACATCCAGGTGAGCTGGAACATCTCCACTTGAATCATCTGTAAGAATAAAACTCCTCCTGTTTGTCAGGTGTTCAGCGCATTTTCAGGATAGGCGGTAGACATAGTATTGTGTCAGCTTTGTTTTCTGATGTGGTAACGGTGATGGAACAGATTGTTTTGAAAAAAAAAAAAAAAGTGCAGATTTCCAGTGTTTACATTACAGCTTTATAGTGCAGATGTACAGCTTTACAGTGGAGATTTGTAGATTTACAGTAAATGTAATATTTATACTGCAGGTTATAGAGACTCTGAGGCTCAGAGTGGTGCAACAATACAAAATTGTTTGATGAAAAGTTGTTTTTTCGTTTTGACAAGTTTTATGAAATTTGTTGGAAAGTTAAAAAAAATTAAGAAATTAGAAATTTGCCTTGTCTTGTTACACTGATGAAATATTTTTGTTATTTATGTGTGTCTTTGATCTGGGATGTTTAACCCTGATTGCTGTTGGATGCACAATCCTAATCACACCGGTTCGGCACAAACGGCATCTCTGGAAAACCTTTGGACTGAAACATCACCGGTTTGTATTCTGCTGCTTGCACTGGCTGGTAACTGTATCTCTGTCTGTCCTATGTCTATTCTTAATTCGCACAATGCTGTCTCACATTCTTGATGTCCTGCCATGTCCTGATGCTTGGAATGTCGATGATCTGCTGGAATGGATGTTCATGGACATCTTGTTTTTAAAAAAAAAAAAAAAAATTACTGAATTTTCCTGCATGCCTGGTTTATCACTTTTATGTGGTTTTGCATTTCCACTGTGCCAATTGACTGCTTTAAAGAAAACTCTTAAACTGAAAGCCGAAGAGGCTGCAAAGGAGAAGGAAAAGCAACCAACTGCGGAGACGAGCGCAGAAAAATTACGTAAGATCTTAAAAGAAGAAAAAAGGTAATGACTGACACACTTGTACACACACAACCTGGAGCCTGGCTCTGCATTTTTGTTTTTATTCTTATTTTTCCAACAGGTATCTGACCATGGTTATGATTACTGTGTCTGTAGTGTTTAAACTCCCCCTGAACACTATGGCATATTGTTTAAATATTTAAACTCCTCTTGGATACTGATTCTGATTATTTAGCTTAGGTTGTTTTGGTCAAATTTCTGACTAAGGTCATGGTTCTTGGTATTTATAATGAAAGTAAAGGTGTCCAGATGTTCTAAGGCCTTTTTTATTTAAAGGAAACACAGTAAACCATTTCTAATGAAGCATTATTATTGTGTAATAGCTTAATGACATGTTCAAGGGGAATTTAAAAAAATAATTTTGATCACACATTTTTTAAAGAAGAGTTAAGGAATTAAGGAGTCCATAAAATTGACTTTCATCCAGGATGAAAAAGAAAAGGAAGAGGTATGACTCCACGTCAGAGACGTCCTCGAGCTCTGATTCCTCCAGCGACGACTCGTCCAGTCGCAAAAAACCCAAAAAGCGAAAGCACAAACGCAGACGCTCCTCACACAGTGGTAAAAAACACAAGCAAAGGGTTTCATCACGTGGTGAGGAGGAGGAGGAGGAGCACTACCCTGTTCCTGCTAACACCTCAGCATCCTTCATTAATGAGAAACAAACCCTCATTAAACTGCTCGATGGAGAGAACAGAGCTGAACAACGAAGACTCTCTCATGAAAAAAGCAGAGAAGGTAAGTTTGAAGATGACCCCTTCACCCGGAGCCCTGAGACTGAGGACAGGAAGGTCAAAGGTCAACATGCGTGTCTCAGTGGTTTAAATGGCCGGGACAAAGACACGTACAGAGATCGCAGAAGATCTGAAGACGAACACAGCACTCGGCTGGAAAGTTGTAGAAGCTCACGCATCACTTCCTGTAGGAAGGATTCCTCCTCCTCGGCCTATTCAGAGACCTCGCGCAAATCTGACTCGCGTGATTTCGACTTGCGCAAATCCAGCTCTCGTACGTCCGACTCGCGCAATTCTCACTCATCTGACTCTCGCAGATCAGACTCTTATAAATCTGGAAGCCATGGGAAATCAGAGGTCAGGGAAGGGAATGATGGGAATGATCGTAGATTAAGCAGCAGTGATGTGAGCAAAGCCTCGGAGGGAAACCAGAAGAAGAATGTACCCACCAGTTTATTGGATATCTTTAATCAGATTGCTGAATTTGAGAAAGAAAGAAAGCAGAAGAAATGAGTGAAATGCTATTTTCTGTGTTGTCACAGTAGCTTCTCGCCTTGAAGGAAAAAATGGAGATGGAGTGATAAACATGAGATAACCAAGACCTGCCAACCTTTACACATTCTGTGTAGGAGCTTACTTTGCCCAGGAATATTCTGAAAGAAGTTGTTAACACCCCCCAAAAAAAAAAAATAAAGAGGCCTCAGTTTTCCTACATAAAAGATGTGCTGATGTGCCATCCTCATCCATGATGTGCCATAGCTAAAATTAGACACGCATACACGTAACAACAGTTAAATATATTTGTTACATATTAAATATATTAGAGGAACATATTAAATGAAATGATTGGGACAAAAGAGAAAAAAGGCTGACAATTTTGATCGGAAAAAACTTATAGTCCTACAACAAAGTCTACCTAATCTAACTTTACAACAAAATCTAACTTTAAAAAAAAAAAAATTATTGATAACAGTAATTAGAAAGTGTTTAAAAACGCTGTTTGTTCTACTTCACCGGTTAGCACAGACATGTTCAAGCAGCAGATCAGCAGATCACAATGTCGGCCATGTGGAAACATTTTACGCTTTCTACCAATGGACTTTAAACAAGCGATTTGTAAATGTACGATTTTGAAAACATACGGGACTAAGCATTATTCCTCTTCAAGGTTGGCAGGTCTGGATATACTGATGATGCCTTGTAATAAACAAACATGATGGTACCATGTGTTAATGTAGCAATTATCACTTCTTTATGTGTTGTTTTTTTTTCTGAAATGAAATGCCTCCTTGACAAAAAAAATTGTATTTAGCAAAGTGGTTCATAGGTTAAAACTACAGTCAGTACATTTCAGTACATCCATGCAGTTTGTCGTCACTTTTCTCAGAAGAGGGCTATAAATTGTGCAGAATGTAATCTGGTGTGGAAATGTACTGATTGTAGTTTAGCTGATTATTAGATGTACATCTGTCGACTTCACTCTGATGCTTTTTGTTTCTCTGTCAGTCTGATTAATGTTTTAGGAATGTCTATACAACATGTAAACCAATATATCCAAGCATCTCCTAATAAACTGAGGGTTAAAGCAAAAGTAATTTGCTTAATCTTGTATAATTTTTAGTTAAACTGTTTATAACATATAAAAGACTGTGCGCTAATAATAGTTTTATAACAGATTAAATCAGATATAATTAAATATTCACTTTGAATTATGCAGCCCGAATTTAGAGATGCTCCATGCTAAACTGGTGGCTGTAAGCTTCATTCTTCACTGTTGGCAACATTAACTTTGTAGCTTTCATGCAAAAATAAAGAAACAAACTTAACACTATACCGTATGTTGTATAAGAGGAAATGGTGTCTGTTCAGTTTTTCAGATTTTATCATTTGTTGTCATTTTATCAAGTGACAACAAAAAAATAATTTTTTATCAAGTTTTCTTCTAGACCTACTGTAACATGTACTAAGGTTTTTGGTCTCTGGTAGGCCTGGGATATGAAATTACAAAATTCTGGTTACTTAGTTTGTTGAACCTTTACCGGGATTAAAAGGTGAGAAAAGAAAAAAAAATAATAATAAAAAAACATTTTACAAGAAATTTATTAATTATCCAGTAGAGGGCAGTTCAACACAACAGCACAACCTGAAACCTGATAATGTAATACTTACACAATATTAAACTAATCTTTAACATACACTTGCCTTTTTGTAATAGATATTTTGATATTAACTGTAAAAAATATAGTAGTTTTTAATAATACAATAAGTAATTTCTAATGCAGTATTGTCAGTAATTATAATTTGATCCTGATATTTCTTCTTAACAACTAATATTAATATAAGAATTTTGGTAGTGTTTTAATTATTATCAAAAAGCATGTAACAAACACATACAGACATGCAGAAATGATCAAAAGAGTGATTGAATGTATCAAGTTCTGCAAATTTTTCCTTTCCTTTTTACACACAAGATGTGTTTTTAAAATATTGGTAATGGGGGAAATTAGTGTGTGTGTGGGCATGTTTATATACCTTGGTGGGGACCAAATGACCTCACAAGGATATGAATACATTGATTAACTGATTAACTGAAACATTCAGAATATTTGGCTGGTCACCATAAGGAAAACTTTTTTATTTTTTTTTTATTAAATTCAAGATTCAAGATTCAAAGAACTTTATTAACTGATTCAATTTTGGAATGGATCCAAACAGGGTCAAGGTCCCAGCAAGGTCAAATGTCTGCAGTAGTTTTTTTCAAGAAGTACTCAACTTGGTTAATAAGGATAAGCCATAAGGATCTTCAAGAGTTACACCATTTTAATTTAGCCAAATAGCATTTCCTGTCTATTGGTGCTAATTCATAATACGTGGATGACATTTTATCTGATGTCAGTCCAATTCCTAAATGAAATTCTTGCTAGAATCTTTAATCAGATTATAACCAAGTATCATCGGGTGCTCTGGTATTTTTATTAGCGTGGAGTTTATGGTGTTTCAGTCAGGAGGCTGTTTATGTAAGCAGCATTTCTAAGACCGCTGTCTTCCTTAACTCAGAAAGATTCCTTAAATCTGAAACGATCCAAAAATTCTGTTCACCAAAAAATTGTTGGTTTCTATAAAGTTCTAAAAAACATGAACAAAACATGCTGACCCAAGTTCTTAAAAAAATGTTATATTGTAACCCATTTTGTATGTTTTTTATATTTTTGTCTTTGTGTACTTTAATTTATTTTTTTTTATTGTAATGCAACCTTGAATATTTATTTATTTGTTTGTTTGCAACATTTTTTTCCTTTGATGTGTGTGTGGTTTACATGGTAGCTACGTATCCTTTTATTTCTCAACAACAGCCATCAGCACTCCCCCCCCCCTCTTTTTTTCTTCTTCTTCGGTCTGGAGAGCAGGCTCTCTGAAGGTCCTCTGATGACCTTGAGGAGCTCTTATGAGTTATTATTAATACAGAATTATTTAAGTGGAAAACTGCACTGAGCTCCTTTCAGAGAAGAAATTAAATAAATCAAAGACCCTGAACATGTTAACAAATTGGCAAATTGAAGGATTTTCTGACCTGAACTTTGTCTGAGGTGAAATTGGGTCCAAAAAAAGAAAGAAAACTTTATAGAAACTTTAAAGAAAACTATAAAGAAGGAAAAATATGGCCACCAATAAATAGCAAGTCTGAAGAGTTTTGCCTCAGCCTGTCAGGAGAAACATCAAAATATCTTGTTAACTGCTCATCTCAGTCCTTTAGTATGACAACAGAGCTACCTTCAGGAGAGTGACGGAGTCACAAAGTCACCCCAAAAATGAATCTGTAAAATTTAAATAACACAAAATGCAGCAGATAGAGGGAAACACCCTGTTGATCAGTCATTAGATCTGAGTCAGTGCACTGGACGTTTTATTTTACTGTACACACTCAACAAATCCATCCATCCTGGGTACTGCTTATCCTACACAGGGTTGCATGGAGCCTGGAGCCTATCTCAGGGGACTCTGGGCACAAGGCACGCGACAACTCATTGCAGGGCACAATCGCACACACTCACATGCCCATTCACACTAACAGACAATTTAGAGATGCCACTCAGCCTACAACTCATGTCCTTGGACTGGGGAGAAAACCAGAGTACCCAGAGGAAGCCCCTGGAGCATGGGGAGAACATGCAAATTCTGTGTACACAGGGCAGAGGTGGGAATCAAACCCCCACCTGGAAGTGCAAGGTAAATATGCTAACCACTATGCCACCAAGCCCTCCAAGCAATAAATCATATCATGATAATTTACTTCTTATTATTATCTTCTTGCTTCTAACAGAGGTAAATAATGAAGTTAATGCCAATGTACAAATTTATTTCAATTTCTTTAAATAAATAGTTTTAAATTAAAATTAACCTTTCCCCCCGAAACAAGTAGTTTCATCACCCTCATACCCAGGTCAAGTCCAAAGTCAATTACATTACTCAGCTCATATCATGAGCATGAGGTTCCTGTTCTATGCAGTGATTACCGACTGGTGAATGTAAATTATTCACCATAAGTTCATAATTTTGATGTTTTCTACATGACCATGAGTGCCATCTTTTAGAAATCTTTTAATCTGTGAGAAATGTAAATGTTCCATTAACAAGTGACAAAGACGACAACAGAAAACTTAGTGCTCGTGTGTGTGAGTGTTTTGGAGGGGGGAGGGATGGGTTGGTGCGGGGTGCAGATCATCTCTGAAAGTTGTCCAGCTTGGCCGTACAGGTCTGCTTTCTATTCCCTGCTCCTTAATCCCATTTAATGGAATACACTTGTAATTGCCCACTTAGTCTGGTTCCTGTTGGTCTTGCTTGGCTTGCTGGAAGAGTGTATGTGTGTGTGGTTGAGTTTCTTGAAGAGTTAATCCTGCCTCCCTCACTGCATCTCTCACAGCCACTGACCCACAGCAGCTTCTCATACAGCTGTGTGCTTCTCTATGGATGACCGAATGGTGTGTGTGTTCATGTTCTTAGAACTCACATTGGCACTGAATTGTAATGTGATGTGTGTGTTCTCAGGGAGTGACACATTTTTGGATAGTAACACAGCAACTCATGTACAAATCAAACTGTATGTGTGTGTGAGTGTTTAGTGGGGGTGTGGGGGGAGGGTTTGGAATAGAAAATGTATTGTCTGTCTTGTATCAATATTGAGTGTATTAATGCAGATTGGCTCCTTTTTCACCATGTATGTGTGTGTATCAGGCATTTGCCAATGAACCATGAATTTCCAGACTGTGTGTGGTATCTGTCAGTGTGTGTACATGCCTATGTAAGACACCTTATTACATAAAGAGGGATTTTTTTTTTCATTGTCATTTTTCATAAATGAAAAAAAATCATTTATGATTTATGACTTGTTCTGGAATGTTTAAGTCCCGAACAAGTACTAATATACATTAAAAGTATTTTGATCATTTCATGTGTTTAGTATGTGCTTAAAGTGATTATTTTTTATGCTGAGCTACATATTCTGCTACATGTCCAGTGAATATATTTTATCTTAGATTGAGACCTTGTTGCCTAATGAACATTAGGTTAATGCTCCTAACATGTCCATTTTACACTACACTACTAATATACACTATATTGCCAAAAGTTTTGGGATGTTGGTCTTTATATGCACAACTTTAATGACTTAAATGACATTCTTAATATGTAGGGTTTAATATGGAGTTGGCCCACCCTTTGCAGCTGTAACAGCTTCAACTCTTCTGGGAAGGCTTTCCACAAGG
>CM074955.1:10895598-10914013 GCA_037577455.1 Pangasius macronema
GGTGCTTGATTTTATACACCTGTGGTCATGGAAGTGATTGGAACACCTGAATTCAATGATTTGGAGGGGTGTCCCAATACTTTTCGCATTATAGTGTATAATGTACAACAGAAATTTTAGTAACAATGACAATTGATAGTAGTGCCCTTGTAACATTTTCGTTTAATTTCTTTTTTTAATCACTTGTTCCTTCATATAACCTTAACCAAAGAGAATTGTGTTTTTAGCATTGTGACTTCTAAGACGTTTCCAGTGATGTAGTAATAAACATCTTAAATATCTTAACTTCTGTTTGGGCTTTGTGCTTGATCCTCTTTTAACTTTTTTTAACACTTTGAATTCCTTCAAATTCTTAAAAATATTTTTTCACTTTTAACTAGCTTTTATTTTTTTGTCTTACTTTTACTTGCATATTACCTTTACATTACTTTTATATTATTGTATTTATTGTATTTTTATTCTGTTTACACACCATTGTTAAATATTTTATTGTTATTATTTTGTTTCTTTCACTGCTATTATTTCATTATTATTTGCCTATTTAACTATTTTATTTTTGACTCCTGTTTAATCACACTGTGAAGTTTTAATCAAATGAAAGGTAAGAATCAGTAACTTTGACAGGTTTCCATGAGCTATAAGCATGAAATATGCAAAATTCCATGCAATTTGTTATCTCAGGTAATAACTTGACGCATCTCAGAGTAACAGACACACAGCCTAATGGTGGCAGTCTGTAGACCTCTTGAGCTCTTTCTCTCATCAAGAGCCTGTAGGCATAACTAGAAGCAGAGAGAATGTAATTAGAGAGTTTAAAAACGCAGACGAGAGCAAGCTGCTGCTGCTGCACGACTATTAGAGGAATTTAGCAGGGATTTGATGCTTCATTTCCACCAGGGCTTGTTGAAGCTTGAGCCTAACCCACACATATACAAACACTCATAGCTTTTAATGACGGAGTGTGTGTTCTTCCTCAGACACTCCTGATGGGTTCAATCGTCTGGAGGGATTTAAAGCAGCAATGCCACCATTGAGGAGGTTTTCAGATAATAGACTGAAGCTATGAGCTATTAGCCTGCTGAGTGTGAAAGTGCTGCTTTAAAATACATATGCTACATTTACAAAAATCAGTCACTAGTGAACGAAGCAGTATTGGGCTTGCATAGGGTCATTCTTTACTTTCTGCTTTGCTATTTTCCTAGCATCAGAAAATCATCAAATAACCTTGATGTACATTATCAGTCATACTTTCTTAAAGATCCATGAAGTCATTGAATCTTTTCATGATTGAGATTCATTCTTGCGTTCAGTGAATCCATTGAATCCCATCTGAGCTTCTTCAGTCAGAGCTGAAGATTTGTACTTTGTACACTGCTCAAGTTCTCTGCATAATTGTGAAAACAGACAACTAAATGAATCTGTGAATGAACATGAATGAGTCAATTAACTAAACAAACTTAAATGACCTGAGTCACTTATATTCAAATACAGAGTGACAGGGTGGTGTGATGAAGCAGAGTTACTGTTACTACACCAAAGTGGATAATTTTTCTATAACAGCACCTTCCCAAATGTTTTATGCCTCTTATACCACAGCAATGCCAACAATTATAGCTTTTTATATATTAAAGAAATACATATCACACTTTTTAGCCAGTTATTATTACATTAATGTTGTTGCATATCTATAAAACAAGTTATTTCCAGTTCTCACTTAGGTTATAGCAGCTATTATATAGCAGCCTCTCATTTTCTCTCTTTTGTAGTTAAGACCAAAAAAAAAAAACTTGTGCAAAGCATAAAAATTCATCTGTCTGAAGATATCGAATTTACCCCTGACTTTTACAAAAAATGGTGACACTGGATTCCATAATTCCATAAATGTGAAACAAATGACCCCTTACAGAAAACCTCACCATATCAGTGATTTTTTTTTAAATATAAATTTATGTGGAGCATCTGTGGTACAAGTCCCTGTGAAGTCCCTGTGTTACTATAGAAACAGTACTATATTATAAAGAGTATGTTAATATAAACCTGACCAATCAGAATCCCAAATTCAGCAGGGCTGTGGTGTAGCATTAGGTAAAATCTTTTAGGAAACATATACGGCATTTTATAGACGTTCTAGCCATTACACAATGATGTTTCATAATTATGAAATCCAAAATCATATCACACCTGAGCCTGCGTTTTGTTTTTTTTTTGTTTTTTTTTACTTTATATAGACTACCATATTGAATACCAACAGAATTTCTGTGGAAAAGGTTAACATACACACTTACTTTAGCTATTATAATTATCAAATACTTAAACCTTCTGTTTAAATAAGGATATGTGTCTGCAGGGAGGGGAGCACCATCATTAGCATTTCATTCTCAGAGTCTTTGAAGTTCACTAAATTCTCGCTTGGCACAGAACAAGCCGATGGTCTCTCAGGTGTGTAAGAACAGGTGTGTGTGTGTGTGTGTGCATGTCTTTCCTTGAGGAGTCCAGGTGTGGTTGCCAATATTATCGTCAGACCTGGAGCTGAACCCTAAGTGTCAATGACAATTTGAACAAAATCAAACCAGAGCCTATAAATGTGCAATAAATGTGAACAAGTTCATGGCAGTAAATCACACATGTCCAGCGCATGCTCTAAAATGTCAGAGAGGAAAACTATCTCAGTTTAGCATTAAATATGCTTGCTAGAATGAAGGAAACATCCTCAGTGTGTGTTTGTTGTGTTTAAGACTTTAAGAAGGAAGATGCTACAGAGAAGATTTATGCATTACAATACATAAATGCTGCTGTCAAAGACAAGAATATTTGAGAGACAAAACAGACAAATGGTGTGGTCAAATGCAAGTGTACTCTGCAGGTAAACTCAATATTTTTGCTTAGCTGTTTGCTAATCCTATGCAACAGGTGATCATTTGGAGATTGCAAGTTCAAATTCTGATGATGCCAAAGCCATCTGTGGTTGGGAGTCCCGGAGAGCAAAACTGGAACCAAGCAATCAATAACAATAAAACCGCTTCTCAAACAGTGTGTCTCACTGCAGCTCAGCGACAAATCCGAACCCAGGGTGACTACTGAAAGGCACAAGTAATAAAATACTCAGAATTCAAATAAATGATTGTGAATCAAATCCATGCATCTCTGATTTGATGTTAAAATTCATGAGGCTTTTCTTCAGTGGATTATTGAACACACTTACTAAGTGGCTACACACACAGGCAAGGGTGCCAGTTTGTCAATCTTTAGTGAAAATAAGTCTGTCCATCTATCTGTTTATCTATCCGGTTGACTGTCTATGTATCTGACTGTCTTTCTGTATGTTTGTATATCTGTCTGTCATCAAGACACAGGTGAAATGTGTTTTACTGTAGATTTGTAGCTAAAAGCTGCTCCTTCCTCTCAACGTTTCTTTCTCATGTCATTTTTCTTTGCTGCTGTTGCCTCTGACTCGTTCATTAGGAATCTAAATCTAGTCCTTAAAATGGTAAAGCAACTTGCGTAATGTTTCTTTGCTGTTTTGCCGAAACACGTCCTGAAATCATCTGGAAAGAGCATGAAACGTCCTGCCAAATGACTTCCAGGGGCTGTTGGTACCTGCATGCACCTTAATCCACAGAATTTTTGTTATTTTTCTGCTTAGGTGGCAGAGAGGAATCGCTCGGAGTGTGTCTGAACACACCTGCAGAGAGAGTGAGAGAGAGAGAGAAAGAGAGAGAGAGAGAGTGGCCTCCAACGATGCTGCAATCTGAGAAAGATATTAGCCACTCCAAGAAATGTAACACACACACTGCTCTCCATCTCTCTGGCTCGAGGCCATGCTAGAAAACAAGCCGAGACAACAATAAAGCTGGAGAGTTTATTTAGCATGGCAACATGAAAGGCTCAGAAGTTCTGTGCTCTCTGAAGATGTGTGAATCGATAAAGCTTTGAGTTTGTAGAAAGTTCAGATAATTGGTGAACATTTAAAGCAGAGAGATGTGGGGGTGTGGGCATGTGTGTGTGCGTGTGTGTATTCCAGTGAAAGTGTGAGTGTGAGACAAATCCAGACAACACAGTTCCATTCAACTCTATCTATCTATCTATCTATCTATCTATCTATCTATCTATCTATCTATCTATCTATCTATCTATCTATCTATCTAATCTAAATATCCCATTTCATTTCTGATTATTATTAGTGAGGTCATCTGTGTTGTGTTGGATAAATAGTGGTGTATTAGTGGATCAGATATTTGGCCCCTTTATATCCTCCCTTTAAGTGTTTGTGTGATCAGCATCTTTTTTTTTTTTTTGCTCTAAGGCAAATTTTAATAAAACAGGTGGATGCTTTGTTCCCTTCAAAGGCCGTTTTGAAGTTTGTACATTATCAGGAGCCGACAATACAAAATTGCAAAACTCACAAATGTACTAACCACACCCTGCCCCCATCAGGAACCCAAAAACGCTGACTTCTGTCTTCCTGCAGATCAAACGTTTTCCTACAAAAAGCACCCAGCTCAGTCCAACTCCAATATGAAGAGGCTGACAAGAAAACGAGGGATTTTAATAACTTGCCAAAACATCAGTGTTTTCATGCAGGCTAAGTCAGTGCAGTGGACATTAAAATAACAGATTTTGCTATGGCAGAATAAAGGGATAGTTCATCTAAAAATAGAATTTAAAGAATTTTCCCATTACTCAGATGCGATTAGCAGAGACAAGTGTGGTGTACAGTGTAGTGCCTCTTTATGTTCTGCACTGGAGCTATGAAAATACATTCTTTAAAAAAAATAACACTCAAGGCTTCTTAGGTTCCACATTGCTATGCTATCAATTTTTCTACCTCACATCACTGAAGCCACTCTATGTTGGTTGCTGGACATTGGTTCCTATATTGAGTTCCTGTTGATTGCCTTAATTACTAGTAGCTAGCTACAGAAAAAAAAACCCACATTTAACAAAAAGTTAGATGCAATCTCATTAAATTTTTAGATGTCTTGCTCATTTTGGCCACAATTCAGATATATTTCCTGTTAAAAAAAAACAAAAAAATAAAAATAAATACAAATAAAAATCTGTAGCTGAAAATAATGTTTGCTCTTCTGTCTATTTGTGGTGAAATTTGTCTGATTGGATATGTCAAACACATCAACTACAACAAAACACTTGGAACTACGTATCTGTGTGTGCACACAGCGCATAAGTATTCAATTTGCAACAGTGAAGCATGGTGCTGGTGGCATCATGTTGAATGTTACTCATGGGTTCTTGGTTGCTTCTCTGACTAATCCCCTCTTTACCCATTCATGTAATACTTATGCAATCCATAACTTTGCAAATTATACAGATTTCCCCACACTTCACTATTTTGGGTTATTTTGTGTATATTGTGTACATGACATAAAATCCCAATTAAGTCCATTTCAATTCCAGGTTGTAACACACTACAGTATAGAAAAGTTCAAGGGGAATGAATACTTGCTTTATCCAAATGCTAAACTAAGGATTCATCTGTTACACTGAGCTGCACCTGAGAGAGGGAAACAAGCAAAAGAAAGAAAGAAAGAAAGAAAGAAAGAAAGAAAGAAAGAAAGAAAGAAAGAGAAAACCTCTGCTAGCAGACGAATGTGAACACACAAACACACAAACACAAGAAATGTGGGTGGAGAATTAAGCACTTTAAGATCCTGCCAAGTTTCAACAACGCAACGCTCACTGGCGAGAAGTCAAACAATATTAGCAAAATACTGTATGTAATTACGAAATCAAAGGGAAAAACACGGAAACCAAAAGAGAGCCTGGGAGCGTGAAATAATAAATATGGATTGATCTCAGTTATGTGTGAAAAGATGAATGAAGAAACAAGTGCTTTTAACAGCCTTCCAATGTATGTGTGTGAAAGTAATGGCCGCCAATTTATAACAGATTTATGTTATAAAATAAAACCAGGGAAATAACCCCTGTGTGTGTGTGTGTTTGTGTGTGTGTGTGTGTGTGTGTGTGTGTGTGAGAGAGAGAGAGAGAGAGAGAGAGAGAGTGAGAAAGGCAGACAGACAGGTGTTCGTTACAGATCCTCAAGGGAAAACCTGAGAACAGTACAGTGTTTTTCAGTGCTCAAGGTTGCTTTCCAGCAATGAAGAATAAAATTAGAGATAAAAAAAAAACAGTAATAAAATGGTAAAGTAATGGTAGACTAAAGTATTAACTATGTAATAATCTAAAATTTCATTACATAGTCAAGTTAGCTTTAATTATGTTGCACATTTAAGGACAACAAGTGTGGCTGAAAAAAAAATAAATTAAAAAATGAATGATTAAAACAGTAAAAAGCTTTAAAAGACAAAATCACAGAAAGCCTGCATTTAGTGTATGTTATGAGTAATGCTTGCTAATAGACTACGATTTTTTTTTAAACATTTTGATTAACATTATTATTAACAGTTATAATAAGATTTTTCTGGAAACCAATATATCAACCTTAAAAATTTATTTAATTTTTGACACAAAGCCCTGTTTTGTGTTTTATATTTATAAAAAATGACCTTAACCAAACTTGCAGGTAACAATTTTTATTTATTTATTTATTTATTTATTATTATTATTTTTTAAAAGTTCTCTAGTTGCCTGTATCAGAAACGTTTCCAGTAGAACCAAAGTAGATTTTTTTTATGCTTAATTATTTTCCCATTAACCCTAATCTCCAAATAATTCTTCATTATATTCTTCTTAATAGAACCTGCTGCTGTCTTGGTACAAGGGTTCTCTAAGGGTTCATTGGCTAATTAAGGGTTCTTAGCCTACAAAAATGGTTCTACTTGGAACCCTCTCTCTTAGGGAAAAGGTTTCCCCAGAGAGACAAACAAAGAACCCTAAATTTCCTAATCGGATTTCTAAAATAATCATATTTGTTTAAAAACCTTAAAGAACCCTTAGAGAATGCTTTTTTTCTCAGATGTTCCTGACCCAAACATAATCTTATATCATCTTTACAAATTAACTCAAAATGTATAAACGCAACCTGTAGACTAGTCACGTGAGTTTAGAGCGACTGTGTGCTGCAGTTCTGTGTTTGATCAGCAGGTGGCACTGTGCATCTACCAAACACATCCTGAGGGAAACCCACACACGCCTGTGTCAGCTTCTGGCTCTAACTTCATACACACTTTCTTTGTATTCATTACACTCTGACTAATTTTACTGCGTTAATTTATGGGCCTAAATTTGGTATAAATAGATTAAACACAGAAAGAAAACATGCGGTTCAAGTCTTTGTGATATAACCAAACAATAAGAAAGTAAATATTTTATATGAGTTTATTTTATAAAGATTTTATTGAGATTGTTTGTTAAAATCAGTTATCAGTTACACTCAGTTGCAGTGTGTGCAACTTCTAGCAAGTGTTAGTTTGTGCGTTCATTTAATGAAGCTTCAGTGTATTTAACAGCAGAAATGATTGGTATAATCAGCAAATACTCAATGTGTAGAGTGAGAACATAGACTGAATTATTAGTTTTCTGCCTGTATTTATTTATTTATTTTTTTTGCTAAAGAGCAATACACTATATATTTGGAGTATTTGAACTATTGCTAAGCCTAAATGGAAATTTTTTTTTTTTTTTTTTTTTTTTTTAGGAGTGATGTTTTTCATATTTATACCTTGTACTTTATTATATTTGTAATGTACGTGTTTTCTGTGTAAATGCTGGGGTTTTCTTTAAGTCATGTTTTTAATTCTGTAATTTTTCCTGTATTTTTTAAAGTAGCTTCAGTAAAGCTTAGTAGTTTTTAAATAAAAAAATATATATTGCCTGGGTATCGATTTCAGCTGATACTCAAGGATTCAGTACCAGTATCAGAAAAGAAAAAGTGGATAGTACTGTAGTAATTATAAATGGTGAAACTAAATGGTAAGGGACAAAATTATCGATGACATAATGCACCTAAGTTACCTGATATTAGACTGATACAGTTTGTATCAATTTATATGTATTTTTGCCTGTATGGGTTTTAGTCAAAAGCTTAAAATATTCCATATTTTTTACATCATATGTGTATTATATGTGTATATATGTATTTTTACATTCATATATGCAGTATACTTTCTTTCTGACATATATTTAAATACTTGGTTGCTATTAAATCAATTATAAAAACTAAATATTTACCGACGTGTTGTGTGCGAGGCAGATCAGTGTGTTTGTGTGAAATATTAGCACATATGCTACAAGCTACAAGGAGCCCAAAACAAGACATTTGTGACACAAAGGGTGCTTCTTCTTTTGTGTACTTTATATTTACGTAAATGCAGCAAACCAACAAAGCTGGCAGGTAAATTTGGCTCGTCTTTTTTGTGACAGGCCAGGAGGAGCTGTTTGAAAAGCGCAGGGAGGTTTTGTAGTTTGTGAAATGACGGCTCTGGAGGAGATCAATAGCGTCAGACTGCCACAACATAAATGGATAAGTAGCCATCAATGCATGAAAGACTTTTTTTTTCAAGCCTAAATTGATCTCCATGTTGCCTTCAGGCTGTTTGTGCTGCCCGTCCGCTGCAAAAATACAGACCTACTGCTGAGAAAATGCCCTGACTGCACTGTATTTATATGAGTGTCTGTGTGCATGTGTGTGTGTGTGTGTGTGTATGTAGCTGCAATTTTCAGTTTCAGAAGGTTCAGTTGAGGCCTGTTTTTTTAAGCCTTCTATGAGCCCTAGGGAGGTGTGTGTGTGTGTGTGTGTGTGTGTGTGAGTGTTTGTGTATTGGGTGAAGATCACAAGTTCCATACAGGTGTATCGTGACAATCAGCCATGTGGATTGATGCCTTGTGGTTTTTTTTTTTTTTTTTTTTGGACCTGCGTGACTACGGCGGCCGAGCCGAGGAAGCCACGCAGCTGTGTCTATGGAAATTCTTTGTGTGTGTGTTTGCTTTTGGCTCGCCGCAGCGATAGCACTCGCTTACGAGATGTTAATCCCTCTTGAGCGAGAGCGGAAATTCTGATAGTTTCAACAAAAGTCTTCTTCCTTGAGTTCAGTTGATGGACTCTGTGTGTGTGTATGTGTGTGTGGTATAGCCTGTGTGTTATTTTTTTCATCCTCCAAAAGAAGAACACCTGATACACAAACACACATTGTACTTGTTGATACTTCACATCGAGGTAAATATCGGTTCTCTGGTTCTCGGATGTTCTCATGCGTGGAGTGGGTATCTTGCTGTGTCAACACACCGATCGGAGAAAGCTGAGAGATTTGTGGCTCTTGTTCTGGGAGGATAAAAAGCTTGTCTATGGTGCAGTCTGACATTACACACAGCTATTGAGTACTTGTTTGTTTTTTATTGATGTCACCGTCTGAGAGATTTGTCTGTTGGAAGCTTTCTCTTTGCCACAGTCGGTGTTCTGAACCCTATTGTAGACGGTTTTACAGAAACAACATAGGCATGATGGTGATGAAATCTGATCTAATCTGGTAGCTCTGTAGCTTTACCGTTAGCATTATTCTTTTCGTGAACATATCTGTAGATAATGACATCACAAGTGTCAGTTACAATCAGTTGTGACATTTTTAAAAAGCATGGTGGCCAATGAGATTAAAGAGTCCACTTTAAACTAAGTTATACAGTTTCCTGTTTAGATAATAACTTGGATCCTCACTCAGGGCCTTACTTCTGGACATCACTATGCACTACTTACTACCTGATTTTTCCTCTTATACATTATAGCAGCTATAAACAGTCCTTCCCTCACCAGCCTCTCTTTTTTCTCTCTCTTGAAGTTAAGACAAAAAATGCAGCTTGTCATAAAGTCACAGCTTTACAGCTCTGGCCTGCCTTTACAAAGCGCTGATGCTGGTGACTTCTTCCATATGTGTTTATAAATAAACTTCTCCTTAAAATATTTTTTTACCATATCAATGATTTAAAAAATCTGTTTATGTGCAACGTCTACCATACAAGTCTCTGTGAATGAGCTGTTACTATAGAAATGATAACGCATTAGAACAAGCACATTAATATAAACCTGTGATTTTTTTTTCAGCTGCACTACTGTCAGTCCTGCTGTTATCGAAAAGTAATCAACACCTTCTGACCAAATAGAATTCAACAGTGCTGTGCTTTAACAGAATTTAGTGCATTACAGTTGAGCATATTTAGCTACACATTTACCACAAGTTTGAAATAAGTATAACAGTACTAAATTATTTTTTAAACAACTCCTTTAAAACGTTATCAAAAAGTTACATTTCTAAATGTAAATCAGACAGCATACATGCAGACGGAACCTTTAATCGAGGGAGGAAACACAGGAAAAAAGAGTTCCTAGCTAACCAATCACATTCAATTAAAGCCTGATAAAAGACACTTGCCATTATTAGAGATACATCCTTGCAGACATTATGGGTAATACACACACCCACCAATACTAACCCTGTAGTAACTGCTATCAGAAAGTCTTGCTAACATTGATTCTATGCATTCCAGCATTTGGAACATTTCTAAAAATTGACCTTCACCAACTAGACTCAAACTTTTGGACTTTAAAAGTGTTTGGAATGGAGCCATAAACCCAGTTGGAGAAAAATGTGCTGTTGGGCTGTAATAAGAGCTGAGAGACAAACATTCTGTAAATGTATAGCAACACAACAGTTAAGGAAAGACAGTTAAATGATGTACTTTATAGCTAAAGTTAACCATCGGCAGCACTGCAGGACTGTGTTTTATACTACTGTTACTAAAAAGCCTCCTGTACCTTTCAATTGCAAGGTTAAAACAAGACTCCGCACTTTTACTAACAATTATAATCACTGTGGTTAATAGTCTATGTAATTAATAATGGTATGTTAATACAAAAAGTATTTTTAAAATTTAATTTAGATTTTTAAAAATTAAATTCATTTATCAGTTTTAAAATCATTTTGATTTTTAAGCAACATTAGTACAACATTAATTAAAACTAATATAAATTTACAACAATTTGGTTCAAACATTTTGGTCAAAAATGTGTTGCTTATATTAAAAGTGTACTGTTCATGTAAAAAATCATTTTCAATTTCATTTTGGTTAATGAAAAAAGCTAAATAAAATATAATAATTAGTTATTGAAAAGATGTTTTACTTATTTTTGTTTTATAAAACAAGCTGTGTTTGATATTGAAGATATTGTAATTTTGCAATATTTTAAAATATTTTAAAATATTTACGAAAAATGAATAAAGATTAATTATATTAATATTTTTGTTTTTGTCAAGTACTTTATGTTAATAATAATAATAATAATAATAATAATAATAATAATAATAATAATAATAATAATTGAATAGCCTATTATATATATTTTTTGTAATTAGATCATTAAGATTACTTTTTTTCTGGTTACTAAAACTATATTTTGATTAGTAAAGCAAACTGTATGGTTGAAATTAATTGTATAATGCTAATATGAGAATTGGATGAAATTGCAACATTATGGTTTAACAGTTTTATAAAAACCATTTTATATAAAAACAAAAAATTTTATTTTGGTGAATTTTCTGTTCAATGGATAAGGGTATATTGTTGAAAAATCGCTGTTTTTTTTGTTCTAGCAGCAAATTAAGGCATTACAGTTGATGTTGGCTCTTTAGAGATAAATAATATCAGACCAATTATTAAAAAATTACTAATTAGTATGTTAGTTAAGGCATTTTTGTGTTTATATTTATTAAAATGAGCAGTGTAGTGAATGTTAATGGTGCAGTGTTAGATCAGTACCAGTAGTAGTGATTATATAATGATTATATGATATAATAATATGCTTATGTAACTGATATAAGGTCAAATTAAAGAGTGTATGAGGTTGGATTAAGGAATAAATGCAGATGTCGGAGTGCTGATGATGAACAGTGGAACAGTGAGCTGCCAGCTCTTGGCTCAGCTCCTTTGGCTGTTCGCTTTATTTTCATTTATCTTCTTCAACAAGCTGTCAAAATCTCTGCCAGAATTCTCTGAGCTGCTGGCTCACAATCTGATTCTTTCTGTGATTTGGGACGAGGTCGAGGAGCATGACCTCGACGAAGCCCTGGACATTAATCATGATCTCCACCATTCTCAAGCCAGGTGAAGATGCATGATGGGAAGTGGAGTCAGGGGTCAGAGAGGTTTAGTACTCTGGCGATGTCCCACTGTTCAATAGTGACAAGTAAAGAAGATGAGTAAGTAATAATAATAATAATAATAATAATAATAATAATAATAAATATTAATATATATTAATAGAAAATATTAATAGAAATATACTGCTTGAAGCCATTTATCACTGTTAAACCTGAAGTACACCCAGAATGCATTGTGGGTAATACACACTCACTTGCTTGGCTACAGGAAATAACTCAGTATTCACCTTTTTCTTCATGTCTAAATTTATCCATGAGTCATAGCCGAAGCCAGTTTTGTATTTCCAGTTATAGCATTGTTTATACTGTCAGTAAAATTATCGTAGTGGAATTAGATGAAATGGCAAAAAAACAGAGATGGATCTATACTGATGATTTAATAACTGTTTAACTGTCAGAGCTTATTGTTTGAGTAAATGATATAAGGATAGGGCTAGACATATAGGCCTATTTTCAGCCAATTTTGCCGTTCAGTGTATATTAAGGAAATACCCGATTTCATATAATGATTGGTTTGATTTTTTTTTTTAAACCTACCTATCAACCAAAATCCATTTGAATAATTCTTTGATTTTTCAAAGAATTCAAATAATACTGTGTTGTGTTTTCTATATAATATGCAGTATTCCATACACTTTGGTATTCTGTACACTTCAGCAGTGCATAAACCTCAGTATTCCATGCTCTTCAATATTCCATAAACTTTAGTATCCCATACACTTCAGTATTCTTTACGCTTTAGTATATACACAAGGATGAGAGTGCATATTATTATTTTTATAATAAACAACAAAAAAAAAACAGGATGTATATAGCTACATCAACAAACAAATTATTGAATAAAATAAGATACAGTTTTGAGGTTAAATCTAGCATCCTAAGGATTCTTCAGTTTGTTCCTCTGGGGGAATCTTTAAAGTTTCTATGTAGAATCCTACAACAGAGTGGTTCCCTATCTGAAAGGGTTCCAACAAGAACATTTTTAGAAGGCTAAGGACCTTTATCTAATAAAACCTTAATACCCTTTTTCGAGGAGTGTATTAGAAAAGGTTTTAAGTAGAAACCTGGGATGTCAATAAAACAGCCAGTCATTGATAAAAAGTGAGAAAGTAAGTAATCAGTGTTAGAGGTGTGCACTGGGTCACATGACTTGGACTTGAGCCAGACATGATTGGACAAAATGGAAAAGGACTCGCAGGCTGAGATTAACTTGATCTTGAGCCGTTTGACTCAATATTATTTCTGACTTCTGATCAGGATCCATGCAGAGAAGATGTTGGTGTTCCTTTTTCTAATGTACGCCATTAAGTTTAGCACCGAAGAAATATTTTTGAGGAGAAAATTGGATTCCTTTTGTAAGCTGATGGTGTAAGAGACTGTGATGTGGTGATGGTGTACAGTAGAGCTTGTGTTGTGTGTGTGTGTGTGTGTGTGTGTGTGTGTTAGTCTGCATTCCTTCTTAATTACCAATGACAGCTAGCAGTCAGAAACAACAGAGTGTTTAACTGAAGCTGACACTCGGTTTTGTGAACACCTCGTCTAAGAAATGGGTGTGCTGTGACCTTAACGACCTCCAGCTGAAAAGCTGCCACACTCGATAGTGTGCAACCCTTACAATCTGCTTCAATCATTTCGCACTGTAAACCTGTTCAGAGTAAAATACTGAGTGACGATGGGGTGGTGTGATGAAGTGGAGTTCTTGTTACCACACTGAAGTTGATTATTGTCTTATAACAGCATGGACTGAAGTGTTTTATTCCCTTTATATCACAGCAATTTGCCAATGAGTACAATTCTTTACTTCTTTGTTTGAACTTCTTTGTATGAAGAATGGCATCATACTTTTCTCAATTTATAGTTATATTTAATGTTAGTTCCTATTCTCATGCACGTTATAGCAGCTATAAAGAGTCATTCCCTGTCTTCTTTTTTTCCTTCTGTCTTAAATTTAATGTAAAAAAACTGCAGCTTGTCATGTTACCAAGCAACCGCAAAGTGTAAACTCATCTGTCCTGAAGATGTCAGAAAAGTTACAGCTTTACCTTGGACTGTTATAAAGTGCTGACCATGGAGCCCTTGAGATCTCCTTACAGTGAGGAAAACTTCACTATATCTATGTTTTTTTATCCATTTATGTATCTGCCATTAACGATAACAAGTGCGTTAATACAAACTGGTCATTTGCAGCTTTATTATTGTCAGAGCTGCTGTTATAGAAAACTAATCAACACCTTCTGACCAATCAGAATCCAGAATTCAACAGCATTGCTGTATAGCTCTTTGGTGCGAAACTAAAATGAATGGATTTTTTTTACTGCTTTTAAATATGTTGTGCACTTTATTGTCATCTTGCTGGGTGCATATTTTTCTTCCTGCTTGTGTGCCTACTATTAGTTTGTGATTAATCTTTACTGTAATCCACTGAAGGCTCTAAGCCTTTTTTAAATTTTTAACAGCATGTTTTTTTAAAGATGTATTTGAGCATATGTTCAGGGACAGCATAAACATGATCCTTCAGGGTTAATACTGAATTATTTACTAAATATTGAATATATTCACCTACAATTAATAATATTATTATATTTCAGTGAACCGTACACTAATTGTGTAATTTCAGTATAACATTAGAAAAGTCAACACAACCTTGTTACCCCTAAGGTTACTCTTATCATCAACACTGAGCAGTCACATGAGCACACTATGCTTCCTTTCTTGACTGGTCTGAAATCTGAACCCACATGCACTCCGAAAAACACAATCAAAGGACGGATTAATAATCTTTTATTATCGAAGGGTGCGTCAGATCCTCTAAACGTCATTTTAACCGTGCACGAGAAGTTCTCAGACATCCTAAAGGTCTCAGGGGCCCGGCGTTGAGGTGAGCACGGCCCCGGCGTGTGGTTTTTTCCTTTTTCTTTCTTTCTTTTTTCTTTTTCTTTTTGTTGTGCATTCGTGTGTGTGGTTGGCTGGCATGGTTTGAATTTCGAAGCGGTTGTTTGCTTTTGGTAGGATGAAAGCGAGACGGCGAAACCTGCGTTTGCTCACCTGGAGCTGCCGTCCGTTCAGGTGCGTTCGTAAACAAAACGGTGGCTCAATGCTGGAAAGCTGCGCCCTCAGGCCCTATGAAAAAAAAATCAGCTGTTTGAGCTTTGATCTTTACCTTCAAACCTCTCTCTCTCTGTGTGTGCGTGTGTGTGTGTGTGTGTGGAAAGGGATTAGGTCTGAATCAACAGGTCGACTGCAATAGGTGTCAATTTGGGCCTTATTTTCCAACACACAAGCAATAAACTGAAAATGATTAATGTGGTGTGTTATACATATCATACAGCTGAAGCATCCTATAAATCCTGAGGCTCAGAAACTTCAAGGATAAAAAACACTCTGTATCTGGAGAATAACAGGTCTGATTATCACACTGTGTCTCCCCGCCACCCCAACCCCCCCTTATTTCTAGCAAGCACGCAATAGAGATCAAACTGGAAATTGTAATTGTTGTGTATTATCAGGTGTATTACAGGTGAAGTGCACTATAAATCTAGTGATTATAAAGTGTCAGGGAGATGAAAAGGGGGCCAGATGAATTCACTCGTCTGTAGAACAAGTGCAATTGACATGATTCTTTTATTTTTCAACATGTAATATAGGTGAAGGACACATAAATTGTACACTTGAAAAACTTTAAGTATATGAAAGTTCTGAAGTATGAAGATCGCTGACCTACTGTATTATTAGTTGTATTGTTATCATCTGATTTTTTGTATTTAACTCATAATCACGGGGTTGGGGTAGAGGTGGTTATTTTATATTTACCTTTAATCTAAATTCTATTGACCCTCTTAAAATAATAATAAATGATCACAAAAAGGGAGATCATTTTAACACCAGGTGTTGGATTTTTCTTCTTAACTTCTGATGCTCACGCGACAGAGATGAAACTGAACGCCGTAATTGTGTGTTATCAGGTGTGTTACAGGTGAAGTGCATTGTGAATCCAGTGCTTATAAAAAGTAAAGGAGTAAAGAATAGATGAGTTTGTTCAACTGCAAAACAAGAAACTTTTGACCAGTAGACATGAAACAGAAAATTACTGATGTTCTTTAAGTTGGAATACAGATAAAGGGCACATAGAAAGGGTGTAAGATAAAGATTATTTCAGTTATTATATCTAAGTATTAATATTTTTGTAATATCTGTATTTTTTTTATAATAATAATAATAATAATAATAATAATAATAATTGGATTCTGTGACTTACTTTAGAGAGAAGAGTTTTAAAAATGAATGTAAATTAATTTTAAGGATGCACCTGTGGTGTAAGGGTCCTCAGTAGTGTGTACTATCTATCTAGGGCACTAGCATTTATATCTTTCAATAAAACTTTTCCCTTTTTCAACACCTGATCCTCGAGGAGCTCCACCGCTCCCAAAGTCGAGTAATTGCCGCTTACTCAGAGATTACTCTGATAAATTACTCAGCTAATTGAAATAATGGTATTTGCCAAAGCTGGTAATTACTTCCAAATAATTAACCACGTGTGATTGAAGTGCCTCAAGAGCGGCTAATCAAATAATTTGACCTCGCAGATTTGATTTGAGACATTTCGTAGTGAGTGTCTAAGCGTCATCCTGTGAGGAGGAACGTTGTGCCCTGGGGTGCTCATTTACTCGTCTTGTTTATTTATTTACCCTCAGGGTTTGTTCAAGCGGTGGCGTTTACGATAAAGCTGTTGTATTTCCTTTGTTAATAACATTCCCACTTAGCATATCAAACAACACAGCAACAATTCCTGCTACAATGTACTTTACATTTAAACACTCTGTCATCCCCCATTGGGTTTTTTTAGGTGTGAAGCAGTAAGCAGACATGTTAATTGGGTGTGAAGAGAAACACAAGGCCCTCGTCCATGAACGACCCCTCAGAGGCTCAGGGTTAAGCCTGCGATAAAGCCCAAACTTCCTGTTTTTGGCTTGTTTTAATGACTGGAAGTAAAAGTAAAAAGAAGGTTCCCTGTGTGGTAGGGGGTTTATAATTTTTAAGCTGCTCTAAACATCTGTACTTAACTCTTCCTCCAGTCCACTTCATTGAATGCCAATGCAATTTGTTGACCAAATTTTTCTTTCTCGCGCTGCCATTAGGTTGCTAAGCTTATTACTGGGGTCTTTGAGGATGATGACATCATCACATGGAAGTGTGTGAGTGTATTAAGTGTACTAAACCTCTTAAATCTGCCCCCTCACCCCACACATCCCCTCCTTCCCTACTTTTTAATCCCTGAGTAAACAGGATAAGGTGCCATTACTTTTAAGATCAAACAGAGTGACATTTGAATGTACAGTATAGCCTGTCATGCTTTAGTCTCAAAAATTGATCACTCTGGACAAATGCATTTGTCAACGGAGAGCAGCTACGAGGCTAAAATAGTTAGCAAATAAGGCTCGCTTATGACCATCAGTTTTTGGGGGCAGTCGTGGCCTAATGGTCTGAGAGTTGGACTTGTAAACCAAAGGTGAACCCGAAGGTGGTGGGTTCGAATCTCGGGTCCGGCAGGGATTGTAGGTGGGGGGAGTGAATGACCAGCGCTCTCTGGCACCCTCAATACCACGACTGAGNGGATGGGTTAAATGCAGAGCACAAATTCTGAGTATGGGTCACCATACTTGGCCACAAAGTCACTTCACTTCACTTAACATCACGCAACCTGCATGCATATGGGGGATGTGGTAGCTCAGTGGCTCAGATGTTGGACTTCTGATTGGAAGGCTGTGAGTTCAAATCTCAGCACTACCAAGCTGCCACTGCTGGGCCCTTGAGCAAGGCCCTCAACTGCTCAGTTGTATAAATGAGATAATTGTAAGCCACTCTGGATGAAAGTGTCTGCCAAATGCTCTAAATGTTTAAATCAACACACACTTGCTCTTAAATATCATCCAGTGTAAAAAAGAAAAAAACATTTTAAAAGCTTACTTTTTAAATCTCAGTTGTGGTTTTCTTATTCACACATTTAAAAGTGTGCATTATTATTATTATTATTATTATTATTATTATTATTGTTGTTGTTGTTGTTGTTGTTGTTGTTGTTGCTTACTTTGAGCTGTTATTTCTGGCCTTACAGATAGAAATTTAAATATATTAGTAATATTACTTTAATACACTGAAAGCACAGAAAGTAAAAACAAATAGAAACTATAATAATTAATAGAAATAAATGTAAGTTTTTTTATTATGTCCGTAATGAAAATCAGACATTTAAAGGAAAATAAAATTTCAGTAAAATCTGATAAGAGAAATAA
>CM074955.1:10914113-10930350 GCA_037577455.1 Pangasius macronema
TCTCAGTTGTGGTTTTCTTATTCACACATTTAAAAGTGTGCATTATTATTATTATTATTATTATTATTATTATTATTATTATTATGTACTGTAATATAATAGAAAAAATATTAATTTCCTATGAGCAATTCTTCATTCCGCACTTACAATGAAAATTAAAAGTAACAAATTAAGTATAAATTAAAAGAAATAATAGCAGAAAGACAGTTAAAAATAATAAATTAAAGCATTATTATTATTATTATTATTATTATTGTTGTTGTTGTTGTTGTTGTTGTTGCTTACTTTGAGCTGTTATTTCTGGCCTTACAAATAGAAATTTAAATATATTAGTAATATTACTTTAATACACAGAAAGCACAGAAAGTAAAAACAAATAGAAACTATAATAATTAATAGAAATAAATGTAAGTTTTTTATTATGTCCGTAATGAAAATCAGACATTTAAAGGAAAATAAAATTTCAGTAAAATCTGATAAGAGAAATAAAAGTTATAAAAATGAAACCCATAGTCAATAATTGAGTTTTTATGATGTCTGTGTAAAGGTGTGGTGTGTGTACTGAACACACCTTTAACACTACACATTCTGTTTGAGCCGTGGGTCATGTGACTGTACAACACTGAATAAACACTTCACCATCATCTAACAGATCTAAAAGTGAGACTGTTAAATGTTTAATGACTCTCAATAAAGGTAAATTATGATATATATGATGTGTAACACAAACACACACACACACACACACACACACACACACACACACACACACACATACACTTAACACTGCAGCTGCTTTCTGCTCATCGAGACGAAACAATTACTCTCCCTTAAGCACTTCACATAATCCTCTCAGGAGATTCACACTGTAATTGCTGAGCTATAGGCTGTGGCAAGACCCCCATCCGCACACACACACATGCACACCTACACACACACACACGCACACACACCCCTCCAGGCCACACACACACAATGGTGGTGTCCTCAACAAACACACAGCGCTGCTTAATTAGTTGCATGAAGCGGGACAGCAGTGCATCAGCACAACCATTGTTCACTCTCACAGTGTGTGTGTGTGTGTGTGTGTGTGTGTGTGTGTGTGTGTGTGTGTCTGTGTGCATGTTTGTGTGCTTGAGAAAGAGTTTAAAAGTGTATATAAAAAGCATGAGTGTGTGAGTCATGTGTTTTATATTTAACTGCATTTGTATTTTGGTTTTGTGTTGAAATTTTGTCGTTTATTTTCCCAGGACTGATGAATGAAATGAAATGTGAATGCACATACGCAGCTTCCGATTTATACCCTGCGGAAACAGGACATGGTGAAAGTCAAACAGCAGAGTCTCTGTCTGTCCCTATCTCCCTCTGTTCATGAAGGAGGAAAGAAACAGAGAGAAAGAGAAAGTAAAATCTCTCTCTCAGACAAACGCGCAGACACACACACACACACACACACACACACACACACACACACACACACACACACACACACACACACACCTTTTCTTGCTCTGTCTCTCTTTCTCTTTATCTTTCTCTCTCTATCTCTTTCCCTGTCTCTCCTTCTTTTTCTCTCTGTCAGTCTGTCTCTTTTCCTCTCTCTACCTCTCATCCAATCCCCTCCCATTGGTAGTTATTAAATCAAGTCATTTCTCCTTTGCATAAAGTTCAACTTCATTCAACTTCAATCAACTTCAATGATGCCATTACTTCTGTTTAGTACTTCTGTTACAGATAGTGACATCATTAGTTCTGTTCAGTACTTCTGTTACAATTAGTGATGTCATTACTTCTGCTTAGTACATCTGTTACAATTAGTGACATCATTACACCTGCTTAATACTTCTGTTGCAGTAGCTGACATCATTAGTTCTATTCACTACTTCTGTTAAAATTAGTGACATCATTACTTCTGTTTAGTACTTTGGTTACAATTAGTGACATCATTACTTTTGTTTAATACTTCTGTTACAATTAGTGATGTCATTACNTCATTTCTCCTGTCTAGTACTTCTGTTACAGTTAGTGACATCATTAGTTCTGTTCACTACTTCTGTTACAATTTATGATGTCATTACTTCTGTTTACTACTTCTTTTACAATTAGGTGACATCATTACTTCTGTTTAGTACTTCTGTTACAATTAGTGATGCCATTACTTCTGTGTAGTTCTTCAGTTACAATTAGTGACCTCATTTCTCCTGTCTAATACTTCTGTTACAATTAGTGATGCCATTACTTCTGTTTAGTACTTCTGTTGCAATTAACGACATCATTACACATGTTTAGTACTTCTGTTACAAATAGTGATGTCATTACTTCTGTTCAGTACTTCTGTTATTGTTACAGTTAGTGACGGCATTACTTCTGTTTAGTACTTCTGTTACAATTAGTGACATCATTACTTCTGCTTTGTAATTGTTATAATTAGTGACAACATTAATTCTATTACTTGTTAGTTACATTATTCTCATAGCGCCACTGTACAGCTAAAGAAAGGAAATGTCACTCAGTTTAAATGCCATGGTGGATCACCTACACAGAACAATGACATTTTGAAAACTGTGTTGTTGTATCATCTAATTACCATACTGGAAATTCATCATCCTGTTCTGTCTCTAATTAAAAGTAAAACACACGAGCCTTTGTTTTCTCCACACAGTGTTCTCTTTATTCTACCATTTGTCTGAGAAACATTTATGATTTCTGAGATTTTGCCTAGTAAAATAAGAGGCCACCTTGGGCACGACACCAAATGAGCGAGAGCCCTGGAAGAGAAACAAGTGGCTGAGTGACACAGCAACATGCTAAAGGAGCACATTCCTCCAGAGTTTCTCATGAAGGATTGAACTTAGTAAAGAGGACAAGCGAAATGCTAATGAGAGCTGCATCAGTGAGCCGTGTTTTCCCCCAGGGGTTTTTTTCAGGACCTTAAATTCACACGCATTCCTTCAGTTTCAATACAGCTAGAACTAAAAATTGTTCAAGTTGGATGACATGATGAATTCATGCTATGGTAATCATCCATTATGGCCATCTGTAGTGTGTGAAACATTGTGGTTTATAGGGCTGCTAATGGTAACTAGCTAGTTACCTAGTGGCATTACATACTACTTCAACAGGTTGTCAATGGAGGAGCTAAATATGCGTAGTTAAATAGCTAGCTAAATGTCTTCTTGTGTTTTTTCACCCAGCGTACATTTTCACAGGAAGTGGTTGCTTGATTGACATTTCAACCAACCAGTCACAAACTTTTCTTGGAGCCTGTTGGTGGGCTTGCAAGATTCTTATGTGTACTCATGAAACTCTTCAAACAAAACTCAAAGTAACTTTTAAAGACGCTGTGAACATTTTTATCCATATACAAAATAGTAGACAGCTAATCAGGTTGCATCCCAAGATTCTAAGACTTGAGGCCAGAATAGACAAAAGACTTTTTGTTTATCTTTTCACTTTGGTTAAGGATTTGCTACATTGACCACGCTGCCATGTAGCCATTAGGCTTCTCGCTGATGCACTTACACTGATAAATGGCTGGCTATTCTAGTAGATTCTGGTATTTTCATTTTCATTTTTTTTTTCAAAAAATTCATTTTTATTTTCATTTCATGGCCAAAGCTGCCTACTTTTTTGCAGGAAGCTGTTGTTTGACTGACATTACAACTGCCCAGTCACTTTTCACAGAGCCTTTTGATGAACTTGAGCAATTATCATGCTTATCCTTTTAACTCTTCAAACATAAATATGAAAATGAAACTTTTAATGATGTGTTGCTCTGGACATTTTCAAGCAGAAGTGGAGAGAGTGCAGACTGAAGCCTTCATGATTCTGATGTTTGTGGCTAGAAAATGCGCAAAAGACTACAGGTATAACAATGCACAAAAACATTTTTGTAAAATCATTTACTACTTGTTTATCACTCTTGATTGAGAGATGGAATGTTTGTGCGATGCAAAATTAGAATTATTTTTTGAAATCTCAGGAGAATTCTCACTGTTTTCCAGCCACCACCTGTTGATTGAGAAAAGAATGACGGTAATAATAATAATTATTCTGAAGTAGCACCAAAAAGTGCTTAATTATGGATTCTTTTTAATAATTATAGTAATATAACTCAAAATGCTGCTAAAAATGTTGATGTTTGATACTTTCAGGCTCAATCCAGGAAAGATCTGAGTCTCTAAATTATTGTCATTATCTTCATCGTTATTACACAAATTATCATCACCTTAAAGATGGTGAGGGCAACGAGCAAAGATGGAGGATTAATGATTTGTTCCCTGCTTTCAGATGAGAGCGGACCAATTAATTACTGGTAATTAATTTTACCTTCGTTTGGAGCTTGGAGCCGTGGAACCTTATGCTTAATCTGGCTCATCTCGAATTGATGGGAACCCCTTTTATTGCAACTCTTCTGAAGGTAAGGAGGAACAATCTTCTTATTCATGGGACTCCATGCTAACACACACAACACACACACACAGTGAGAGAGAGAGAGAGAGAGAGAGAGAGAGAGGGAGAGAGTGAGAGAGTGAGACAGTGAGAGAGAAAAGAGTCTGGCCCTGATTAATGGCTGCTAATTAGCAATGTTAATGACCAGGTGTGCGAATGCAGGCCAGCTCCTCTCAGCATGGAGCTGCTCCTCATTGAGAGACGTGCAAATTCATTCCCACTGACCTCTTCTCCTCAGGCCGGCAACCCACGATGCATCAATCTCTCATTACCCAGAGAGCTGAGTGGAGGGAGGCCGGGGCCTGAGAGTTGCCTGTGTTCCCATTTCCAGCCTCCTGGATTGTATTAATTAAGCACAATCTTGGCCAAGATGGTGGGGGCACTTGGGAATGGGGTGAGTAGAAGGGGGTGAGGGGATTGTGAAAGGATGAGGGGATGAAGAGGAGGAGGAAGAGTAGGAGGAGGTGGAGCAGGAGGAGGTCCAGAGGGAACCTCGGCAATGGAGGCTGCAAAATCATGGGTGTTAGAACTGACTCATGAATTTAAAGCTTTGTAGTGCTCATAAATGATCAAGCTTTTAATTTACAGACAGAGAGAAAGAAAGAAAAAGAGAGAAAGAATGAGACGATCTTCACTTACTGACCTTCTTGTTTTGTATCAAAGATGATTTGCAAACAAAACATTTAATATAAACTTTTTACTTATCTCATTACATATGGCCAAAAGTATGTGGACACCTGACCATGACACCCATAAGTGCTTTCTGAATATCCTATTCCAAAGGCATGTGATTAATATGGATTTGTTTCCCCTTTGCTGTCATAGGAGCCTCCACTCTTCTAGGAAGGATTTCTACTAGATTTTGGAACAAGGTTGTGGAGATTTGGGCTTATTCAGCCTCAAGAGCAATAGGCACTGATGTTGAGTGAGGAGGCCTGGTGTGCAGTCAGTGTTCCAGTTCATCCCAAAGGTATTCAGTGGGGTTGAGGTCAGGGCTCTGAGCAATCCACTTGTGAGCTTCCATACCAACCTTGGCAAACCATGGCATTATGGACCTTGATTTGTGCTCAGGGGCATTGTCTTGCTGGAACAGGTTTGGGGCCATTAGTTCCAGTGAAGGGAAATCTTAATGCTACACCATACAAAAACATTCTAGACAATCACTTGCTTCTAAATTTGTGGCAAATGTTTGGTGAAGCCCCACATATTGGGATCATGGTCAGGCGTACACAAACTTTTGGCCACATAGTGTACCTTAAATCCTGATGCCTGTTTGTTTGTTTTTTCCAAAATACCCATGAAAAAAATCTTAAGTTAGTTAGTTAGTGAAAGTAGTTAGTGTAGCTACTTTCTCCTATTAGATTGGTGTGTAACTCAGTAGCAATAGCAATTAATTATTAATTATTTGTTTTTTTTCCCGCCACTTTTTTTTTCCAAAATACAATTTTTTTTTTCTCATCTCACTTTGAAGTGAAAACAACATAGTGAAAGAATTGCATTAATTAAGAAATGACTGGTGTTTGTAAAACTATATAGAGGACAACAGAATCCACAGTTAAGTGCAAAAGTTTGCATGCCTTTCTTTTAAAATAAATAACCTCACCAGATGTTTACGATGTTCCTTCTTTATTACAAGCAACAAAAATTATTTTTTAAGACATTATTATAATTGTTATAAGATATAAGGTGGGCACGCAGACTTAATGGTTGGCACTGTTGCCTCACACCTCCAGGGTTGGGGGTTTGAATCCCGCCTCTGCCCTGTGTGTGCAGAGTTTGCATGTTCTTCCCGTGCTTCAGGGGTTTCCTCCGGGGTACTCTGGCTTCCTCCCCCAGTCCAAAGACATGTGTTGTGTGCTGATTGGCATTTCCAAATTGTCCGCAGTGTGTGAATGGGTGTGTGAGTGTGTGGTTGTGCCTTGCAATGGGTTGGCACCCTGTCCAGGGTGTCACCCCTGGGATAGGCTCCAGGCTCCCCCTTGATGGATATAAGATATAATTGTTTCAGAATAAATGCTTGCTTTTATTTTTTTTAAACCAACTTCTCATTAAATTTCTTTTTTTGTCAGTCAGTTTTCTTCTATGTGAAATAAAGCCAGTCATATGTGTTTGTGCCAATTTCATTTTCGAGATATAGTTTCTCAATATCAAGTGGTTCCTAATGAGTTCGTTATGGCAGTTTAATGAAATGTGTTGTTCTTAATGGTTACTTGATGGTAATCAACTATGAAAGAAAATGCTTGTTGTAGATCTGCCGACCTTCATGCACAGGAGCGCGACATTTTAACATCAGAGAATGTTGCTACGACTTATCATTCACAAATACGCAAAAAGAGTCTACTAGCTTGTATTGTTTTTTAATACTTCCTAATGTAAATCTGATGGAAACCATTAAGCCAATTTCCATTATATAATGGAAACCAGATTTTCTTAGATTGTATGTTTTTTTCAGCAGTAAGCTACACATGAAATAGCTAAACTGCAATGAATAACTGTGTCAGATAATCAGTTAATTAGATAATATTAGTAACTATTTAATTCTTTATGCTGCCACCCACACTGCACGAGTATAGTGCAGGAAAATGCACAGAGAGAGAGAAAGAGAGCGTGTGTGAAACGATGGACTGCGCACACACACACACACACACACACACACACACACACACACACACACACACACACACACACACGCACAGGTAGGATTTCGTGATAACCGGTGGCAGGACTAAGATGGCCTGCTTAATTCTCGTCCATTCTCGGGCCTGTGAGTGGGAAAGTAGCGTTTATCACACGGCGCGCCACTGAGCTAGTGTTCCCACACACTCTGGTTACATTATTATGGGGTTCGCAAACGTCGCTGGCCAATCGTGACCCTGGGTTCTGGTCAGCTGACCCTGGGTAGGACAACATGGCGGAAACTCAATCTGTGCGATGGAGTTTCGGGCCGAGCCCATTGATAGCCACCTCCTCTCTCACTGCACTGCAATTTTCAGCTTCAGTTTCACCTTTTGCTTTCATGCTTTGCTGTTCACTCCCAAGACCTGGTGTGTGCGTGTGTGTGTGTGTGTGTGTGTGAGAGAGAGAGAGAGAGAGAGAGAAAGAGAGAGAGAGAGAGAGAGAGAGAGAGAGNACAGTTTATAGTGGACTTTTGTATACAGGTGCTGTGATGACGCACCACCTAGCTGACATTACAGCTGTCTTTGCAGAGTTTGTGCTTCTCAATATCACCCTTTTACAATGTCATTTCCTGCTGGGTGCAATCACTCTTCTAGCTAACCCCACGGGGTGGCCGAGTTTCCCTAATCCCAAAACATTTTGGGAATTATATTGGGAAAAAAACCAATAAATCATGGAAAATTGGATTCAATAGATTACTGAACTGAGATGCCCCTCAGTCTCATCATACATCATAAGTTTTATTGCTAGTTTATTTGCTGAGGATGGCTCTACAACTAGAGTACTGTTCACGCAATTCCGTAGCTAGCAGATGCCAAGTTCGTGTCTTGCAAGTTAGCCACATAAGCCAAATGTGTAAGCTGTGAGGTTGTGTTATGGTAGCTAAAGGCATGATTTCAGCGATAAGTGACATTAGAACTAAAAGTATCTCAACTGTATGAAAATTAGGAAGGATGCCATAAAGCAACAAATCCAAACAATTAGCTCAAATGATTCCTTGCACCAATCCTATGGAGCATTTGGCCTGACGCGTAAGTTCCTACTTGCAATTAGTTCCCGCAAATATGGATGAGAAAAGCATAATCATCTTTTGTGTTATCCTGCTACAGCCTCTCACTAAATGTGTGTAGAGACATTATCAAAATAAAGCTTGGAAGGAAGAAGATCATTGGTGCTTCTGGTAAGTGTATGTAGCTAGTACAGTTATCTTGCTTTGCTAATCTAATCTGAAAACAAGGCTAGTACAAAGCCGGGTATGTAGCGTAAACCAATTTTCACACCGAATAGTGCGTTATTTAATTTGTGTTTAAGTACTTAGCTTTAGAATCTATATATAGCTACTACTCTTTCTCATTGGTACTAATAAACACTGGACAGGCCACACCCATAAGTAACAAACTACAAGCAACACGAGTGATGGCAGTGTAACAGAGGACATTACTAGAACATCCAGTAATGTGTGTAAGAGGTTCTAATAAGGTTCAGCTGTAACATGCTGCAGTGTTTCTTTAAACATATTCTGAAAAATGTTTGCTCTGTCGTCGAGAAATTGTATGTTCAAGAGAGAATAACCGGGCATACCCTCTGAGAGGGAAGGATGATGTTAATTTTTAGTATTGTTTAGAAATATGACAGAGGCATTGACTTTTTTTTTTATATTTGATGCCTTAGCTGAATGAATGAATTTGAATGAATGAATGAATTCAATATTATTTTGAGTTAATCCACAAACATTAATTTGCTCTTTAACATTTTTTATTTTAAGCTTTAAATTTATAAAAAAAAAAAATATATAATTAATTTGAATAAATGAAATGAATGAATTTAATTATGACAGATATTGGACTGAAAAGACTTTGTACTTTAAGTTTTATGTTTCTTTTATTTTTGAGGCTTTAATGAATAAATGTATAAACAAACAAATACATTTAATTTTGACACTGAATTATGACGAAGGCATTGATTTGTAATATATGTTTTTAAAAATGTATTATATTATATTATATTATATTATATTATATTATATTATATTATATTATAGAAATACATTACTATATTATATGATATATTAATGAATAAACAAACAAAGAAATAAATTATGAATGGATAACTTCACTAATACATTTACATTTAAGGTTAATCGACTGCACCTGACCCACACACACATCACCTCTGAACCCTTTACACAATAAAGTACAACATTTAGCAGGTTCTGGCCTGCTCCATCTCCCATGATGCATTGCTCTCGAGGTTTCAGCACATGAAAAAATTTTCTCTCCAAGTGAAGCTGAGGATTAATCTCAGTGTTGTGCTGTTTAGTAACAGCTAATAAATATCCTCCTTTCTATTTGCTTTTATTCAGTGCTTTCAGAAATGTACATATATCTACATGAATATGCCTAAATACCTAAATATGTATGGTGACAACAGCCATCACTAACATTAGTTAAGTTAACCATGGGGGCTAGCATAGCACACAGGTTTGTAGCTAAAAATTGCAACATCGGTTGCCACGTCATCTTCCGCTAATCAGTTGCATATCAAACCGTGAATGATTCAAAGCCACTGAGCTGAATTTTTTGACATCACAAACTGAGATTATACTGAATAAGTCTCCACCCCTGAATCAGCTTTATAGTGAGAAAGTGTCAATATTAAATTTCATACAAAACATAGACATCTATCTAATCAGAATGTTATTTAATCAGAGTTAAATATAAAAAGGTTAGGTTTAGTTAAATATAAAAGTTTTTTTTTTTTAGTTTTGAAGTTTTATTTTACTACATAGAATTTCAAGCTCATATAAACAATATTCTACTATATATATAAATATGTATGGTGACAACAGCCATCACTATATATATACTATATATATATACATATATAGTAATTATCAAAATTTCCAGGTGGAATAAAGCGAGTTCTCAGAAGTTGTTGAAGATGATCTCCTCCTCTGGTCAGCGTGAGTGAATGAGTGATTGAATGAATGATTGACAAGCTTCCTGTTTGGCTGAAGTGAAACCTGAGCCACTCTCGCCGCTTTAAGCTCCGTAGGCAGAAAGTTCAGCTGAACTTGATGGCTAATTCTCATGGCTCTGTGACCCTGTGTGAAAGCAGATAGCCTTTTCTGATACGGGGGGCGCCGTCTGCCCTGCATGTGAAATGATTCGGACGTAGGTTCACACCCATCGGCTTATCAGTATCGGGGAAGTAAAGCATGCTGTCTGCTGTGATTAGCATGGAAATCACATTTTAAACTCATTTCACCTGTACTCAGTCACTAATCAAGTGATACACAGTGAAAAAATTAAGACATCTTTGTGTATTTTTATTAATTATATGCTATAATAGTAGGATAACATGCATGGAGCTCAACATTTAATGCATAAGTTGGATTTTCCATAATATATAATCATACTGTAATATAAATATATAATAATGTATAATTGTTATATATTTATATGTCTTAGCATTATACTTTATAATAATTATAATACAAAATTAATTTTTACAAATATTGTTGTAAAACATTTTACATGTTTGTAGTATTTTAAAATAAAATCCACATCCTTGCAAGACTTTCTTTAGATAAAAACAAAACAAAATGCGATTGATTTATTTATGCATCTTGATGCTCTAAATTGCAGAGAATTTGAATTTAAGTAAAAGTTAAGTTCATTATTAAAATTATGCAAATTTAAAAGTTAAAGTTAAGTAGAAATATTGAAGCAAGTATATACTTAAACCAAAAAATGATAAACTTTTAAACATACTTAAGTGTTTTTAACTGATGAAAAGAGCTGACCACAAGTTCATCATGCCCAATCCTGCATGATGTGTTACTTCACTAATCAAACAGTCCTAAGGAAAATATTCTGCTAACTCAGATCATCCTTGCTGGTTAACTAATGTTTAATAAGCATTTTGGAATGAATGATAAGGCAGCATTAGCAACGAAATCCAAACTTAGTTAGCTGGCTAATTTAAAGTTAACTCAACATACATTTTTAAATTTGATGACAAATTGTAAAGGCTTACATTTCATTTTTAGGTAAGACAACGCATCCAGTAACTCAAGCAAAATACACCTTACTAAGAAAAGAAAAACACAGTCCAAAATAGAAGAAAGAAATATAATACACCATTTGAAGTTGCTTTTGTATTTTGAAGGTCAAAATGAAAAAGTAAAGAGTTGTAAAGAAAATGTAAAGAGTTTTTTTTCCTCTTGAAATTTAGTAAATTTGAGAAAGAGTACAAGTATTCAATTTTAATAATAATTGAGTAAAATACAAATCTTCTGATATAAGAGTGCAGTGTAAATGTACAATTACTTTGTTTATAATAATTTTCCAATTAGCTCACACAAATACCTCATCTGAACCATAAATGTTTTTTTCACCACATTTTACACATAGCGTTTTTTTTTTTGTAAATTAAGCTCAAATTGATCAGATTGTTGATGCAAAGGTAACTTTTCATGCTAAAGCCTCACAATGTCATCAAGGGCTCTTCAGTTTTCTTTATGATTTCCTGCATTCCTGTGAATATTGTGCATTTTTTCACCACCTTTTACTCAATAAAGTAAATGCAGGAAAGATGTGACATTATGCATCGCGCTAACGACTCAAGGCACCTTTCCACTGTGAGCATGTTGCTTGTTTTTACAAGACTTTAACATCCAGGAGTGGAAATAACTTCACCAAGGCCACGTTCCTGTTAGCTTTCTCACTGTTCCTATTAGCATTCATGCATTCATGTGTGACCAATGAAATGAAAAAGTTGAAATTATTCAACTAGTCCTGAAAAAACTGAAGCGAACAGTGTAGACTTCATACAAGGATTTCTCACATGGCTAAACACTGGATCAGTGTCAGATTTGTAGATTATAAGAATTTTTTTTGCATAATTGTTGTGATGAGTGTAAAAAAACTGTTTTTGACTTTTTTATGATTTATATAGAATTTTATCTCTACTTACCCCATAGTAAGAAGATACAAATAGGTTAGTATGTGCTAGTGAATGTTCTAAGTCTGTCTAAGATGTTGAAATTAGTGTTTATGTCTCTAATTTTGCACACTTGAACAATTTCTATGAATAATGCTAATGAAATATAAAAAGAAGCACAGCACATAGACTGTTGTTCAGTGGTTCCGCAATCATCACATTGAATGCTCGCTGTCAATGATAGCTCAAAATTTAGGTAGATCAAAACTTCGTTTTAACCATTTTTAACAAATTTGCTTTATAGATTTTGCCATAAAGTGTCTAAAGTGTAACAGTTGATCCTGAAGAATTGATGATGGCCATTATTCATTAAATTTGCATGCAGTTTTTAGTGCAAGGAATGACGGGCAAATGAATTTGTGCATGATTCTTGAAACTCCTAGTGATTTGAGCTGAAATGATGAATCAGCTTCAGCTGTATGGAAGCAAACTCCACCTAATAGCCTCTTATTTACATGTGATTTGTATACAACTGCCCTAATTTACCCTCATATACATCTAATTTACATGAAACACACCTTAATTTATGTAGCCAATAAAAGGAAAGCATTCAGTAGACCAGAACTATCCAGCTGAGGAAAGAAGCAAACTGAGAGGAGAAGAAATTTATTACAGTGAAACTGACTTACATATGCTTTTGTCTGAAGTTGCTCCAAATAAAAAGAGTTATTAAATATATATATATATATTTATAGAGAAGGTAGAGTACAGAGTTGTTTTCCCACCTCACCTGCAGGACATTACATTATTTATAAATTTACTAGATCAGACTGAATTAAAGTCTGAATTAAATTAATGAAATGAATACATTCTTGTCTGGTGTGTTTTAGTGTTGAAATAAAATGATATAATCACCTCAAAATGACGTGCGATGAAATACAAGCATCTTTAAAGATCTTGTCTGCCCGAAACTCCACGCACTTATACATAAATGTGTCTCACACAAGTAAGCTTTAAGGAGCAGATAAAGATCCATATAAGATCTATACTTCTGATTCTGATTTACACAATATTTAGACACTAAACCTCATTGTCTGTATTTTAGCATGAAAATTGTGATTAGTTATATTATTTGCTATTATTGTTACCACTTATAATAATCCTCTTACAATATTTATAATAGTTATTGATGATACTGATACTTTAGTATTTACCTGAAGACTTGATCGTACAGATGTGCCAATGATGAAATTAAGGAAGAAGATGGAATTTGTGTACACTCATTTTTACAATCAGATTTGATCATACACAGCTTTGATGAATAATGAACAGTGTGACCAGGGACATAAATCAAGCAGGTGAAAAAGCTTTGGGTTTTAGGTTTCTGTATGTTGTACAATGATCATTTACAAATGCTTTAATCTGAACTTTCATTCATGTGAAGTATGATACTTATCAAATTTAAAAACCATTGCATTACTGTAATTGTAATTGTAATTATGTATTATATTGTACTGTTGTTTTGTGTGATACCACTCCAAAATAATTTCCTTTTATATCTTGTACTTGGTGAATTAAAAGATTCTGATTGAAACTCTGATAGACGTTGTGAGATTGTTATAGATGACGTGGTCGATGTGATATCCTGGAGCTCGGAGTGTTCATTCTCCTTCATTCCTCCTGTCATCTCTGCTCCTGTGGGACTGGGTGGTGCTGATGTCCATATCCCTCCAGTCTCCATCTCCTCCCGAGAGACGCCCGTCTCCTTTTCCTGTCCCCACTGACCCGGCGGAAGAATAACTCGATATGACTGCACAAGGTTTCTGCTTTTTTTCATCTTCCTCTTCCTCCATTGTTCCTCTGTAAGCAATAGGGGAGATAAAAGAGCATGTGAGGAGAAGAAGAGTGGTGTTAACTCTCCACATCAAGTCAGGAGCTTATGTTGTTCTCTATCTCAAGAAAATACATCAAAGCCTCACGTCTAATCTTATAGGTCTGGAATTGAATTACTTATTAATGATTAGAGCATCATTCACTAGGGAGAAAGTCTGCATCACGATACTGTCTACCTGAAAGCCTAATTATAGCACAACAAAAGAAGCCTACATAACAAGAGGACTGTCATGGTAGCGCCAGTGGGCACTGAACTACACTACCCATCAGCCACAGCATGTCACATTTCACTAATCACTCTCACCTGTGTCTTGTTTTACTTTGTTACCACCACTATTTAAATTCTTGTTTTTCAGTGTCTCACCGTAAGCTTCTGCTACTGTTATAATTGTTGTAGTGTTTGTGAGTTGTCATGTGTGCCACAGTATCACTTGTAGTCTGTATGTTTTAGCCCTGTATCCACAGTTCATGTCTGTGATTCATAGTTTCACAGTTTTTGGTTGATTTGTGTGCACTTATAATAAATTATCTGTACTTGCATCTGCCTCCTCTTAAAATTCCTGACACAAAACTTTACCTAACATGGATTCAGCATCCAAGAAGCTCTCCTGGAGAAGAACCACCCGATATAGGAGCAACAGAGGACTGGAGATTGGGTCAGAGCCACACAGGAATGGCTCGATGCCATGTTCCCCCTCAGTAAATCTTTTAAGGAGAGGGCTCCCAACCTAGCTAGAACCATCTCCCACACTCTCTGCACCAGAGAAGATGCTATTACGGCTTAAGGCCTCGCCATGGGCATCACTCTATCACCCTGCTCCACCTTGAACGTCACTACGCCACTCGGCTTCTCTTCGTACGTTGCTCCTCCTTCCTACTTTGCTAAGGACATCGCTCTGCCTCCTTGCTCTGCTGAGAACATCACTCCACCTCCTTGCTCAGCTGAGGACGTCGCTCCACCTCCTTGCTCGGCTGAGGACATCGCTCCACCTCCTTGCACAGCTGAGGACATTGCTCTGCCTACTTGCTCAGGTGAGGACGTCACTCCTCATCCTCTTGCTACGCAGAGAACGTCACTCCCCTTCTTGCTTTGCAGAGAATGTCACTCTCCCCTCTGGCCCCGTGGAGGACATCACTCCCCCCTCTGGCCCCACAGAGGACCTGGCTCCCTTCTCTGGGTTTGTGGAGGATGTTGCTTTGTTCTCATGCTCCACCTTGGATGTCATGCAACCGGTTGGCTATGCAGAAGAGATCACTTCGCCTCACTGTCTGGTGGAAGGTGTCTCTTCTCCTGCTGGCTACGCTAAGGGTAGCACTACCAATGAGCCCTGTTGTCCTAAGGGCCCTTATCAGTTAAGATACATCTCGTCTGGCTGTCCAGGACCTCCTCTTAACTATATACCGTGCTTCAGGAACCGCGTAAGGGAGGGGGTTCTGTCATGGTAGCGCCAATGGGTGCTGAACTACACTACCCATCAGACCCAGCATGTCACTAATTATGCTCACCTGTGTCTTGTTATACCTTGTTACCGCCACTATTTAAGTTCTTGTTTTCCAGTGTCTCACGATCAAGCTTCTGTTACTGTTGTAATTGTTGTAGTTACGTTTGTTGTTGTGTGTCCCACAGTATTGCTTGAAGTCTGTATGTTTTTGCCTTATATCCACAGTTCATGTTTATGGTTCTTGGTTTCACAGTTCTTGGTTGATTTGTGTGCACTTTACATAATACATTATCTGCATTTGTATCTGCCTCCTCCTACAATCCCTGACAAAGACAATTTTTATTTTAATTATTTTTGTTAACATCCTCTCATTACATGATTCATATATCTTGTTTTGTATGCTAATTGAAAGTAGTAAAATAAATAAATAAATAAATAAATAAACTAACCACTTGTAATCACACAATGTTAATTGCACTTTATTTTTTTCTGCGCTAGACATCACGGCTTGTTAAAAAAAGCACTTTGATTAATTTGCTACTAGAGTGCTACAGCTTTGATAATACTGAAAGAAAAAAACAGCTAAACACATACTGTACATCTCACATGTGAATAAATAAATAATGTGCTCACGTGAAAAAAACACATTATGCCCCGAAATTGCATGTAATATGAAAAAAATGAATCGTGATAAAATCATATCTGAAAAATTTAACAAGATGGTGTCGTGAAAATAAATTGCATGTGTGTGTGTGTTCAGTTCAGTTTTATTTGTATAGCGCTTTTAACAATGGACATTGTCGCAAAGCAGCTTTACAGAAATAAATGGA
>CM074955.1:10930450-10937950 GCA_037577455.1 Pangasius macronema
TTTGAGGTACCAATAAATAGCCTGCACCTTTTGATCGAAGTAGGCGTGGCAGATCATAAAAGACCAAAAGTTCACTCGGGTACTGTGGCACGAGAACATTTAGTGCTTTATAGGTCAATAGTAGTATTTTATAATCAATACAAAATTTGATTGGGGGCCAATGCAGTGTGGATAAGATAGGGTGATGTGGTCATATCTTCTGGTTCTAGTAAGGATTCTTGCTGCTGCATTGTGGACTAACTGGAGCTTGTTTATACATCTACTGGATAATGGTGTGTGTGTGTGTGTGTGTGTGTGTGTGTGTTTGTGTGTGTGTGTGTGTGTGTGTGTGTGTGTGTGTGTGTGTGTGTGTGTGAATATAAATGAATTAAAAAAAAAAGTTTTAAAATGGAACTAAATGAGTCATGTGAAAACAACATAAAAAATAAATTCTTTTTTTAAAAATCACATAAAAATAAATTAACCTGTGCAAATCAAACATGTTTAAAACGTTTGTGTAAAAAGATCATGCATGAATATAAATTAATAATTTGTAAAAAATAGCATGTAAAAATAAATGACTTGTAAAAATCACGTGAAAATAAATTAATCATGTAAAAATCGCGTGAAAATGAATGATTCATTTGTATCACACATGAAAACAAATGAATAATTTTTGAAAATCACTTGTTAAAATCAAAAAATAACATGAATATAAATGAAAAAAATCTAAATCACGTATGGAAAATGTGTAAATTATGTGAAAAAAAAAAGCGAAAATAAATGAATTATGTAAAAATGCATCATGAATCGGTGTAATCAAAAATATATATAATATAATATAAAAAGACCATATAAAAGTAAATGAATCATGTAAAAATCACATGTGGAAATAAATGACTCATTTGTAAAAATTGCATGTGAAAAGTAAATGAATTGTATAAAAACTGCATGTGAAAAAGCAAATAAAATCAAATGTGAAGAAAATGTGTGAAGTGTCTAATAACCACACTTTTATTGACACGTGAAGTCGATATGTGATATACTAAGTGAATGTTAGTCTGCACAATAAAAGTAGATTTAAATACTTATGTATAGTATAATAAAATAAACATTAACAGAAAAATATGTGTATGTCAGTAAAGAAAGCAGCATATTATGTTAGACACCACTTTTCAGACAAAAAACAGAATGAAGGCTGCTGGGTTCTGGTGCAAAAATAAGAAACAAGTGCGACAGTCAAAGTCTCCAGAAGATGCTCAGTAACACTTACAGCTCATTTCCTTATCAAACTGCACTAATTGTACCTGAGACTACTCTTTTTTTAAGAGTTGTCACACCAGATATTGACTTTTATTTATTGCTGTTCACTGCTCTTTATAGTTCTTTTATTTTTTTAAATAAGTGTGGCTAAAAAGGCTTTTGGTGAAAAAAAAAAAAGCAGCAGCTAAAGCAGAAATTGTTGTTGCACAGTAAATTATTGTTTTCCTTACTAAGGTTTGTGACATTTATTTTTAAACAGTTTGTTATCATAGATCATCTGTTCTTCTAAAGTATCTAATCAGTCACTTTTTCATTATCATAACTGCGTGTTTAAGGTGTTTGTTTTTTGTTGCTGTGGCCCTGTGGTGCAGATTGTGCTGTTTTACCTGCTCATCCTTCATCAATTATTCACCTCCACCATCTGCATGGAAGGGAAGAAGAAAACTCCTTAATAATTAAAGATAAACAGTCCGTGGCTTGTAATCAAACAGCTGTGCGGTGTGACAGGGATAAAATTCAGACGATCTGCCGTTATAATAATTTACCTGCAGAGTATTACAAACACTTCTTCCTTACAGCATCGTTATGGCCGAGTGACACAACACCGTCATCGTCATTAACCTTTATCATCTGTTCAATCATCTCTTTAAACTTGTGGATTGTGTTAAATTTCACCTGGACACTGTAGATTTGTAGCTAAGAGCTACAAATGTTATTCTAACTATTAGGACTGTCTAAGGGCTCTTATTCATAAAAATTGGCAACTTAAGCACTTGTAAATGTTTACACTGGGAAAGTTATGTGTATTCAGAGCTGTGTTACATATTAAGGATGCAATTATATATTAATGGGAAGATGACAAACATGGAAATAAATCAAACAGAAGTCTAGTATATTTCCAATATATATCTTATATCCTTGCGTCATTCATATATCATCTTATTTTACTTTCAATTTTTTACTTTTCTCTTGCTTTTATGTTACATTTGACAGCAAAGAAAAGCACTTTTTTGGGTTTAGAATCAAGTGTTTGTGTTTAAAGACAGTGGTCTAGACACTATTGAAAAATCCTGTTTTTAGATGCTTCTACTCCAGAAAAATGTAGCAACCTCGTGATTGTAATAGTCCACTTAAAATTCACGTAACTATGTGCATAACGCAACTATAAACATGCATAGCTTTCCTTGCATAAATATCCCAGCATTTCAATCATATGAGTTTTTTTGTTGCTGCTCTCACCATATTTGGGACCGGATTTCTGGCTTCACTGCACAAAGTGAACATAACTAGAGGTGAATGACGAAAAATGAATGATGCAAAAATTACTCATTTTAATTCAGAAGAGAGTAATGGTTGTTGCCATTAATTTGACTGTGCTTGTAAAAGATGTATTTTATGTAGTGAAATGTATTAGACCAGTCAGTTATCAGTATAAATGTAAAGAAAGCTTCTTAATGAAGCGCAGACTCGATAACACTGATGCAGTCCCCTATATGGTCGTCAAAATAGCTGCAATTATCAGTGTGACATCACATCAGACGCAAGCATTGTTATAACTTGTGGATGGCATGAATATGGCTCATACTGAATGTCCTTTCAGCACAGTTTGTCTTTACTCTTCTACACCTGTATATTGTGCAGGTTTATAATCGCACTATCCGGTGTCACCCAGATGAGAATAAGTTCCCTTCTGAGTATGATTCCTCTTAAGGGTTCTTCCACATCTTGTTTCCGGGAGTTTTTCCTCACTGCTGTCACCTCTGGGATATGGAGTGTGTGATTAACTATTGTACACTTTTCTGGTAACAAGCTTCAGGATCTTCAATGCTGAATATGATTGGTTCTCTGCATTTCCGTGTGCAGGTTTTTAACAGAAACACAAACTTTTACACACCATGATATGATCAGTTTTTCAGTGCAAGATGTAATCATTGGATGCATAAAAGTTCATTTCATTTCATTTTTTGTATTTTTTTTTTGAAGCGGTGAGTTATCAAAACAATATCAACAATATGTGCTTGCTGATGGAAAAGGTCAGTGATTGGTTGCCTGCCAGATCAATCAAATGACCTTTTTCTGTGAAAATAGGTACGTCTTGGTGATGCCTATTGACGAAATGTTCCAGACTCCTTAGGTAATGCTAGCTTGAGAGATTAGCTCTGCCCTGTGTCCTTAACTCTGTGTTTGGTGCCATCTCCGTGATCTGAGCCACCGTGGACCATGATTGGCTGTGTGTTTGTGTGTATGTATGCAATTATTTGGATGGTTATTGGTTTCTGGGTTTCTAAAGAACTTAACAGGAGCTAACTTGTTTTGTGGCTGTTCCAAAATATTAAATGCATCTATAAATATATGTGTTGTTCTTTAATTCAGTGGTGCTTGAAAGTTTGTGAACCCTTTAGAATTTTCTATATTTCTGCATAAATATGACCAAAACATTATAAAAGTAGATAAAGAGAACTCAATTAAACAAATGAAACAAAATATTATACGTGCTAATTTATTTATTGAGGAAAATGATGTGAACCTTTGCTTTCTGTTTCCAGTACCTGTTGATCAGTCCTGCACATCGGCTTGGGGGAATTTTAGCCCAGTACTCAGTACAGAACAGCTTCAGCTCAGGGATGTTGGTGGGTTTCCTCACATGAACTGCTTGCTTCAAATCCTTCCACAACATTTCTTTTGGATTATGGTCAGGACTTTGGCATGGCAACTCCAAAACATTAACTTCTCCTTTAACCATTCTTTGGTGGAACGACTTGTGTACTTAGGGTTATTGTCTTGCTGCATGACCCACTTTCTCTTGAGATTCAGTTCACGGACAGATGTCCTGACATTGTCCTTTAGATTTCGCTGGTACAATTCAGAATTCATTATTCTATCAATGTGGCAAGCCATCCTGGCCCAGATGCAGCAGAACAGGCACAAACCATGATACTACCACTACCATGTTTCACAGATGGAATACGGTTGTTATGCTGGAATGCAATGTTTTCCTTTCTCCAAAAATAACGCTTTGTTTAACTGGGTTCTCTTTGTCTACTTTTAGGACTTGTGTGAAAATCTGATGATGTTTTAGGTCATACTTATGCAGATATATAGAAAGTTCTAAAGAGTTCACAAACGTTCAAGTACACTATAAATAAAAAAATTAACCACTGGCAAGTTGCTATAGTATAAGAGGGATTTAAAAAAAGTTCAGGGTGGTAACAGTAACTCCACTTTACCACACCACCCCTCACTTACAAGTTTACTAAAACAGCATGACATGCTCTGTGATTATTCCTTACTTATTTTATAAATCAGACAACCGCATACTGAAGAGCCTTGTGCTAGACAATGGTGATTTCGTAACATCTACTGCATTGTAAACCATTTTGTGTGTGTGTGTTTTTTTTTAATTGCTTCATTTATATCAGGAGTTTTTATATTAAATGCCTATATTGAAGATGAAGAGAAGATAAATTAGAATTTTTAAACTAAATCTACAGCTTAACCATTTTGGTATGAAACTTACAGAAATGGCACTGAGAAAACGTTGCACAATAGATAAAAATGTTCTTTTAATTTTCTCAAGTGTAAAATGAGAACTGTGCATCCTGATGAGACTACAGGAGGGATGTTGGGGGGGTGGATTAGAAGTTGGCGGTGAAGGGGGGGTGGATCTGGGGTGGGGGTGTGGGGGGTGAAGGGGGAGTGACAGGATGATGGACAATAACGCCAATCCTGAGCTCTTGAAAGAGCATCTTTTAGGTATCAGATGCCTAAAGTTGAGCTTTCTGGTCAACCAGACACCTCCCCTGGGAGCTCACCTGAGCCTGGATCAAAGTGCTGCTTTTTCCTGCTACCTGAAACACACACACACACACTCAAACGCACATACACACAGAGTCATATCCTTCTCGGTCTCTGTCTGCTCTCCTGAGATGAAGGTGTGGTGAATCCCACAGGACAGGAAACGTTACTCTCAGCTAAAAGAGACATGACCTTCTTTTTTTAACAAAAAAAAAAAAAAAAAACAAAAAAACATGACACCTCCTTCACTTCATATTCACACTGATTTAGGATGAGAATCTGTCACATCCTATTGTTTATTTAGTAAAAGGATGTTGTAAGAAGATGGCTAGATTTTGGATTCTGGTCCAGCTATGATTTATGTGTTGACCCAACACCCAGCTTTTTTGCCACAATACGACCTCGTTTAGCTCACTGCATCTATTGTGAGGAGCCGAGAGGTTTGATATGCTCTTTGTCACTTCAAATTCAATTTCGTATCTTGAAGAGATCACGTCTCATCAGGAGCGGGAGGGAAAAAAATGTTATAATAACATCTTCAATTGGAAATAATGATCTTCTCAGATGAGGAGTGTGTAGAGCAAAAGAAAAGCACATACACAATGTCGGCTTGTTAGAGCCAATTTTCCTCAATAGTGTTGTGAAAGGAGGCGTGCGAAGGCCCTGAAAAAAATGGCGGTGTACAAAACCAGTGGCCATCAAGGCCATAATTGCGAGAATCTCAATCATAATGCCATGATGACACTTGATATCTGTGTCTATGTTTGAAATCTGCAATATCATTTTTAATCCTTTTATATTTCAAGTTTAAAGTAAACACATTTAAGAGAGTCATCAGGCTTTACACTAAACACACAGATCGAAGATTTCTCTCTCTTTTTACACACGAAGCGCGGGGTTTGCAGCTCGCTCACTCATGTTTTGCAAGGTGAAGATTTTACACAAGGGGACAATCTTATTTGATTAGCTTGTGCAAAATAAACAGAAAGACACCATATGTCAGGGTTGGATATCATGACTGAAACAGCAACATTAAATATGAAGTGACAATTCCATCTTTTAAATAATCATGACAGGTTGGTGTGATGAGACAGAGTTACTATTAACATGCCAAAGTTGATCATTTTCCTAGAACAGCATGTTTTATTCCCCTTATTACATTTTTAAAATTATTCATTAATGACGTGTACGTTCTATCCATTTCTAGTAACATTTAGTCTTGTAGAATGCAGGTGAAATGTAAGCTCCTGTTCTTCCTTACATTATAGCAGCTATAAACAGTCGTTCCCTCACCAGCCTCTATTTTTTCATACTGTTGAAGTTAGTAAGCCAGAAACAAAGTGTAAACTCCTCTGTCCTGAAGATTTTGGAAACTGAAAGTCACAGCTTTACCTCTGACTGTTACAAAGCGCTGACACTGGAGACTCCTTCCACTCCTTCCATGTTCCATTACAGAAAATCTGTTTATGTGGCGCATCTGCCGTACAAGTCTCTGTGAATGAACTACAGAAACTATAACATATTCTAACGCATGCATTAATATAAACCTATGATTTATGTGATTCACTACTGTCACAGCTGCTGTTCCAGAAAATTAATCAACACCTTCTGACCAATCAGAATCCAGAATTCAAAAGCACTGTGGTATATACTTACTCAAAATTTTTTTTTGGCCCGGTCTTCTGTGGTCTTGCGGTGTGTGTATGGTTGTGATTCGTGTAACCGTGTATGTTTGTATGTGTGTGTGTGTATGTGTGTGTGTCCGTGCGTGTGTGTATGTGTGTGTGTGGGAAGGGGGGGTTGTTTCAGCCCCTCTGAGCCGGTGCAGTTACAGCAGCAGCAGCTGGTGAGCAGGAATCTTCACCCAGGTGGAGTCACTCAGAACGACTGCAGGGAACAGACTGACACTGGACACTCTCTCTCTCTATCATTCTCTCTCTGTCTCTCTCTCTCTCTCTTCCACCATTCCACTTGTTCCCTGACTCTCTCCATCCATCGTGCTCTCTCTATTAGCCTACATTCCTGTCTGTGTCTTTTGTCTCTTTTTATCTCTCTCGCTTAGTCCCCATATCCATCTGCTCATGAAAAATAGACAGACAGAGAGAAAGGGTCAGATACAAAAAGTGAGAGAGACGGACAAATAAAGAGGTTGTTACATACTGTGCATTAATTTTTTACTTTATCATTTAGACCCTGCTGTCTGATCTCTCTCTCTCTCTCTCTCTCTCTCTCTCTCTCTCTCTCTCTCTCTCTCTCTCTTTCAAAATAAGAAGAATTTTGCTTCTAATTTTATCAATGAAAACTGTTCTTTTGTATTGGGAACAGAGGAGAAAGTATTTACTTGGATTTTTGAGTGGAGGAGAAAATGCTGTCTGTCTCTCTATATATACACCTCTCTGCCTGTCTGTTTTTTCTATCCTTCTCTTCTCTTACCTGTCTCTCTATATCCCTTCTCCCCATGTC
>CM074955.1:10940450-10955450 GCA_037577455.1 Pangasius macronema
TTTTTTCCTTTTCTTTCCTCCCTATCCATCCTTCTCCAGCCCCCTGTGGTTTCACTTGGGCCACTTTATTTGAAGAGGCCATCTTTTATTTCTCCCTCAGCACTGTAATGACAGCACAGCTATTAATTAATTGCACACGTAATTGCAAAATTAAGTTTTTGGGAAATTCGGTAATGATCTGTGGAATTACACGATGAGGTCACATTGTGAGGGACAGAGGGATTTTTGGATGTTGCGTGTGTAATCCAGTGGTACTTTTCCAGCCTCTGTCTGTAATCTTTATAAAGTTGTGTCATGGCCGTCACTCTTTCCTGACCAGAGAGCTAGAATACGAGCAATCCTCTGCTGATTTCCACTTTGACCCACTTTAATTAACTCAGCTGTAAGATAATAGGCGGGATCTGAAGCCGAGTGAGGGAAAGTTTCAACAGTAATTTCAACATCTTGTCGCTTTTTTAGGCTGAAATGAGACGTGAAAGCCTTCTCTGATCTGTTTATTGTGTGCCACATTGGAGAGAAGATGTGTGGTGTTTCTGCTCCGTTTGATATGAAGGACATTTATTGTTCAGCTGAAGCAGGAATTCTGTGGAAAGGAGCGAAGCGTCCTCATGGCCAAATCGTTTTGTCTGAAATGATTCAGATTGATTTTTCAGCACAAAAGCTTTCAAATTGGAACTGAAACACCATCGACCAATCCCCTTTGACTGAAACACATCTAATTAAAACTGAAACCTATTTCACCTCCTATATTTGTTTCCATTTAAAAAATATTTTATTGTTTTCACTGTTAATATGATATAAAGGTATATTTATGGCATATACAATGCCTTGTACGAGTATTCACCTCCTTTGAAAATTTCCACATGTTGTACAACCTGGAACTGAAATGGACTTATTTGGGACTTTATGTAAAGAACCTACAGAAATCAAAAACTTAACAGTTGTGATTGCGTAAGTATTCACCCCTTCCCACCCCCCCAAAATTAGTTCTGGTGCAACCAGTTACCATCAGTTAACTAGTTAACTAGTTGACTGGAGGCGACATGTGTAAAAATAAAGAGGCATGTGATCACTCCAGAAGTCAGTGAGAGGGTAAAGAGGGGATAAGTCAGAGAAACAACCAAGAGGCCAAGGCAAATGCTCGACATGATGCTACTACCACCATGCTTCACAGTACGGATGCTGTTCTCACAGTGATAAGCAGTTTTGGGTTTCCACCAAACATAGTGCTTTGTGTCAAGGACAGAAAGTTAAATTTTGGTTTCATCAAACCAGAGGACTTTTTCTATATGTTTACTGACTCCAAAATTGAGAGACTTGATCTTCAGTACTATGGGATATTTTGTGTAGTTTTCTGACTTCTAATTAAGTCTGTTTAAGTTCCTATTTGTAATACTACAAAATGTGAAAATGTTCAAAGGGGTGAATAATATGCAAGACACTGTAGTAACAGCACATTAATAAGAACTGATATAAAATAATCTCACAGATTCTTTAAAAATAAAACTTATTAATAATAAATTTTCCACATAAATAATCCCAAGCCTTATTTCAAAATGTGTTATGGCCTGATGAGCCCAAGGTAGAACTTAGGCATAATTCTAAAAGAAATGTTTGGCACAAAAACAAGAAAGCTTATCACCCAAAGAACACCATACCCAGGGTGAAGCATGGTGGTGGCAGCATCATGCTATGGGGCTGCTTCTCTTCAGCTTGGACTGTTGCACTAGTCAAGATAGACCTTGACAGGCCTGTTAAACAGCTGAAGATGAAGAAAAAATTCACCTTCCAGTGATAAAAACCCAAAGCACAAATCCAAGTCAGCAAATGAAGGGCTTCAGAAGAGTAAGATCAACATTCTGAAATGGCCCAGTCAGAGCCAAGATGTAAATCTCAAATATCAGAAACTTGTGGAATGACTTGAAGAGGGCTGTGCACAGGAGATTCCCTCACAATTTGACAGATCTGTAGCATTACGGAAAGTGAGAGTGGAATAAAATTTCCAAATCAAGATGTGCTATGTTTTTAGACAAAATGTGCTATAACAAAGTATAAGTTTATATCCACTATGTAGTTAAGAATTTAGAAATACATTTTCTAAATAAAAAGAGATACTGTCTTAGAAAAGGATTTAGAATTGGAAATCCATAAAGATTTCCTTGTCAGAAGGAAAAGTAGAACTCTTTTAAGTGTTAAATACCTATAATTATTTAAATAAAATGTAAAGAACTTTACCAAGAGTATACCAAGTACCCAGATGTTTACCAATGTAAAATGGCTGACAGGTTGTAGGTATTAAGACCATAAAAGAACCTTTTTTGCACATACATGATTTGACTGTAGTGATGATTTGACTTGAAATAGATCCTGTATTGTGTGTTATATATTTATTAAAAGATAGTAATCTTATTACAGAAATTAAACATTTCTGTAAAATGATTTTTATTAAATTATGTCTGTTGGGGAAACTGTGTCACACAGAAAAAGTGTCACACTGAAAGAAAATATTAATATATTAATATTAATAAAGTTAAGTGACACAGTGCCCATGTTCTGCCTGAATCATGTGTGTGTGTATGTGTGTGTGTGTGTGTGTGTGTGCGCGATGCTGATAGTTTGTGTGTTTCTCATGCAGTTCTGTTTACGCCAATGAAAGGCTTTTATTCAGCACCTAGATTAGTCTGTTTCCCAGGAGTGTCGTCCTCCCTGTCTGTCTCTCTGTGTGTCTCCCTGTCTGTCTCTACCTGTCTCTGCCTGCCTATTTCTCTTCCTGTTTGTCTCTCTTTTTGACTGTCTCTCTGTCTACCTCTGTCTCTGTCTTTTTGTCTGTCTCTCTCCATCTCCCTCTGTCTCTCTCTCTCTCTGTTTCTCTGTCGTTCTTTGTCTGTTTCACTCAGTTTCTCTCTTTCTTTGTCTCTCTCTCTCTCTCTCTCTCTGTGTCTCTCTCTGTCTATCTGTATCTGTCTGTCTTTCTCTCTGTGTCTGTATAATAAGGTGTTGTTTGGAGGTCTGTCTGCCTCCTTGGTGACGGATAGATGAGAAGTGCAGTGTGAGCACTGGGACTCGAATGTGATCTGGGTCAGAGCGTGCACACACACACACACACACACACACACACACACACACACACACACACACAGTCCCATACATATCCTACATGACCATTGTATGTATTGTATGTATGACATATACTGGTATGATTGAAACATATGTAAATGGTATTATTGGTATGATTGGGATATTACTCTATTCTTACTAACCCTATATTACCTAACCATGCTAACCCTATACACCCTAACCATACTAATCCTATGCACCCTATCCATATTAATCCTATACACCATAACAACTTAACCATACTAATCCCTAAACTCCCTATACACACTAACTATATTAAACCTATACACCCTGACAATACCAACCCCATACACCCTAGCACCATAACCATACTAACACTTTACACCCTAGCACCATAACTATAAAAACACTATACATCTTAACACCCCAACCATACTAACCCCTAAATACCCCAAACACCTAACCCTATATACTGTAACAACCCTAAGGTATATATAACACTAAGCATATTACCCCTAGTTCTAGTGACTGTAACAATCCCTGAAACCCTTATGAACTTAACCCTAAGTTTAAATTTAGTAAACTCCCATAACCCTAACCTTAGTAACAACCCTGACCCTACTGCCCCTACCCTTAGTAATCCTAAATCTTGTAGCGATGACTGTAGTAATTCTAGTTCATGTTCAGAACATGAGCATGCTTCAAATGTATAACGAATCCCATTTACATCCCAATTCTGTTGTAGAAGAGAGAGAACAGAAGAAAGAAACAGGTAGATATTGTAACGTTCATCATAATATTTTGGTAAAATGTCTTGTTTAAGAGTGCACGTGGTGTGCAAGGTCATTTTTTTTTATACATTCAGAGACCTTGCCAAACTTTTCAGACTGTTAGCACTCTCCCATTTAGCGAAAGAACAAGCAGGAGGGGATGGTCGATCACATTTATCCACAGTTTACACCTTTTTTCTTGATCTCTGAGCTCAGCACAGATCACGTTTCCAATGAAAGAAAGGTGAGGGAAGGGGAGGGCTGGAAGGGGGGAGAAAAAAGTTCTCTCAGTGCTAGGCTGGATTGAAAAGCGAGCTTGGTGCTGACAGCTAAATGCGCTAATTTTCTTCTGGGAGCTCGGTTTGTCTTACTGATTGGCAGATAAAGCCAAGGACTCAGACCAATCTCGACACGATGACGTTAGCCACCTTGGAGGGAGCCAAAACTTTATAATATATCAGCATCGTGATACATACATAAGCCCTCGAAGATTCTTTAGATAGTTACAACAAACTGAAGAACTGCTGTTAGAGTAAAATAAGTTGATTATTTTCCTATAACAGTATGTCCAGAAGTCTTTTTCTTCTTTTATAGCACAGCAAATTTGCCAATGATTGCAATTTTTCATTTATTAAAGAATGACATATTACACTTTTTATTAATTTATAGTTACATTCAACATTGTGAAACGCCCATGATACAAGTTAGTTCCTGTTCTTGCTTATGTAATAGTAGCTATAAACAGTCATTCCCTCACCAGCCTCTCTGTTTTCTCTTTAATTTTTAACTTTAAAGTGTTCCCATAATTTCTGTCCACCATAAAAGTTTCATGTTATTTAAATCTAATTTTAATATCAGCAAGCCTATTGCTTGTGAAAGAGATGCTAATAATGGTAATGGTAATTCTAGCACTAATGCTAATAGCACCCCTACACACTTTTGTGTTGAACTCCAGAATCAGGAATCAGGAAAACGGCGACTTATATTTTACATCTTAAATCGCTGGGTTCAGTGGAGCCGTGACACGTGCAATTTGACATAATTATCACCTTTTTCCCAATATGACGGCTAATAAGTGCACCGTCTTCCCTGTATGCCGAGCAAACACAATGGCTGTGCAATAATCACCTGGGTGTTTTTTCTCTTCTTTTTTTAAAGTTGCATTAGAGTGGTGATTACGTATAATATCGACTTCTTATCTGCTCAGGGCCGTGCTTCATTACACCTACTGTATCCCTTACATTACAGTGCCATGAAACCTGAATCAAACCCCCTGCATCAAAAGGCCCAGTTTAGATGTCAAAAGGCGACTGGGGTTCATTAAGACGTATGCAGACAAAGCAGCATTCAGGCCTGGAAAACGAAAAAAAATAAGGCGACCCACAGCACGACACAACTACTGATGACTCGTTTCAATATTTTGCGTGGCCATTTTGATGATATCCGAGCGAGGTTTGCTCAGCGGAGTGTGCCGAACAAAAGGGCTGATTGAGTGTGAGAGGAGAATAGAGCTTGTTCACATTGTCTAATGCTTTTGCAAAAGCTAACAGACTGCTGGGAAAGTGAGACTCATGGGGAAAAAAAGCAGCACTAGGGGGCAGTGCCACTGCATAGCCGGGTTAAAAAGGAGAGAGAGAAAAAAAATCTGAAGTCCCATTTTGATCCCATTTTGAGTTTTGTTGAAAACACATTGAGGTTGTGTTTGGAACTGTTTTTGTTTATAATAACACATTTATGACATATAGTTAATATAAGCCTATTATAGCGCTTACTGACTGATAAAAGGTGTTCATAAATGTTATACAGTGATTACTGTGCTAATGCATAGTATCTGAAGTGTCACACACACACACACACAGAGAGAGAGAGAGAGAGAGAGAGAGAGAGTCTCTCAAGACTTCACATTGTTTGATAGTAAGACGTTATACGTGTAAAATTAGACCGGTGGACCGAAAAAGGAACAATTATGATTTTATCACTTATTTTAGTTCATATTATTTTTTATTACACGTAAACCTGCAATGTGTATTGGACAAGAGGTTTCTTTCGTTTATATAAGCTGTATTACATAAATGTATTATAAAAAATCTTATATAGAAAGAAAAGAAAGAGATCTCTTGTCCAATGCACACTGTGCACACATTTTTACAGTATACATTATTCATTATACTATGGTGTAATTTTGCGTCAAGAAGCCCAAAGCTTACATAGATTGAATAAAACATAGACGTAGGAATGCCTTCTCGGCTCTTATTCTCTCCTTGTGAACTCTCTAGATGCCCTTCACAGTGACATCATTCTAGTCACAGATGTTTTTCTCTACTTTAAACACACAGGACACACACACGCGCACACACACACACACACACACACACACACACACACACACACACACACACACACACACACACACACACAAAAACAGGGGCCAGTAAAACCAGGGCCAGCTTCTGCTGAGGCCGTTACCCACAATTCACGGCAGTGCTGGATGGTTCCCACTAGGTTCTGGTCGGCCTGGAAACGGCAACTTATTAATCTTGTGATGGAGGGCCAGCTGCCTGAATCACCACCGACCTGCTTGTGCTTGTGTGCCTTCTCCGTTTCTACTTCATTTACTTCCAGTTTCTCATCTGTTTATGGCTAAAAGAAAAAAAAAAAACTTGATGCTTTAATCTGCGCAACACTCTGATATGTGAATAAAGTTTGCTAAAAGGATGCTTGTGCTTCTACATATAATATTCTTCTGTTTCTATACTTTCTAAAGTTTTGTTTTTGGTGTTACATACTTTGTAAAGTGATCTTGAGTGGACGAAAGGCACTAGATAGATTGAGCACATAAATAAAATAAAAATAAATATATCAACAAGTTAGAGCGGAAGAAACACACAAATGAGTCTGTTTGCTTTTCTTTCACTTCAAGGTTGTTTTCTTATTGTTACAGTTGTGTTTTGACATTTAGTAATAAATAACTTTCAATTTTTATTTACTTTTTCTCCTTTATGAGCTGATAAAATGTGAACTATATCACTTAAATATTAATAAATGATGTATCCAGCAGGACAAAACCAAATCATATGTTTTTTTAGACTTTTCTTGCAATTTACATGTCCCATCCCTCCTTTTATAAAGTAAAAAAGAAAAACCCGTTGCTGATGAGGTTGGCTAATTCAGGCCAAGCGCTTCAGTTCCCCAAGCTTTAATGATATTCCCGCGGCATATCGGACCACCGTTGCCTGGAGACCGGATTTCAGCTCGGCCCCTCTCTCCATTCCCACACATCAGAGCTCTGAAAAGCAAAGTTTTTTTTCCTCCGGGAGCTTTTGATTCGGTCCGGGCCGAGGCCCTTCCCCCTGCTGGGGCGGTTTGGGTGGGCAGGACGCTGGTCACACATCAAGGCCTGGAAACAAAGCCCCCAGGAAACCTGCCTCACACACACACACACACACACACACACACACACACACACACACATTCTCTGTAACTGCACTGACCTCCATTTCTTCACCATCAACTCAAAGTCTAATGTTCACATTATTTTCCTATAACAGCAGGTCCCCAAGTGTTTTATTCCTCTTATTCCACAGCAATTTGCCAACAATTTTTAAAAAACACACACACAGCAGAGCTAGTCTTTCCCTCACTAGCCTCTCTTTTTTTCTCTCTCTTGAAGTTAAAAAGTCCAAAAAACACAGCTTACTGAGAAACCACAAAGCGTAAACTCCTCTGTCCTGAAGATGTGAGAAAACTTAAAGTTACAGCTTTACCTCTGACTGTTATGACGTGCTGACACTGGAGACTCCTTCCATAAATATTAATAAAAATCAACACCTCCTTAAAGAAACTTCACCACAACAATGTTTTTCTTTAAATCTGTTTTTTACGAATAGTGTCTGCTGTACAAGTTTTGAGCTGTTACTATAGAAACAATTATGTATTAGACCGAGCACATTAATCCAAACCTGTTTTGCAGCTGCACTACTGTCAGAGCTGCTGTTCTAGAAAATTAACCAACACCTTCTGACCAATCAGAATCCAGAAGTCAGCAACGCTTCAGTGTAATGATCTTTAATGAGTTGTAATGACACATTACAGTTACTTTTCCAGGTGAATGATACATCATAAAACTCTCCCTACCCAGTAAGGCACAGTTAAGTACCATTTTGTCAACATTATGCACCGTATACAATACACGGCTTTAGATAATCCTAGCTAGTCCATATGTTAAAGTATTGATCAAACAGCAGGTTCAGCAACAGCAGTGGGCAGTTAAGCTGTAAAAGTACAATTTTATACAATACAATGCAATTTTATTCTATATCTTTTTTTTTATATCTTAATATAAAATACACCATTGTGTGTGCATGTTTAAGGTATTTGCTCACTAAAACATGTAATATGGCAAAACTCTGAAATATTACAAACCTCAAAGATTTCCAGTCGCTAAACGGATCTTACAGCTCTCCCGAAAATCAGTTCTTCCACATCGTACAAATTAGCCACACTTTTCTCGTTGCAGCGTATGAATGGAGTATGAATTGTTGAGGATGTCACTGTCAGTCATACACAAACAAGGACTCGTCTCATATTGCAGAGGGAAATAAAGGCAGCATTTGTGAAGGACCTTATCAAGACCATGTCGTGTAGGCCAGTGATGTGATAAGGTCCGGCAACAACGAGAAGACTGTTTCTGCACTCAGGGAAGGATGGAGGCCTCCTTCCTCAGAGACAGAGAGCAGTGTTTTCTGTTTGGACAGATGTTAAGACAGATCTAAAGCTGGAACTGAAATGTTGAATTTTTTAATTAATTGTATAAATGGTGCAGTTTAATCTCTTGAGTCATCGTCTCTTTCATTCTCTAGGGTTTTGCTAAAGGCACAAACCTTTACGTTTACTGACCTAGCTAACAATTTTAGCTTAGCACAACGTTTTCTGAACATTAAAATTTCTAGGCACTTTTAATTAATGTTGAATTTGTCCTGATTTCTGAGAATGTTTTTATGTAATCTAATCATAAACATTCCTACAATGTTGCATATTTAGTTAACACTCACATTTTTATAATGTTAGATTTGGTCTAACAGGGAATGTTGCAGGAATGTGCACAATGCATTACATAAATTCTCAGAATAGTTGACAGATTAAACATTAATTAAAACTTCTTAGAAGCAATTTTTCTGGACGTTCTGAGAGTGTTTTCATATAACGATTTGTAAACATTAACAATAATGTTTCCATAATGTTAAATATGGTCTAACTGAGAATGATGTAGGACCACAAATGGTTATATAATTTATTGTAAATCTTTCTAAAATGTTCTCAGTTAGACCAAATCGAACATTATGGAACTGTTACATTCCTACAACTAAAAATGTTGTAGTGACATTGTAGGAACCTTTACAATACATTATATAAAAATGTTCTCACAACATCCAGAAAAATGTTCTTCTAGGAACTTTTAATTAGTGTCAAGTTTCCTCAGTGTTATGAGTGTTTTTATATAATGTTTGCAAACATTCAATGTTCAATGTTGCGACAACGTTTTTAGTTGTACAAACGTTAACACTTGATGTCAGATTTTGGTTTAACTGGGAACATTTATTAAAGAAGATTTATGTTCTATGTTAGCTGGGAAGCTAACGTTACTGCTTTATCAACATTTATTTAAATAAACAGATCCATATCAATGAGAAATATGACTGAAATCATCTTTTTGAAAGCCACGCTACAATTTTCACTTTTCAAATTATCATGTATTTCTGGGATTTGAGTGCACCCCACCCAGGTTGTCGTGTCAACCCCCCAACCAAACCCCCCCCACCCGCACCCCCGTCCACCTCGACATTCCCGTGTGCTGATGTAAGCCTCTCAAATGAGTTGGGCCGTAGATTAGCGCCGTGTTTCCAGGCACTACACACTCCAACGGCTTTCCACTCCAGGGCTCTCACTCAAGCCCAAACCCTCCCAGAGTGCCATTTCAAATTAATTAAGCCTTTTTCTCATCGGCCACCGCTGAGTCCTTGCATCTCCGGACCATGTTTCTCTCTTCAGAGCCTTCGTAAGCTTTCTGATGAGGGAAAAACTTATGGGGGAAATGACAATATAAGCAGGTTGGGGGATTTTTTTTTGTACAATGCAGAAGTGGCATTATTGAACCTGTGCTTTCAGGGACACATTTATAAAGAGAGGGCTTTTGAATGTACATGAGGTCATAAGGTCACATTTTTAGTTCACATCAAGAATATTTTCTAGGACAATCAACTCAAAGATCATTAAGATCATCCTTATTTCCAGTGTTTTGCATTGTTGTTTAGCATTGCAGAGCTAGATAATAACTTATAACTACAGTATTGCATCTTTAGTGATACCATTTCAACCATATCGTACGATATTTTTCTGTTACCTTAGCACTCAGATAAAACATCTTCTGATAACCTTACTGTAAACCCTACTGTAGTACATTTACCATAAGAACCCTAACAAAACAAAACAAAAATAGTCCAGCAGAAAAAAAACAGTATTAGCATAAGGTTTATACATGCAGACATCTGTACAGAGTGAATTAGCATAAATTAACATTGTCAGCAAAGCCAAGAAGCTCCTGCTGTTTGCATAAAATGATGGATCTCTCAGCTTTCTGCCCTAAATGTTAACAAACTCCACCCAAAGCCCCCCTTTCACTGGAAGTTTACTGATGCTATCTCTGGTTTCCCCAAGTCACTGAAAAAATATTGCCATCTCTGATTGTTCTCTTTATCTCGGCACTGTGATGAAAAAAAGAGGGAGACACGTGTTGGTTTTGGTGGCACATGTGCTGGGCTTTTCAATAGCTTTCATTTGTTCTCTCTCTCTCTCTCTCTCTCTCTCTCTCTCTCTTCCTCTTATGTCCGTTTGGTTAATTAAATGCGAGTTTGAGTCGTGTTTCATTACATCACCGCTTTAGGGGGCCCTTCGTGAAAAAAAAGGCTCTGATCAAGCCATGAAACTGAGGAGTGGGGATGGATGCAGGTGCAAGACACAAGATTTTAAGGTTTAATTAGCAAAAGAGAAGAAAACAAAAATTTTTTTATATACTTTTTTTTCTCTTTAACATGTGTAATAATTAAAGTGTTTTTTTTTTTGTTTCTGCTCTGCAGAGAACAACTGATTTTTCCAAGTACCCCTTACTGCAGAACCAAAAGTCCAGGGGTGGGGTCAGACCTGATCCAGCCCCTCCTATTTGGGCGGAGTCAGTTTGGACAAGTGTGTAGTTAAGTGTGTTGTACAGCATCTTGTCGGTTAAGAGTTACGGGTTAGAGGTAGGGTTTTTGTTGTAGGAGGATTTGGGTCAGGTTCAGCTGCACCCTTGGGCTTTTGTTTCCGCAGTGAGGACCAGCTCACATTTTTTTTGATGTATAACACAATCATATAAATACAGGCTAAATCTGGCAAGCTGAGATTGTTAGCTAACAGCCATTTGAGTAACACTAAACAAACACACAGGATAATATTAGTAACTCTGCAAATGTTAATGTTAAAAATATAAAAAAAAGATTAAATTTATCATTAAAACTGACATGAAAGCTAAATCCATGATCCAGATGGAAAGAATTACTATAAATTGTTGCGCTAAACAATTTGCACAAGATGACATTAGCAAAATTTCGTCACTTTTAAAATGATGAAGTAAACATTTACAGTGACATGTATGAATGAAATGTTTCACTTTTGCTATAAAAAGTTCCAAACCTGAGTAATTTATTAATGTTCTGGCTGCTGTTCATTACTCAAAATTAATAAATAAATACTATACAGTAGTGTTTTGTTTGCATATGTCTGAAAGCCAAATCCTTACTGGTTGATCACATTACCAAGGGACAAAAAAAAAAAAACAAGGAAAAAGAAGCGGTCCTAAGACAAATCCTTGTGGAACTCCACAAATCATTTTCATTCTGCATTGTTTTGGAAAATGTTTAGAGTTATTTAATCATCACCACCTGACCAATCAGAATCCTGCACACAGTGCTGTGATGTATCACCCCACATCAAACTGTACAACCAAAAGTAGTCAATAAAGCGATCCAGTTGGTAAGAATTGTTACAGAGTTGTTACTTTCATAAAACCGTAAAAAAAAAATGTCCCCGCCCTGATTAATGTCGCTGATCTGATAGTGTTTTGGTCAGAAAGTTTAACATTGAGTTCATTTCATTTTGCAGGAATTCTGTCGCTCCCTGTTTCAGTGTCTGATCAACGCCTCACTTTTCTCTCTCTTGTCTCTGCTCTGCACTTTGCAGAAGTTTGATTAATCAAGATAATTAATTTCTCTGTAAATTACAGCCTTCATTCGAGCTGCCTTTAGCCGGAGTGAGAGCTGTTTTGACAGGACAGCATGCGGGTTGTCTTTAAGCGCAACTCGGCCCTGTTTAATGACAAAGATATCATGTGGTGCATCTTCAAACACGACGGTGACACGTGGTATTTATGCAGTCATTCTGTAACAAGGCAAATTGCACTTTTTATGACATTCGGAGGTTTCTTTCGTGAGATACAGACGTAGGCTGGTGCTGATTAATAATGCATTTTTTTATTTTAATAAAAACTGATTTTAAAAAGACGAAAGCATCAAAAGAGACAAAGAGCCATTGTGTATTTACAAAATTATCCAGCCCTGTCATTGTGGCAGTGAGTCACGTTTGAAGGCGGCATAAAGTCGCATAAAGGAGCAATTTAATTCTAATTTCGCTCCAATCTGTGTCTGAAACAATTGAAACAGGGATTTGATGTGTTTATCTCAGTGTGTAATTAGGTATTGTTCATCACTGAAAAGTTTCCATCGGGAGGAACGAAGCAGCGTTGGCAAGAGTGTTAGCGCTTAATCTTTTTACTTCAGGAATCAGTTTCCTGTTGTGTAAAAACTTATTTGGCGTGTTTGAATCCACCAGTATCACAGGATTTATCTTAATTATTTTACAAGCTGGAGCAGAGATGTTTAACAAGTTCTTTATCCTAGAATTCTGACCCTGAACAATGTTTGCTAACTGTTGGTGGGAATCCATCCACATCTTTATTTTTTGCATATTACATTTTACATTTACGACATTTGGCATATTTTCAACTTGCAAATGAAATCATTAAATAATTTATTTGAAGAATAAATGACTTAGCATGTTTGTGTTCCAGTTTGTGCAAGACATGTCCCTTTCCATTTCCTATTGGTTGGATTCTCATTGCTTTGACAACTATTAGTCATTTCCTGAGTCTGAATCAGAGTGAAATTGATTGTTTTGGTTTGTTTGCTGTTTGGTTTTCATTTGCATTGTGCATAATTAAACAAACCAAAAGCAAAAAAAAAGTGTGTTTAGGGCTGAATGTTTCACAACTGTAGAAAAAGATTTGTAAAAATTTACAGAGTGGGGCTAGAAATCACAAAAATCACCCAAGCATAATTAAGTAATTGTATAAATAACTACTTTTTTTCTCTTTCTGTTCATCTAAATCTCCAGATCACACTGCATTTCTGCAGTGCTACAGCTCTGTTATTTAACTCTGATTAATGGCTCGCATCTTCAAAAAAATTGTGCAACCCAAAACACACAGCATTGATTCACTTCCTGCTTTCGAGTTGACTGAGACCGCCTCACCTTTGCTCAACTGCTCTCAGACCTGCGTGTGATTGCTATGTTCTCACCTGCCTAAAGAAGTTCACCAAGGAGGAGAACACACCAGGGTTCTATTAAAACTCAGCTTAATAACACGAGTTCTTCCAATACTTTTTTAAAGTCAAATGAACTTTAGATTATCAAAATTGATTGAGTTGACATGAGGGAAGAATTTACTCAGAGTTTCCTTTTTAAACCAGTGAAAAATGTGATTTCTAAATGTACATGCAACCAGTAAAATAATTCATATTTTTTTTTAAAAAAGGATATCTGTTTAAATTTGATTTTCTTATTCCAGCCCCTCCATCTGTATATCTCTTTATTCTGACAGATAGCTAGCGAGCAATGGTAGCTAGCAGAAGAAAATGTAATAATTATCACCACCCAGGTAGTTAAGGTAACTGCTAGTTAGCTAATGTAGGTCAAAATGGATTGATGGCAAATATCATCACAGGATTTGGTTCAGCTACGCAGCCAGTTAGCGCAGCTGCTAGTTAGCAAACTAATATTAGTTTGGTTCAAGGATGCTAATAGCTAATAGATATAGCATTTTAGATATGAAGGAAATTGTAGAATATGGTTCAGCTTGTTAGCATGCTACCCAGCCAAGAAGACTTTGTTTATGTTGTTATTCATGGAACTGTATGTAAAATTATGTGAACATAAAGAATGGCATTAATGATGCATTCATACTGAGTTGTTTTTTTGTACATCATGTGACACATTTAGCAGAAAATTTGAAGAAAAATACAGTACATTTTCTACAAAAAAAAACAAAAAAAAAACTAAAAGGTGATCTTAAACAGTCAAATGTGATTTTTTTTTCATTTGAAAATGTAAATATTATGGAAATTTAAGTCATATTTGAATAGTGACATTTAATTAAAGCACACCCTGCCCTGCCTCTACACATACACATGCACCCATACACACACACATACACACAAGATGGCATCTTAAGCAAATGCAGCTTTGTGTACATTTCTCAGTGGCGTGCCCCGGGGGTGTCTGTGTCCAAGGGGAGCTCTCTCTCCGTCTGTGTGTTTGTGTGTTTGTGTGTGTGTGTGTGTGTGTGTGTGTGTGTGTGTGTGTGTGTGTGTGTGTGTGTGTGCGCATATGTGTGATTATTGAGTACTGGATTAGACGGCTGTGTCTCCAGAGTCACATGACAAATGACTAATTAACGCCCACAAATCTGCTTTAACGTGAAAGCGAGAGTGAAGTCATGGCTCAAAAACTCAAACATGACCTTTTGGTTTTATTTAAAAGCATCTAAAAATCTGATACATTTTTAACCTTTTTTTAGAGAAGTTCATGTTTGCTATTTTTTAAAACTGGAATTTTGTTGTGGGTGTGGTCTCATCACACATACTCTTATGACCTACTTTGCATTGTATATTATATTATTAATCATTTGATCAGATGCTTTCTCTATTGATTACACCTCAGGCTTATTTAAACGTTCATTGCATTTTTTAAATTTCTGGTTTGATTTTAGTATTCACTTGTTTTTATT
>CM074955.1:10958986-10998734 GCA_037577455.1 Pangasius macronema
GGTAAATGCCATATTTTTGTGGAGCCTCTTAAAATAAAGCTGAAAGTCTACACTTCCATCACATCTTGATTGTTTTAATTCAAATCCATTGTAGTGGTGCATAAAGGCAAAATGTTCTGCTTGACAATTCAGTGCGTTCCAGTAACTTATACTGATTCCTTCAACTTTGCGACTCATTCTGAAAGACAGAATCATTTGCAAATGAAACATATCCAATTTAAAAATTATTATTGTAAATTATATATATATATATTATCATAATAATACTTAATTTGATTCCCTTTAATTCAAAATGTAGTCAATCGATCATTCAAGACTAGGCAAAATAAATCTTTTTCCTTGTTCTCTCTGTCTGTCTGATAAATTTGAATGTCTCACACACACACACACACACACACACACACACACACACACACACATGTATAATTCCTAGCAAGAGTAGGCGAGCAGTGTTTTTGGCCTGAGGCACATTTCACACACAGCCAGGTGTGTGTACATCACAGGACTGTAAAAAGGCTGTGTAATTATTTTAGCAAGAAGTTGCTGACAGCAAATGTCTTCCCCTCCGTCTCACGCATCACTTAAGCTGCTAATAAAGATGTGTGTTCATTGATTTAAGCCGACTAATGATACTTTTCAACTCAAACACACTGAAACTTTCTCTGTGCATCTGGCAAAATAAGCAGAAAAAGTTCAGAAGTGTCAGAGTGGCACACTGGACTGTAAAATACGCTGTAAGATTTATAGAGCAAACATTTATGTGTCCTGGTTAATAAATCACAAATGTTTCTTAGATAAGGGGAGTTTCCTGAGTTGAGAAAGCCAGGAATGTACTTTCCACTTCAGAGCGAGCGTTGCATAGGTATGCTAAAACAGTAGACATTTATAACCAGTGGTGTGATGATACAATGTAATATTATACCATGATAATGAACTTACTGTATATATCTATCTATTTTACTGCTATACTATTAACACCATGCTGTAGTGACAGGGATAATGAAGTCAGAATGTTTCTGTGTGCCATGTGTCTCTGGAAATCTTAAACTCCTGTTCTAAAAAACTATAATGATATCATAAATATGACGACAAAAATACATTACATTTTAATTTTCCATGTAGTGTTGTTAGCATCTTTCGTACTTTTATAACATCTTCTGACTATGCTGATACACACAGATTTGACTTTACAATCTAATAGCGTACCAGATGTATAATTTTTTGTTGTCCTTTTCCTTTTTCAAATAGATGTGAAAAGGTTCATCGTTATTTAGGTTTATCACTAGCTAGCATCCATAGCATGCAAATTCTGTAGCTAAAAAATGTAGATATCATTTGGTCATTTGCTGGTATTTGCATACCAGGTCATGATAGGTTAACAATGTTTGTGCTCATTTTGTGACATCACAAACTGAGCTCACGTGTAACTTCGCCCCCTGAATCAATTTTATACAGAAAGACAAAGAAAGTCTCTAAATCTAAATCTAAATATTCAGAGCGTCTAAGAAGATTTTGATCATTTTAATGTTTTACAGTCACCGAGTATTTCTTATGTTAATGGAAACAAGACTATCAAACATCCACAGCCATGTTTATCACTGTTTATGAGTGCAAAAGCAATGGATACACATTTGTTTGTAATCTACGAAATCCAGAAGTGAGAACGCTGTTAACATCTTAAAACACTGAAGGAATTATGATTGCAATCTGGAGTGCTAGAGAGCTGTGGAGTATTTTCGGTTGAATTATCGTGATAAAGCAGTGAATTATGAAAAATAGGTAGTACGTTCTGGAGCATGACAGCAGGTATTTAGCCTAAAAGTTAGCGTCAGCCAACAAGCAGTGACAAACATTATTGTAGTTTTAATCATCTAAATGTTTTAGAGTCACTGAATATTTCTGACATGTTATATGACATTTTATACAAAATTCCAACACAATTAGTAAACCTGAAATCATTCCATGGGTCAAACATTAGGGGAAAAATGTTAATTGGAAGATTGAAAATTCCAGACACTCGGCTTGACGCAAGTCCTTCTGTTCCGACTCCTCCACTATCCTGGAGCAAAGCTGGCATTTCATCTGAAATCAGAGCTCTGCTGAACGACACTCTTTTTAATGTTCCTTCCTCCCCCTTCTTACGTCCCCTACATGCCTCCTATTAAGCAGTGTTTTGACATATATTACAACTCTTTCAGCATCCTCCTTCTCCTCTTTCCCTGACAGCCAGATCACACAAGGCCTCCCAAATTATTAGGGAAGGTGCCGCCGTGCCGCTTTTCTTCAAGTAGCCTCCTTTTGTCCTGTTTTCAATCTCACCTGGACATGTCGGAAATGGAACGGAGCCCCAATTTACGAGCCGCAATTTGAATATGTATTCTCAACTACATTTTACAGATGAAACACCTGATTTTACACTTTAAAGCAAATATGACTCGCTTCTGATATTTTGCATCTGTTCACAGAGTGAAAATGACGATACACGTAAAGTCAGACATGAAGCTGATCATATCCCCAATAAGATGTTTCGAAATTGCATGGGAAGGGTTCGAGGCTTTTCTCTGCTCTTTAATTTTGTAGCCGTCTCCATGTTGACAAATGTGACAGATGTCAAAATGAAAGATATGTATTACAACATGCATGCTTCGAATGTGCCTGAAGGCATCAGCATGTTACATGTAATGATTTTGATTGACAGCAATAATCGATCAAATTTATTTAACACCTTTTTTTAAACCCACAGTTGCTTTACAGAAAACACAGTCAACAAATACAAAACTTAAATAATAATAATAATAATAATAATAATAATAATACTTTTTATATAGTGCATTTCTCACACTTAATGAAATACTCCAGCATTTTTCAGAGGATTGAGGGGCAGGTCCAGGTGTATGACTCCAGAAAGCTGAGAGGGTGGAGTCATGTGCATGACTTTAAAGAGTAAAGGGGAAGGGCCAGGTGTATGGCATTAGAGAGCAGAGGAGGCGGCACCAGGTGTATGGTTTAGAGAGTCGAGAGGTGTACAGTATATCTCTCTGACAGCAGTCAAGTGTATGTCTTAAAAGAGTTGAGGAGTGGAGTTGGGTGTATGCTTCCAGAAAATTGAGGGGTGGGACCTGGTGTATGGCTCTTGTATAGCTCTATTACACTTGGAGCCAAGTGTAGGGCTTTAATGAATTGAGAGAGAGAGAGTCAGGTGTATAGCTTTAATTAGTTGAGTGGTGGAGCCAGGTGTTACAGTACAACACAAGCAACTTCGGGATTAACTAGCTTGTGTTAATTCTATATATTAAACCATAAGTAGGAGTATATAGACTATATACAGTATGTAAAAAAGCACACGCTTTGAACAGAACATTTCTGTTTCACCCCAAAGCCATACGTAATAAATCACGCTGCGCATAATAAAATTCTGAACGCTAACAAATGGAGGATGGCACACTTGGCAAGCCGAGCAACTGATCATCAGTGCTGATTAATCCTGTACAGCTAATCCTCCCAAAATACTCACACTGCTCCATTTGAAACGCATTTTTACGACTCGCTGTGAAAGTTTGCCCATAATTATAGAGTACTTCTCACTAATTGGGTAATAATTGGTGCAGGTGCACTGATCTGGGGCTTTTAAAGCTTTAGCATGGGAAGCGACGGTGGCATGCAGCCAGAAAGAGCCATTTTATTTTCACATGGAGATTTCGCTTCTTCAGTCCGTGGTTTTATGTTGGGCTTTAATTAGGCAGAGAAATACATGTGAGGTTACATCGTAAAAGTGTATGACATATCCTAAGAAACATTTTTGTGTTTCTGTATGTGTTTTGTGTATGTGTATTGCATATAGTGTATAGAACATATAGTAAATAAAAAGTATAATATGAATATATGAATATGAAAATATAGTGTAAGTTCAGTGTATAGTATCAGTGTACGAATGTACAGTGTATGTATAGACTATATAATGTGAATATATCGCATGTGTATAGTGTCAGAATATGAAAGTACTCTATATTTATTATAGAATATAGACTATATAGAGTATAGAATAGGAATGTATAGCATACAGTATGTGTAGTGTTTATAATATGAATGTACTACAGTGCATCAGAATATGAAAATATAATGTATGTTTAGCATGTCAGACTAGCAATGTGAGCATAGGGTATGTACTGTATAGTGTGAAAATATAAATATATAATGTATGTAGTTTATAGTGTCAGAATATGAATATATAGGGTATGTATATTGTCTAATGAATAGTGTAAAGTGTATTTGAATATATAGTGAATGTATAATGTCAGAATTTAAATGCATAGTGTATGTATAGTTTAAAGTGTCGGAATATAAATATATCATGTATGCATAGTGTATAAATACTATGGTGTCAGTTTGAATAAGTAGTTTATGTATATACACTGTACAGTATGTCGAGTATGTAGAGTATATTAACTTCACTGCGATAAATTCCACATTTGATGTGTAATAGGAAATGAATTGTGTCACATATCGGTCACACAAGGTCACATACAACACATGTGCACACACACACACACACACACACACGCACGCACGCATGCATGCATGATGACATTTTATAGAATATTTACTGCTACATTCTGATATACTCCTCTGTGAACTACACTGCATTAAGGTCACATTTCCACAGGATTCTGCTTTTCCTGAGCTACAATTAGCCCATCTCTGAGGATTTCAACAGCACAGGGAGAGCATTAGCTGATTAATAATCCTAATATGCTGAAAAAACGCTCGTCTTTGAACTCCACTTAGTGTGGCGGGTGAGAGTACATGATTATATTGTTAGCGCCACAAATCTTTTAAAAAATGCAGTGCACTTAGTTTCACGTAAACAAATAATCCATAGCGTCTGTGCTAGAGCCCATCTCTCATCTACTCGGATTAGACGGCTGGTGGAGAAGAAAAGAATGTTCGCTGGCTTTTATGTCTGCCGCAGACCTGCATTTTCCCTCTATTTAGCCCTGCTTAGGAAAATTACCACTTAATAAATGCGGCCCAGGGAGAGTGAGCGTAATTGAAGCTTTTCTGGAATCTTCACCTCCTAGTTTTCAAGTGCACAGCATTAATAATGAAGGTGATATGAACGCTGCTGGATGGGTGGAGATGCTGAGGGGTTGCTCTCTCACTCTCTCTCTCTCTCTCTCTCTCACTCTCTCTCCCCATCTCTACCTCTCGCTCTCTACCTGTGGCTCAGGAGCTCTTTTTTCTTATGGAAATCAAGCGCCGTGTTTCGATTGAAGGCTGAAGGATCTGGAGTGAGGGAAGTGCTTGAGTGTGTTTAATGAAGCTGCAGTTATCTTCCCAAGTACATCCCCATCCTTTACCTTACCCATGCATCCCATAATCCCACTATTCACCTCTAATACAGAGCTTTCTCTCTTTTTTAGGAGTGTTTGCATGATCCATAATGGAAAATAGACATATTAATAAAAAATTATATTGGCACCCTTATTTGGGAATATACAATGGGAAGAAAGGGGAAAATTCTCTCAAACCCATTTCCTGAATTATCTATCTGAATTGTTTATTTATTCATTCATTCATTCCATCATACAGCTCTTTTTTTCTTCTTAAATAACAGCATTAGTAACTGCTTTGATGGATGCATAGTGTATAGAAAACGAGTATATGGTGTATGAATATTGTGTTGTATAATATATGAGTATTTAAAGTATATAGGGTATATATAGGAGTATATAGTGTATAGTATATAAAGGAGTATATAGTGTATTAGTATCATGTATATAGTATCATGAAGTATAAATTCTGCATGGTGTTAATATGAATAGATAATTTATGTACATATACCATGTTTATAGTGTGTTTTGAACATTAGTGTAAATCCTATAGTTGTACTGATTTGTGTTTCTTTTTAATGCTGGATGAATCCACACTTCAGGCTTCATCTGCACTGCATGAACCTTTCCCACTCTTTCTTTTTTTTTTCTTCTTTTTTTAAACACCACACATTTCGTTTGAACTCCCGGCTCGGTTCTTTTGATAAGGAGCCCCGCAGTTCATTTACCTTTGCTGCTAAATGCAAAGAGAACTACGCCCAGTTCCCTTTGAGCCCATATCATGGCCCAAGGCAAACAGACCGCTTCGGAACTGAGACACTTCCAAGACGAATGAGCTGATAAAGCTCTCTCAGGAGGTGAGGTGAGAGCCTCAGAGAGCGTTAGTCCTGACAGGTTTGATGGGTTAATAAAATCATTGATACATAGACAAATAGATAAGTCCTCATTAATCTAGTCATGAGGTTTTACTTTGCATTTTTGGTTCACTGTGTGTAATGATGTGTTGCTGCCTCACAGCTCCGGGGTCCCTGGTTTGCTCGTGAGCTCAGGTTACTGTCTGTGCAGAGTTTTGCATGTTCTCCTCATGTGTGTGTGTGTGTGGGTTTCTTCCCGGTTCTCCATCGAGTGTATGTTAGAGATAAATACGATAATGCAGTGTACTAACTAGCCATTAAGATACGACAACAATTAAATGACCAACAAAAACTCAAAATATGATGTTTAAATTATGTATATTAATGTTAAGACTAAAGTCTGCTAAAGGTGCTAAAGTCACCTTTTTAAATTTAAAACCTGAAGATGTCGGAAAACTTAAAGTTACAGCTTTACCTCTGACTGCTACATCTATGATTACATGTTTTTTAATCAGTTTGTGAGCTGACATTATAGAAGCAATAAAGTATTAACACAAATTCATCAGTATAAACCTGTGATTTGCAGCTGCACTGCTGTCAGAGTTGCTGTTATAGAAAATTAATGAACACCTTCTGGTGAATCACAATCCAGAATCAATTGACACTGCTATTCAAATTAAGAACTATTTATGAATTTGCATAGATTTTTAAGGATTAAAATGTTCAGGGGGACTTTAACGCTGTGTGTTCAAGTGAGGTAAAATGTATAAATAGTTTCATAACCATAATTGATCTACAAACATCAAGCAGTTTGATATCAATAACGTGCATGACTGCAGTTTGAGCATGAGCCAGCAAATACAGTTATTTCTACTACTCCCATTTGTTTAAGATACACACACACACACACACACACACACACACACACACACACACACACACACACACACACAAACATCAAAATGACTGAGGTCTGAATTTGTTTACTGATGATTACATTCCCAGAAGTTAAATGAGAAATGAGTTCAGAGCTTAACATGATGCGACATGACTAATTCTCAGAATTTAATAAAAAATGTCCAAATAGGCATTTTTGACTTCTGAAATCGGTTCTGTGCTGTTTAATCACATTTAATTACCTTCTTCGTACAAAGTATTCCGTGTATTCAGAAAGAAGGAAGTTCAGCTTTATCCTCAAAATCATGAACGAGCCGGACTGAGATTCATTAACTAGCTGACGGTGTCAATCATGCCCTAAAACAATGGATAATTAAAAAATCAATTTAGCTGAAAAAACAGAGACAGGAATGAGAAACAAAAGGAAAAAGAGTGTTAAAGACGGAAGCTGAACACAGATGCTTCGCAGTTTTTTTCTTCTTCTTCTTTTCTTTCTCTCTCTTTGTCTGTCTGCATCCAGCCTCATCCAAAAGTAAGAGTCTATAGCCATTTAATACCTGTACTACTCATACTAAACCAACAAAACCAGAATGTAGTACACAATATGTGAGCAACATGATTAGTTTCAGATACCTGGGTGGCCTTTTTTTTTACTTTGCTGCATCCCATGATGCAACACAGTCTTAGTGGCAACAAACAAAAACAAATAAAGCAAAAAACAGCAATGAAGAAAGTAACAGGGAAAGACTGCGGTGATCTTTCATCTAAATGTTTTGTATAATCAAAATGTATGCTACTCTAGCTAATTTACTGCTTATATGAACATGCTAATGCTAACTGACAGCTATTAGCAATGGATAAATAGCTGGTTACCTTGCTATTTTTAAGTGTTTCCGTTTCTTAAGATATTTAAGATATTTTCTCAAAATCTTCTTAGTTCTTAAATGTTCATGACTGGAAATAATACAGAACAGAAAAGATGCTGTTTATGCTAGTTATAAGCCATTACTGTACATTTTCAGTCGCTAAAATGTGGCTAATTCTGAGGAACCTGCGTCTTGCAGTGAATTTGATTGACAAGTGGGACTGCATTGCAGGTTGCCAAATGCTAATTCTGACCTGCATGCATACTACTATACTACTATATATACTATATGCATACTACTATACTAATACTATAAGTATTAATGTATAGTACTATAATAAATATATATAATATATTTATAGCGCTGCTATATGTACTATGAGTACTATATGCATGCTATAATTCTACTAATCCTCTACTATTATATGCACTATTTGCATACTACTTTACTAATACTATAAAGTACCAATGTATAGTATACTACTATACACATTATATGCATAGTACTATATTATGATATATGTACCATATGCATACTACTATAAAGATATAGTATGTAGTATACAGTATATTCAGTATGGTTTTTCAGTGTTATGATTTAGCTATACTATATGCATCCTACTATAAATGCTATATGCATATTACTATACATCATATTCACCCTTTATGCATACTAATCTACTACTATGCACACTATACACATATTACTATGCTATGTATTATAGTCCTATAGTATAGCATACTATGTATACCACTATACTATTTTTATTCTTAAATATTATAAGCATACTATTGCAATACTATAGACTATATGCATATTACTATACTACTATACATCTATATAATTTTTGAATATTTTTTATATTTAAATATACGTTTTTTTCAGTGTTAGGATTTTCCTCTCATTCCTCTCAAGTGTTGGTGCTCACTTCACTCACTGACACGCTGCTGACCTTCATATGTACACATGCCACCACCCATGTACACACACACACACACACACACACACACACACACACACACACTCAGAGGTGTGTGGTCACGGACAGTGTGTATTCCTTGTGAATGTTTAAACTGGGTCTGATACAGATACGGCACATTAGAAACACGTGTGTTATGATAAATACGGGGACAAATTGAACATTCACTCAAAATACTGAAATACAGAAATGGTTAATTTTTCATAATGGATAATTATGAAATAAATAAAGTTGGAAAGAAGGACTACTTCAAAAGAACATCCTGCCTCCTGAAACTCATAATTATGCTCTGCGGTTTCTCAGTAACAGGACAAGCTGCGTTCTTTTGTCTTATTAACTTCAAGAGTTTTTAGCTGCTGAAAATGTACTGAAAGTGAGAACAGGAACTAACCTGGTTCAATTAAACATAACTATAAATGGGTAAAAAAGTATGATGTGTCATTCTTTAATAAATATAATATAAAAATATTTAATGGTTGGCAAACTGCTGTAGTGTAAGAGGAATAAAACAGGATTAACGTGATCAGCACAAGTCCAAATGGTCCATGTAATATTTTAGTTTTAAATGCTACACACACACACACACACACACACACACACACACACACACACACACACACACACACACACAAACACACGTACAGTGGTGGAAGATTTACTGAGTTTGTGTTATTCAGTAACTAGGTATTATACTAATTTATGTCACAAATTGTGGCTATAAAACTTATTTATGGATCTTATAAAGATAAGAACATCACACTTTTTATTTACTATCAAAGGTGTTAGTAGACATACTACGCATATTTGTGTGTGTGTGTGTGTGTGTGTGTGTGTGCGTGTGAACACAGAGCTGTGCTTGTTTACCTTTGCATAAATCATGTAATACACACTTGACATTTGAAGCAGAGGCGTTGTTTTCTGTTCAGTGGAAGTCAAGAGTCGTTGCAGTGGCATAACCATGTGACTACAAAAAATGATCTATAGCAATATCACAGCATTATTTTGGTTTTAACCAATTGTTTTTTAAATGAAAGTAATACTGTATAACAGGGTTGCCAGGGTTTTTATTTTATGATAAATTGGTCTAATTTGGGAATAGGGTAGCAGGTAGAAAAAGCAAATTCGCAGGTGGCATTTTTTAAAATTTGGTCGGTTTAAAAATAGTCAATGGCTACCAGAATGTTCTTTTACAGAAAATAAGAGGTTTCACAAACACAGGCTTTGTCAAACAGTGTATCTACCATATACTGAATCAACAATCTATTGTAAGATATTTTGCAAAGATTGAGAGAGCAAAGGAGGGATTATGGAGTGGATAATTCCCTTACCAGGAGATGATGAAAAGGCAGATAGTTCAAACTTTTTTACTCAACAGTGAACTTGTTTCCCTCATAAAGTCTGCGAAAGTCAAATTTTTCCAATGTCAAAATTTTTGGGCTGGTTTCAGGTCTTTTTGTATGATTGTTGAGATGGAAATTTTAAGACCTGAGACCTGGCAACCCTGACATTACTGTGTGTGTGGAGTTTTACAAGTTCTGCCAGTGTTCATGTGGATTTCCTTCATGTTCTCCAGTTTACACACCAAGTCTATGCTAAATTTTCTGTAGGTGTGAATATGTGTGTGTGTGTGTGTGTGTGTGTGTGTGTGTGTGCATAGTGCCCTGAATTTTCCTGCAGGTTCCACTGCAACCCAGATCAGGAAAAACATGTTTTAAACATAAAAATTCAAAGTAAATAAAAATAATATCAGAAAATACTTCAGATTTTGCTCTTTTTTTTGGCACAAAATGTTTTTTTTTGTAAAAAATAATAAAAAGTTAAAATTTTCAAATTGTGTATAAAATAGTGTAATTTATAGTTCAGTCAACTTTCTGATATTGGTGTAATAGTTAGATGAACTAAACAAAATAGCTATTAGGTCAGAAATCATATTTTTGAAACAGCTGTATATGGTGAGTCTTAAACTATATATGTATTTAACTGACACAGATTTCTATTTCATCCAGCATTATAGGTTTGTCACCACACCTTAAAACGAGCAGTTCACTGAACTTTTTTTTGTTGAAAGGTCACTAGAAAATTTTATGTTAGAAGTTGGAGAGGCTTGAAATTTTTTCAGTGCATTAAAAAAAGTATCATTTTGGTGCAATATGGCTTGTAACTCTAAAAATATATAGATATATCAGTATAAGTAGATATGTTTTTATATATAGATGTATACAGTAAATATATAAAGTCACATTGGTGACATGGCTCAATGATTTCGGAGAGGACTGGCTGTGTGTGTGTGTGTGTGTGTGTGTGTGTGTGTGTGTGTGTGTGTGTGTGTGCATGTATGTGTGTATTCCTTCAATGTCGTCTCTTTCAGCTCCTGAATGCTGTATTTTTTCAGCTCTGACACAAAAGAGCTTCTTTTCACTAAGCGGTGTATCTTTTCTTTAATGTGGAAAAACGATACCTCCAGTGTAATCAAATGAGCTGTTTACAAGGATTAAGTCGTCACAGGAGTGAATAACAATGCGGCCTTTACGGACACACAACCACAACGCCCTCCTCCTCCTCCTCCTCCTCTTCGTCCTCATCCTCAGATTCTTTTTTTGTACCACAAACATTTGCTTAGGTTTTGTGTTTGTGTCTGTCTTTTCATCCTATGCTGAGTTAAAATAAGTCGAGGCGAGCATTTTTCTAGGATCACAGACACCTGCTACACACACACACACACACACACACACACACACACACACACACACACACACAGGCATCGAGAAGAAATGAAAAGTGTGTGTAAAAGGCCGTGGAAATCAGCTTTTGTCTCAGCTAATGAATCTGTGTGTATGATGGGAAAGGGCAGGTGTGTGTTAAGTGTCCGAGTCCTGCATGAGAAAGACAGGAAGAGAGGAACATGAGCCCTGACAAATGTGAGCCCTGAAGCACTGAGCACACTGAAGGAAGTGTTCATTAACATATAGTGATTCCTCCCTGAGAGAAGGATGAATGGAGCGAATGACAATACGAAAGCACAGGAAGAGGAAAGAACAGACAAGGAGACAGGGGTTAAAGAAGACGGCTGCCACTGCAACCTCTGTGACCTTTTGACCTTTTCTAGATGTTTGGCTTCAGAGTTTGTTTTAGAAGCACAAACAAATAGATGGATTAATAGATAGAAAAATGATTCGAAAAATTATTGCTGGTAGTATTCTTTGTTATAAATATTGTTAATATTAGTATTGTTATTTATATTTTATTGTTTTGATTTCTTCTTCTTCTTCTTCTTCTTCTTCTTCTTCTTATTATTATTATTGATATTGACTGCTGTTAGTATTTACAAATATTTTAACAGTAGTACTATTACTATTATTAATATTTGTATAATTTGTTGTTGATATTTTTGTTATTATTAATTGTATTAATATTGTTATTGATATCTCTGTTGATAGATAGATAGATAGATAGATAGATAGATAGATAGATAGATAGATAGATAGATAGATAGATGGTGTGTGTGTGTGTGTGTGTGTGTGTGTGTGTGTGTGTGTGTGTGTGTGTGTGTGGATATTTAAGTGTGCATAAATATGCATGACAATGACAATAACCAATGACTTCTGACCAATCACAATCCAGAAATTAGCAGCGCTATGCTGACTCATATTTTGTGTTTGGTGTTTGTGTTGTGAGAGGCCATTTCTGCTAAAAACTGTGTGTTTCTGCAATGCCTCGTTTTGTTGATACTCGTTTGGATTTGCACACACACACACACACACACACACACACACACACACACACACACACACACACACACACACACGTCTGGATGGCTGGTGAGATTCCAACATGGTTCAGGGTCACAGCAGGGGAGTGTAGAGAGGTTACAGCTGCCATGTTTGCTTTGATTTTTGTATTATTAATAGGATTAGCTTTCCTGGCACTGGGATGCCTTCTCAGGCCCAAAAGAAGCACCTGAGCTGCTAAACACACACACACACACACACCATGTCTTTACCTGAGACGTCATAGCTGTGTGAGGTCTGTCAAGAACTGTGTTTTTTAGCATCAGCCTTAAATTAACACTTGTTTGCTGGGATAAAAAAAACTGTTTTAAATACTAAAAATTAAAAATCCTAAATATATATATAATCAAGACATTTACTAATAATCTTTACTTTGATCTATTTTTGCTGATCGGCTTACAGAGGAGATAAAGATTCCTATTTTTAATGATCATGATGAAAGCATTATAAATCGTATTGGTAACCTGGTAAAGAGCAGCTTAACTGTAAAAGGGGGCGGGGCTATAATGAGTACATTATCAGGAGGTGGTGAAATAAAGAAAGAAAGAAAGAAAGAAAGAAAGAAAGAAAGAAAGAAAGAAAGAAAGAAAGAAAGAAAAATTGAAGTAATCACACAAACAAGGAAATAAAAATGAAGGATAAATAAATAAATAAATAAATGAGAAAGAAAGAAGGAAAGAAAGAAAGATGAAAAGATAAATAAATAAAAAAATTAAGAAGGAACAGAGAGAAGAAACATTTTTGTTTTAAACTTAATCAGCAGCAGAAATACATGGTGACATGGTTCAGGGTGGAATTTTATTTTAAAGGGTTAAACATGTCCTCCAATTACATTTGATCAAGGACAGATAATGGGATCGTAAACACACTAACATAGCCTCATTCTTTTAAGCATAAATTAAGAAGAAGAGAGCGAGTGTGTGAGTCCATTAACAGGATGATTATATCTCTCACTACACTTTCTCCACTCCACCACAAAGGACCGGAATGTTTCACACAAATACAGTTCATACCGTTTGTGTATGATGAGCTCATTATTTTTAGCTCTAATTACATGCCTGGGTTAGCAGGAAAGCTCCAGCCTGAGTTATAGAGTGACGGAATCAGACTTAACATGCTTAGCAACAATGTTAATGACAGACAAATGATTCACATCATCAACAACTCACACAGACCTTCACATGTTCCTTTTATTATCATACACTGCTGCATTTAATTTGTTGTTTAAATTGAACAATTTTAAATTGTTTTTAAATGAAGTAAAACAGNAAATGGAACTTCAGGCATTTAGTTCAGTTCTGCTAAAGAACATGAAGTGTAAACATAAATTACATATCCACATGCACTACACGTGAAACTTGTGAAACCCAACATGTGAAGTGTCTAAAAGCCGCATGTGTAAAATGCATGTGTTAATTATTTTATTATTAGCATGTGAAGCTCTGGTATATTGAGAAAGTGTAAAGAGCCAGTCTGGGTGAACAGGACATGACCTGTCTCAGTAGTGCACACTTTGGGGAAGTGTAGAGTGCGCTCAGAGTAAATGTAATTCTGCATATTTTTGAGGTGAAAGATGGATAACATATCGAGTGTCTGACTTCACAAACCTCCCATCGAGCGTGTGAAATCTGCAGCCTCGGCGTCTTGCATCTGATTCGTCACTGGCTCTGCACAAATGTCCTGTAGTAACGTTCTTCAATTATTTTTCCCTCTTTAAAGTGCTGAGAGTAAATCGATATTTAGTCAACTGGTGTAATTGCTCTTCGTGGAATACACACGTGGTGTCATGGGGTAAAAAAATCAAAGGGGAGATGAATCGACCTCAGGCCGGATAGTTGGTTGGTTGGTTGGATTGAGATTTGCATATTTTCATGTTCTCTTAAGGCTACATCTATGATTTGACACACAATACATCCGATTCCTGAATCTAAGATTTAGCGCTTTGCTTGCAAAAATAGAAGATGGAGATTGTGTGAGTGAAAATCGCTGCTGCTTAAGAGTGGCTTTTGAAAACAAATTGCTGACATTTCTTCAGAGCTCTGTTTGTTAAAAAGGTAAACGAGGGCGAGTTTCCCTGTTTAAGCTTCCAGTGTAGTGAATAGTGAATGACTGGAGGTTAAAAATAGCAGCTTGTTGATGGAGTCGAGGCTAAATCGAGCCTGTGAGAGGATTTGAATATAAGGATTAAAGGCATTGTGAACAAATTGCCTCAGTGTATTCATGAGACGGTCAACAGCTGCCTTTGCACACACACACACACACACACACACACACACACACACACACACACACTCCAAGCTCAGTTCCTGCTTTCAGCCAATAAGCACACAGTATTTTAAATTAGCTAATGTATTACACTTCCATAACAACTGAGAGAATTAACCCAGCCTTTTAGATCCATCTGTAATAACCAACACTACCTAACAAAGGCACCAACTGATCAACTACACTAACTTACAAACTACACTGTCTGATAAACTACACCAACCAAAAACCAACACTACTTAAACAATATCTCAAAAGCAAGAGTGAAGTTATACTGAATATCAGCATGGCTGTGATTTGACTGTAGGCATGAAGCCAAAGGTGGAGTGGGCAGCTCAGCAGACCAGAGGGATTAAAGATCCTGGTGAAGTGAGCAGGTCAGTAGAGACAAGTGGTTAAAGATGGCAGTGTGGTAGGTGGATCAGCAGTTGGTGGGTCAGTAGAACAGGGTGGTTGAAGATGGCAGCAAAGTGGGCAGGTCAGTAGAGTGGAGGGGTTAAAGATGGCGGTGACATGAGTGGGTCAGTAGAGCAAAGATGGTAGTGCAGTGGGTGGGTTGGCAGTGGGCAGGTCAGTAGAGCATAGTGATTAAAGATGGTGGTGCAGTTGGTAAGTCAGTAGAGTAAAGGGGTTAAAGACTAAGGTGCAATGGGCAGGTCAGTAGCAGGCAGGTCAGTAGAGTAGAGGGGTTAAAGATGAAGGTGCAGTGGACAGGTCAGTAATGGTTGGGGCAGTAGAGTAAAGAGATTAAAGATGAAGGTGCTGTGGGCAGATCAGTAGAGGGTGGGTCAGTAGAGTAGAAAGGTTAAAGATGAAGGTGGAGCAGGTAGGTCAGTAGACTAGAGGGGTTAAAGATGAAGGTGCAGCAGGCGGGTCAGTAGACTAGAGGGGTTAAAGATGAAGGTGTAGTGGGCAGGTCAGTAGCGGGCAGGTCAGTAGAGGGGTTAAAGATGAAGGTGTAGTGGGCAGGTCAGTAGCGGGCAGGTCAGTAGAGGGGTTAAAGATGAAGGTGCAGTGGGCAGGTCAGTAGTGATTGGGGCAGTATAGCAGGTCTGGGGTTAATAGGATTGTGTTGACAGACTCTCTACAGTCTGTTACACAAGTATTCGTCATTTATGTGTCGTCATTGTCATCATCATTATCACTGGCATTATCACAGCTGATTACGCTCAGAAGATTAATGAAGTGCGTTGGCGTGGGACTGGCGCAGTGAATGGCCAAGTTGTTCTCTTTCTCTCTCTCTCTCTCTCTCTCTCTCTCTCTCTCTCTCTCTCTCTCATATACACATATACACTTACAATCTTCATATAGGAGAAGTCTTTTCTTTGAATTAAGTTTATAGGACCAATTTAATGAGGAATATAATCTCATACTATATCTATATTGCAATAATTATTCTGAATTCTGGATTCTGATTGGTCAGAAGGAGTTGATTTATTGTCCATAATAGCAGCTCTGACAGTAGTGCAGCTGAACCTTTTTCAACATGGTGGATCTTTTTTGGTTAGCATTTGATCCTAAGTGTATATAGAATATAATTTTAGTTGTACAGAGCTTCTTTTTTTTTGGAAATTTAATAACACGTGAGGAAAATGTTCCATTCCCATTGTTCCTGTGTGTTTACATTGTCCATATAGAAGATTTGTGCTTGTGTATTAGTTTGAGTTTGTAAAATTAGCCGGGTGAAGTGATGTGTAACCAGTAAAGTGCTTAGCACATCTGTTTATGATCGACAAATCCGGTTATTTAGTTGTGTTGAGGGAGTAATAAGAAAGAAAGAAGTGAAGCAGAAGAAAGAAAGAAAGAAAGAAAGAAAGAAAGAAAGAAAGAAAGAAAGAAAGAAAGAAAGAAAGAAAGAATTGAATGTGGAGATGTTAGCATGTGCTCATGACCTTGTGCTCTGTTTTAGGTGTGGACGAACTTTGAGCTGCATTTGAAATGTATTATTATTATTATTAGTAGTAGTAGCAGTAGTAGTAGTAGTAGTAGTAGTAGTAGTATGACCTTTGCATTTTTTTCACTTTTCCAACTCACATCACTAGCAATGACAATTCAGTAAAATGTGTTTTGTACTTCTGTTTTTTCATGACTTAACTTCACCCCCCACTCCCCACCCCCAAACACACACTCCTCACTTCTGCTTCCTGGGATAACAACACATTTACTCGACGGGAGGCTTTTATCCATTTTTTTCCTCCACACTTTTCTCTGTATTCCATCACAGCTCTTCCATTTATTTCCGATGCTGGGACCTCCAGCTGAGACAGACACATGGCTGGCATGGCCTCCAGACTCTGGGGGAGAATTAATAAACATATCTGGCAACCGAGGCCGTGTTTGCAAATGTTTTGTGTGTGCATGTGTGTATGTGTGTGTGTGTGTGAGTGCGCATCTCCTGAGGAGGCAGAAATTATTTAATGATTCAATTAGCGCAGCATGGAGTGAAGAGCGAGTCCTGATGGAGCGACAATTGATAAACATTTTAATCCAGAACTGAAACGAGGCCAGCAAGGCGCAGTGATCCGCTTCACACCCCAACACTGATCACACAGCAACATCAGGTGCTGTGTGTGTGTGTTTGTGCTTGTGTTAGTGATTTCTTTTTCTATTTCACCTTCATCTCATTAATGATCGATATAAACAATCCTGATGAAAACTGGGTTTGATTTCCTTATTTAATTCCCCTAAAAATATCTGTTAATTTTGCTTTATGTTGTGCATTGTTGTCTTTTTTCAGTATACACACACAATATTATTTCATTTTTGCACATAAACTGGAATGATACATTTAACTTTTCCACCAACGGTCATATTCACGAAAGGTCATGAAATTATGTGTGGGTGAGACGTAGGTGATTCTTTTCATGTGTTTAAAAGGATATTTTGAGTCAATTTAATAAAATAATGACAATTTTTTTATTTCATTCAATGTGCTCTCGTGTAAAGAATACGTTTGAAGGACAAGCTGACTAAGCACTCATCTGTGACGCTTACAGCTCACTTTAAGTTCATTCATAATTTTATCCATTAAAAAATGTACTCCTCGAGATAGGCAATGTCTCTGATTAAGATGCATCTTCTCCAATGTCCTTTGTGTGAAAGATAATTGTTTCAAGAACTTTAAAGAGATGATATTTTTAATTAATTAATAGGGTCATTATGTTATTTATGTATTTAATTTTGGACCTGAATGACATTCCGCAGGCCAAAACAATAAATTCCAGTGTTACATATTGTGGTTATATCACAATGTCAGATGGTGGTGCTGGATTTAACGCTGCTCCTCACTCAAGCCAATATCAAGGAACATGCACTTAAGTTCAAGGTCAAAGTCGTGTGTGACTGAGACATGTCTCTGTTTTAAACATACTCCTCCCTAAAGTGTGTAACTTCTGAAGATCTCAGGTCTCAATATTGATATGTGCAATTTCAATATTAAATCATCACTGACTACTGACTTCAACACTGAATTGGGCGGAAAGCCACCATGGCTGATGTAAACTAGGATGGAATCTACAATGTGTCCTACAGGTTAAATGTGTCTTAGGTTTGGTGGCTGTAGTAACACTTGAACGTTTGTGCCTCATAGAGCCATCAAAGGTCCTGCAAACAAGTGAAAGGTTTTAAAAACAAGTAAAAGTGCTTAACAATGAGTGAACAGCTTTTAGAAAGAGGCCCATCTCTCACTTCTTCACTGCCTTATTAACACAGGGATTAGCGCTGGGCCGCAGATGACCTTCGGGTCAGACATGGAGAAAAACACAGGCTTTGGGGGTCAAGGTAATGAAGCAGGGCTTTTACAACACAGATACCTATGTTACACAACACACACGCCCTAATCTGGCTCAGCTTCCACTCTTTCTATACAATCCTATATCATACTAACCATATCACAACTCTGTTCTAGAATACTAGATTCTTATTGGTCAGAAGATGTTGATTAGTTATCTATAACAGCAGCTCTAACAGTAACGCAGCTGCAAAATCATTTTAATCTGTTATCGTTTCTGTAGTAACAGCTCATTTGCAGGGACTTGTATGGTGGACATTTCACATAAACAGATGTTTAAAGTCAGTGATATGGTGAAGTTTTCTGTAATGAGACATTTATTTAACAACTCTTACAGTGTAAGCACATAACAGTTAGTTGTTAAGTTTCCCGACATCTTCGTGACAGAGGGGTTTGAAGGAGGAGTTTAGAGGAGTATTACCTTCAAGAGAGAGAAAAAAAGAGAGGCTGGTGAGGGAAAGACAGTTTTATAGATGCTATAAGCTAAGTGAGAATAAGAACTAACTTGTTTCACCAATGTTCCTCAACATTAAACTGGTTAAAATATGATGTGTTATTCTTTAATAAATACATAAAATTATAATTATTGGCAAATTGCTGTGGTATACGCAGAGAATGACTCTGCCTTTTCACACCACTCCATCATTGATTATTATAATATAGCAGCATGACATTTTTTCAGGGAGTAAATAAATATAGACCAACTTCTATGTGATTATTTTTGCTGATCTTTACAGAGAAGCTACTAGGAAAAGAGACCCTAAAGTAAGTGGACTTCCTCACAAACATCTATCCATGAAACATGAAACAAAGCTTGGTCTATACGTTTATTTTCATGCTCCAACATCCAACACGATGGGTGGCTGTGGATAAAAAAGAGCTTTCAGTTAACTCAGGAGGCTTTGAAAGCCTTTCGGGCTGCCAGGCCGTGGCCCTCGAGTTGCCCCAACTTAGCCTTTTGATCCGAATTTTGTACTGATATGCCATCCGCTTAATCCTCTCGGCTCACCGAGTCCCCAGAGACGAAGGAAAAATACTCTCATACAGGCACGAAAAAAAAAAAAAAACGGCATTCGCAATCCCACCTCCTCCGGCCTCTCACCAAAATCACTAAAGAGGCCTAATGTCGTTTTTTTTCCTCTGTCATAATAACAAGAAGGAGCAGAAAGTAAATGGCGAAATGGTCCGGGGAATACATTATTCAATCGAAAAGCACTCGTGGCTCGACTCAGGCAAATTGCACGCCTCTGTCTTTTCTCCTCCTCTCCTTTTTTCTTCTCTTTTTAGTGCAGAGTTGTGACAGCAGGTGGATATGAAAACAAAATTACAGACCGCAAAGGAGAAACAAAAATACCATGGTTTCTCTGGCAGCCATTCAAGAGATGTGTTTCAGCCAGCAAAGAAATGTGTTTTTTATTATTGTTTACTCCTGCAGACTTTGAGGTTAGAGTCTGTCTGTCCTGGTCTATATCCGTTGTTATGTCTGTGTCTCTCTGTCTATCTGTATAGATCACAGACATACAGACATGGACAGATGTAGACAGACAGAGAGACAGACATACAGACATGGACAGATGTAGACAGACAGACAGAGAGACAGACATACAGACATGGACAGATGTAGACAGACAGACAGAGAGACAGACAGACAGATATGGACTGACATGCAGACAAATATAGACAAACACAGACAAATAATATAGACAGACAGACATCATCTGTAAATGTCTGTCCGTCTGTACGTGTCTATGTCTATGCGTCTGTGTGTTTGTTTGTATGTCTCTGTCTGTGTAACAGATATAAACAGACAGACAGTCACAGACAGCCACAGAAAAACACAGACTGACACAGACAGACAGACAGACAGACAGGCACAGAATGACATAGAGACAGCTATAGACAGACAGACAGACAGAAGGAAAGTACAGACAAACTGTTATAGGCAGGCAGACAGACAGACAGATATAGACAATACAAACAAAATCAACCCATCAAAAAATACAAACACAATTAATGACAAAAAGATTACATATAAGATCAATTAAATATAAGTATTATTCCTTTAAATGTGAATTTAGACATTCATTTGTACTCTCCTCTGTTAAAGGAACTTTTGAGGAAAACAAGACTTTATGATATTGCCATATTTACATTAATGACATTTTGGAGTTTTAATCTGAACTTCCTCTGAGTCAGACTCATAAAAAGCTAGTTCACTAACATCTTAACAAGCTTAGCAAGCTAACATGAGCAGTAAAAAACTAAAAAAAAAAAACTTCTGACACCAAACAGCTCACAGCACTCACTATATTTGTGAAAGCTTTCATGGGCTTTCACACTATTTTCAAAGCATGTACATGACGTGCTGCTTTATTAACATGTCGAGTTTCATAAAAGCTAAGTTCTGACTTAGCGGATAGAGACTGATCACTTCATTTCAGCATGTAGCTTTAGCTTCACTGCGGATTATCTGTGTTTTAATGAAGGGTTTATGTTTACACTCGTCTGTTTTCCTGACAGATTTTCCTGTTTAGCGTTTAGCGAGCTCCAGTCAGCACTAACACTGATGGACAAACAGATCATAGCCAGCTAATTCCCCTTCACTTTAGCACTAATAGGCTAACATCATCACAAGCCTATTAAGGGCTGGTAGTGTGAAGCTAGTCACCTAGATGCTGACAGGAGAACGGGAGCAGTGTGAGCGTTAGTATGTGTGCTAATCAGGTTAGTGCAGGCTGGAGATATAAATAATCTAATTACACTGCTAAAATCTCCTCTCTGCCAGATCCTCTACAGAGAATACCATCATTAGCACGTCTTGCTAAATTCGTGTGAATGTTTTCTTCCCTGAACGGCTGCTAAAGGAACAGGTTAAAGTTGCTTTCAGTCCCTCATCAAGTTACATGTTGTAAGACTAGCATGTTGCTGTCTTGGCGCATCATTATGGTCTATGATGATGAAAAGGTTGGATGAATATTTAGAGAACTTCCGATTACCACACTATATTCGAGAAGACGACGATAAATCTTTATAATAATGGTTTTCTTAAAACCTGATACTTATTCATACATGAAAGTGATGTTAGTTAGTGGTATGATTTTTTTTAAAATCACTAGGATTTAAAACAAGGTTTTTTTTTTTCATTCTTTACCATACAAATTCAATTTAATAATTATTAACAATGAACTGCTTGTAGTTTTTTGTTTGTGGGTGTAGCCTGTTTTTGTGTTGTGTTTTTTTTTTTTTTAGTTCCAATGAGAAATGGTAGACTGATGTCATATATAAAGAAGATTTCGATTAATCGATTTGCGTTTAACGTATTAAAGGTACAATGTACGAGTCGATGCTTCATTCTCAGATTAGATTAGCAAAGCAAGCTAAATGTTGCAACTATGTACACTCACAAGGAGCACCAGCAATCTCTGCTACTTCCTTCCAAGCTTTTTTTTCTTTGTAATGTCTGTACATTAAAATCTCAATTTAACTCCATGTTGCACGTGTACGTAGAACACTCGTCTACTGCTTTGTCACTCACTGGTGTGTATGTAGGTTACGGAGCCCCTAAGAGGACATGCTAATGGAAAAAAATATGAGATGGGAGGAAAATTTATATGTCAATGCTTTTGCATTTGCTCACAAAACTTTTGCATTCCCCTGAAAAACTTTGTGTTCTTTTGCAAAGATATGTTCTGTCACAAGGATATGTGCAAACGCAAAAGAGGGATCACAAAAGTTTTGTGAGCAAATACAAAGTTTCTCAGGGGAATGAAGAAGTTTTGCGAGTGAATGCAAAAGAATTGAAATATACATTTCCTCCCATCTCATATTTTTTTCTATTACCATGTCCCCTTAGTGACTCCATAGTAGGGTGACTGTGGAGCACACAAATTAGCAAGGGTGACATAAATAACTACCTGGAGCTTTGTTATGACTGAACTGAAGAAGCATGGAATGACATTGATCTTTCAGAGATTTACGAGTGAAAAACACTACTGCAGTTAAAATTCAGGTTCATTATGGGATTTAGGTCAAACAGGGCCAAGATTTAGTTGGAATAGGAAAATGTTGTGTGTTAGACAACACACGTGCACACACGCACGCACACACACACAGACACACGTCTCTCATGGGTTAAGTGAAAGCAGGGCAGTCAGTCGTATCCTGGATAATTACCAGTGCTTAAGTTGGACCACACCTTAGATAAACCCCTAATGCCCCAGTCTGCCGCAAACACTCTGCCTCCAGCAAGCTACGGCATGTTCCACCCCGTGTGTGTGTGTGTGTGTGTGTGTGTGTGTGTGTGTGTGTGTGTGTGTGTGTGAGTGTGTTTCCTCTGTGTTTTTTTTTTTTCAGCCATGCTGTGCTTAGTTTCCTCAGTCATGGTCTGTTGATCTTTTCAGTACTCACTTTTGTCCCATACAGGAAATGAAATGTCAAAAACAGGTGGATTTCCACTATATTATGCTCTGACACACAAATACATGCAACATCATGTGAATAATGTACAGTCACATAAAAAAATGACTTGATCGCGTGAAAGATAATATAACGTCCTACATACGAAAATAAACGAATTATGCATAACAATTTTTTAAAGGTATCTGATGATGGTGAAGGTTTTGGTGTCAGTATTGGAAAAGAAAAACTGGTATCATGCCATCTCTAGTATTTTATATTCACATTTACAAAAATAAAAAAAATCATACTAAAGGCACAAAAAGACGGTCCCTTAATGGTACTGTGACTATTAAAGAAAAGTATTAAAAAGTATTAAAATACCACTCCTGCGATATTTTTAGCATTTTATCACTCCTGTGATATTTTCTAACAAACTTTCCCAAATTATTAACAAATGAACATTTAAACCTCAGCAATCACGCATTCTTTTCCTGTTCCTTTCCTTTGCTGGAGTGGTATCATCAAGGGTACATGTGCCTGCATGTGGTACCTGCATGTGGAGCTCTTAGAGTGGTTGTCTCTAAACACTAATTATGAACCGTAAATATTTTTTAAAGGTTTCCAGATAAGATACACACGATTACAGTTTAGTACCTTTATTTCCATTTATGAGAACGTATATGAGCAAGCTTTTTTGCATCTCAAGCCTCTAGGACACTTCTCGTTTATAATGTGCAAGGTACAAAAGGCCATTTTTTATTGATGTAATGAAATGATAAAGCACAGTAAATGTGTTTTTTCCTTTTAATTGAGTAAAAATATTCATTATAATATTTTTACTGTTTTTTACGTAAACAAGCCTGTAATCCCAGTTGAATCCTAATGGGAAGATAGGAGGATAAGTCCACTCTATATTTTTTAAATAATTAACTATTTTAAACTACTACTACTACTACTACTACTACTACTATTAATAATAATAATTAGAAGAAGAAACTATAACTACAAAAACAGGTATTACTTTCAACTAAGTGCCAGTTTAATTTCAGAAGTGTGTACTGAGCTTGATTCCTAGGAACGTAAGAAATTCACCTCCTGGCTACACACATCCCTCTACAAACACACAGACACACTCAGACATGGACACACACACACTACACAGGTGTGCAGTAATTGCCACAGGTAAGGGACACAAACAGTCACAGTTAAGCTTCAGTCAGGTTTGGTGTGTGTGTGTCTGTGTGTGTGATGTTTTGACTGAGTGATGAATTCCAGACAGCAGCATTTCAATCCACCGAGAGCCTTGACACACATTATAAACCTCTAAACTCTTTATGAACCAAACGGTGCACAGCGCTTTATGATTGAGAACTGAGAAATGGCGAGAATCATTGCAATACTTACAACTAATTTGTGTGTTTTTTCTATGGATATTCTTTCATATTATTATTTTAAAGGGACATGGGGAGGGGGAGAACAACCCAGTGCTTATTCTGTTTTTTAAACGGGTTCTTCAAGAGTTCTTTGAGGGATTGAAACCTGTAAATTCCCAAAAATCAAAGTTTTCATACAAGTACATTTTGGGACGACCGCGACATCCAAACATGTATCGGACAACGGAAACATCCTTAAGGGTTCTAGATTTGTTTTTTTTCTCTAAAATGTAGAACAGGCTATAAGACTATAAGACTATAAGGCTATAAGGCGCAGTCATGGCCTAATGGTTAGAGATGGTGAACCCTAAGGTCATGTTTTCCACCCTCAATACCACGGCTGAGGTGAGACCCTTGAGCAAGGCACCGAACCCCTAACTGCTCCCCGGGCGCCGCAGCAAAAAAGGAGCCCACTGCTCCAGGTGTGTGTTCACTACTGTGTGCACTTGGATGGGTTAAATGCAGAGCACAAATTCTGAGTATGGGTCACCATACCTGGCCACAAGTCACTTCACTTCACTAAATAAAACATGATGATATGACATGAAAATATTCTAGGGGTCTAGATTTGAGTGTAGAGGCCCTGAGGATGACATAAAAATTTAAAAAGTTGGTTCCTCTAGGGTTCCTTGGATTGTGTATGGTTGTACCTTTCCAAAGAGGCATTACTTGGAGCCTTGTAGAATTCTACATACCATTCTACCATTAAGGCTTCCCATAGAAGGACAAACTAAACTGAAAGACCTCCAAGGGTTCTAGCTTTGACCATAAGGTCAATAATTCTAGGGGTGTAGAATAATTTCTGATAGTGATCATTGTGAATAATAATATGACACAAAAACATAAAAAGTGGGTTCTTTAATGCTTCTTTGGTTTATTTATGGTTGTAGCTTTCCAAAGAAGTTCTATTTGGAACCTTGCATGAGAAACATTATGGGTTCCCAGCATGGGATGAAACTAAACTGAAACCTCTAAGGGTCCTAGATTTGACCTTTTATTTCTCGGGGTGTAGACTAGACTCTGATAGTCTGTCAAGAAGAATATGACCATATGACAATATAAACAAAGTGCACAATATATTATGCCATTTTTATTTTGTTATTATTATCCTTTATTTTTTTCACTGGTGCCTCGATTAGAATGAGCAAAGTAAGAATTTAACTGAACAATGCTTGTGCATATGATAATAAAGATAGTATATATAATAAAGACTCTTGAATGTTGAAATGAAGGTTACTGTTGGCATGGTGTGAAAGAATCTGAGAAGGTTCTTCAGGAAACAAAAATAGTTCTTTTATTTGTGAGAGTGTCAGCATGCATGTTGTTTATGCAGAAAGACACAATATTGACCTTGAACCTGTAAATCTGATATTTCCCCTCTGGATGGGCGTACACTTTTTTTTTGTCTCTCACAGGATGTTCGACATCCTCTCGGTACTACTCCACTCTTTGTCTTGTCTAATCCCCTTTTATTACGCCGCGTTCACCCAAAGTTCAGTAATGAAACCTGACTTGTCCTGGTACGACGGTGAGTCATCCTCCAATGGCACCTTTATGTGCACTACCTGTTTGTTTTTATGGGAGCAGGTTGCACTCCGGTCCTTCCTGTGCCTGTGGCTCCGACAATCGGTACTCGATTCAGATTTAGCGCCGTTTTGTCTTGTTAATCGCTGCCTTTAATCCAAACAGAGGATTGAGTCGAGGCCCACCCAGGTGAGAAACGGCCTGGGCAGCGAGGCAGATGTTTGCTCGCAGTTCATGACAGAGATAACACAATAGGTGTGTGCGTGTGCGTGTGTGTGTGTGTGTACTATGGGAATCCTTGCTGCTCAAAAACCAGAAACCAGAAAGTTCCTCTGGCAAATAGTTTGCTTGTTTGTGATTGTTTTTGAATGCAAGCCAAAAAAAAAAAAAGGAAGAGAAGCACTATTATCTCCTGTATTTCTATGTAATCGCTCACTTCCTTTAACTTTCTGACCTCTCCTGTGCACCTTAACTTCAAATAAAACTGTTTGTTCTTCATAAACACATGTACAAATGAGGCCCAAGGCAGCGGGAGTGTGCGGTTTACCTCGGAAGTGTGATAATAACATGTCAAATGTCTCAGCTTTGAAGTTTCAGAATGAGTTTCAGGTCATATACAAGTTCGACGCACTTGCGAGGTGCAGATAATGTTATATTATTATGAGTAAATACATTAAACAGTTGACATTTGGGGAAAATTACAGAGAGGCAGAAACGTGTAGTGGATATGAAGCAAAGCTTCCTGCTGCTGCACAGCGAGTAAAAGTAGTGAAAAATCTCCATTGTGACCTTTTCCCATGATCCTTTGTTGACACACCACACAGCAGAGTGTAATGTCTTCTCATTTAAAGAGCAAGTAAGCACCGCAGAGATTTAGTGGCAGAGCTGTTACAATCACTACCGTACAATGCAATATTACGCTAATACATCAGCACTGACCAGCGTCACCTCGTGCTCAAGTTATTAGCTAGAGATCTGTTTCTGTGCTAATGCTACATCTGTCAAGGAAAACAGACTAGTGTAAATAGTCTGTTTAATAATCTGCAGCGGGATGCTGCTGTATTCAGCCGCTATCTGTTATGGAGCTTGCCATGTTGATGAAGTGACACGTTAATAAAAAGTATGTGGTTTGAAAATACACTACATGGCCAAAAGTATGTTGACACCTGACCATGACACCTATATGTGCACGCTGAGCATCCCATTCCAAAGGCATGACATTAATATGGAGTTGTTCCCCAGTTGCTGCTATACCAGCCTCAACTCTTCTAAGAAGGAGTTCCACCAGATTTTGGAAAGTGGTTTCAGCCTCAAGAGCAATAGTGAAGTCAGGCACTGATGTCAGGCAAGAAAGCTGGGCATGTAGTCTTTGTTTCAATTCATTCCAAGGATGTGCAATGGGGTTAAGATCAGGGATCTGTGCAGGCCACTTGATTGCTTCCATAAGTGAGAAAAGGAACTATTTCAGAGATGTTCCTCAACATTAAATAACCACAGTTGTTTAAAAAAAGATGATGTGTCATTCTTAACAAATAAAATTTGTAATTGTTGGACTAAAATGCGTAGGGATGTGCTGTTATAGGAAAACAAGCACCACACAGTGTTTTATTCCTTATGTATTTTGGAGATATGAAAGTTGTGTGAACCATTTTCCTTTTGGTAAATAACGAGAATTATCTACAAAACTATAAATGTGTGCACTTTAGCTGTAGAATGGAGACGAGCACAGGTTAAAAAATCACATCAATCACACTGTGTTAGCACATAATGTTACACACGCACACACACACACACACACACGCACACGCACACACACACACATGTATAACTGCATGGAGAAATTCAGCCATAAATCAGAAACCAGGTAAATTATGGAACACTTCAAACTTCATCATGACTTCCTTTGAGTGACTTCAGCCTTGATTACTACATGATTGGAGAACCGGGTTTCATATATACGTGTGTGTGTGTGTGTGTGTGTGTGTATGTGGGAGCTGTTGATAAGCATCTGCTTTTCTTGATGGCTCAGTAGCACTCAGTTTGGTGAGTGAGTGTACTGTGGGGTGGAGGGATGGAGAGATGGAAGGATGATGTTTGTTTGGAGCGAGGATATGGTCAGGCCACCATGCTTGAAATGCAGAGATGGACAGATGAAAGCGAGCGGCGCTGAAAGAGACACGGCTGGCGCAGAGCACCTGAAGAAACAGAAACACGGCAACATGAAGCGATAAAATCACTTGTGCAGCCAGAGAGAGAGAGATAAAGAGAGAGAGAGAAGGGGCGGGGGAGAATAGGGTACAGAAAGCAAGAAAGAGAGAAAATGAAAAAGTAGAAGAAAGACTGGCAGGTATATATTTTTTCTTTTTTTTCTTTATTCAGTTAGGAGTAAGTAAGTTTACACTATTTCAGCTACTTGTATTGTACTCTTGTACTCTTTGCACTTTTGTCACTAGGTTCACTTTTAAACAGAACTGTGTACTGCCCATTGTCTGTCCCCATAGTCATTGTAATAAATTTATGTATTATGTATTATGTATGTAATATGTATAAAGTTATGTAGTCCCTTGTTGTTCTGTGTTGTTCTGTGTTTGTCTTATGTAGCACCTTGGTCCTGGAGAGATGTTTTTTCGTTTCACTATGTACTTGTATATGGCTGAAATGACAATAAGCTCCACTTGACTTGACTTGACTTGAGAGAGGGAGAGCATAAAGTGTAAAGGAGAGCAACAAAGAAAAAAAGAGAAAAAGTGGGAGAGAAACAAATGACTGAAGAAGACAAAAATGGGAAAAGGGTTACGAGAGAAAGTGAGAGGTGAAGACAGAAGGAAACAGACAATATGCGAAGGAATAGAAGAAAAAAGAGAAGAGAAGGAGAAAGAAAGCGAGAGAGGTGGATGAAGAAGACAGGCATACGATAATAGAGAGATAAAAGAAGAGAAAGAGATAAAGAGATAAAGTGAATGGTCAGAAGAGATGGAGAGAGAGAGAGAGTAAGTAAGTAAAAAGGTAAAGAGAGAGAGAGAAGTGTGTGTATATGTGTGTGTGCGTGTGTGTCAGGTTGCTCTCAGCATTCAACAAACTCAGGCATACACTCAGTCATGGTTTAATCAGTGTGGGTGTGTGACTAACACACCGATGATAGTTTTTGATGCATGTGATACAAACAGAACACCATCATACAGTTACAACGCACACACACACACACACACACACACACACACACACACACACACACACACACACAAATGGCACATACTGTACGTACTGTAGCTAAATAATGCTACATTTACATTAATCATTAATATTTGTAATTAATGATTCAATAAATAAATAAATAACTATTGTTTTTTAAATGATGTGGACTCTATTTTAAAAATTTTGATGTTCTCTTCAGAAAACAAAACCCCTTTGATTAGGTCACACCTGCAACAATTAACAATTGTCTGTGGTGGAGGGTGGCACTTACTTTTGCAACACTAAAGCTGTAATGCTACCGTGTGCTCACTCTGTGGCCTATCTAGGGCTTTAATATGTATATGTATGCTGTGGACACACACACACACACACACACACACACAGGCCATCACATCCACTAATGGAATTAAAGAAATCTCAGAGTTGGCCAATAGGCGTAAAAACCACTAGCAAATTCCTGGTATTAAATTGAGGAGACTGACATTTTTTGCTCAGATTAATTTCAGGCTGACTCGGCTCAAGGTTGTAGCATCAGGTTCCTCATGATTTGGCTGTAGGATTCAAAATAAAAAGTCCATAAACACCTCATAGATTTCAAGGTCATGTTCAATTTACTGTTCCTGTTTTCATACTGCACCACGCTCTCCTGCAGTGGATGTGTTTCTAAAAACGAACCCTGTGCCTCTTCACATTTTAGAGCAAATACAACTGTAACATTTATTCAAATCCTGAATCTTCTCATCGTTTCAGAAGATGGTCAGTATAAAACAAAAATAAAAAAAAGCCAGTGAAGATTAGATGTGTAGATGATTAGATGTGCTCAAATCTTCTATTTTCAACTGTAGCTGTAGGCCATTTCTTCTAGTCCTTCAACCTTCTCCTCCATTCAGAGGTCTACAACCACCTACTCCTGCTATGATGAGGCCTACAAGCTCCTCCTTCAGCCATCCTGAAGCCTACAAGCTTCTCTTCCTACCTTAACGAGGCAGTTCCATCAGGCCATACTGACAGATATAAACTCCTCCTCAGCTATCCTGAGGCTACAAATTCCTACCCTCCTGAGGCCTACAAGTTCAAATTCCAGCCACCATGAGACCTACAAGGTCCACTTCCTACTATCCTGAGGCCTACAAGTTCCTACTCCTACCATCCTAAGGCCTACAAGGTCCTACTCCTACAAGCTCCTGCTCCTACAATCCTGAGGCTACAAGCTCCTCCTACTACTACTCTGAGGCCTACAAGCTCCTACTTCTACCATCCTGAGGCCTACAAGTTCAAATGACAGCCACCATGAGACCTACAAGCTCCTACTCCTACCATCTTGAGGCTACAAGCTCCTACTCCTACCATCTTGAGGCTACAAGCTCCTACTTCTACCATCTAGAGGCCTACAAGCTCCTACTCCTACCATTCTGAGGCTACAAGCTCCTCTTCCTACTATCCTGACGCCTACAAGTTTGAATTCCAGTCACTGTGAGACCTAAAAGGTCTTCCTCCTACCATCTTGAGGCCTACAAGCTCCTACTCCTCCCACCCCAAAGCCTACAAGTTCCTCCTCCTAGCATTCTAAGGCCTACAAGTACACATTCCAGCCACCTTGAATCCTACAAACTCTTACTCACACCATCCCAAGGCCTACAATCACATACAGTTCCATCTTTTTTTTTTGGTATTGTCCAACTTTTAGTAATGTTTATGGATCACATGAGCAGAAAAATAAGCCTGCCTGTGCTCTGTTAGCAAACACCCATGTGGCTGTTGGAAGTCTTTAGTTCCTCATGTGTGTTTTTATCTCTTGTTTAACCTCAGATCAGTGGAGGGATTGGTAGAGGAAGTAAGATCGCCGGCTCTCTGTGTGGTCCTGACTGAGTGGGAGTGCAGATTTTTGCCCTGAGCTGCTCACTTCATGCTCCGTTGCCTTTTCTGCCCCTCCTGCACCCTTCACCTCTTCACCTGCACCCTTCCTCCCTTACCTGTACCCTTCGCCTTCTTACCTCCGGCCCATTTTTTAAAATACTGATCTCAGAACAGTGGCTCCTCCTGTGGTTTTTCTTGCATTCCGGTCCTATTTTTAACATGCCTTTTTTGATTGCAGTGACTTTATCAGCTCAAGAGAAGTTTGTTAGATAACTGTGAGGTGAGGAATTGCATTGACAGGAATTACACAGAATGCATTCCAATCAGGCAATTTCCTTTTCAAATATAAAAAAGATGAGTGAATTTGTTGCTTAATATAGGTAAACACAATAAAATCTGTGAATTCTGTCTGTGACAGTTACTCAACCTCAGGTACAGCAAAAGACTTCATAAGTTGCCACAACAAAAAATGAAAGAATGATTGCTGTAAATAAATGTATCATGGTGCGCCTCCTATTTGTACCTGTATTTGTATCTATGTAGAACACAATTAATCTATTCAGAACTGGTTACACCCCTAGACTAGAATCCTGAAGACTTTGCATCAGTGTGACTTACAGCTTTTTGCCTGTTTTGCTTTGGATAAGCACATCTGGTAAATGACTAAGTGTAAATATAATCCGATCAAAAGAGACAGATGTTAATATAGGGTGTGAATGTAGCCATAGTTTTACTATGTAGGCTCTTGAGAGAAAGAGAGAGAGAGAGAGAGCAGAGAGAGAGAGAGGGAGAGAGAGACGAATTGTGCATCCTGGGATTTTTATGCGCTAAAAGCAAAATGACTCACCGCTTGTCTCTGAGTTGATCAGCGTAATGAGTTTCGAAGTGCAACCCTAAGCTACTCTGATAGCAGAACCATTTTAAATGTCTAATCTGAGGCAACTCACTGAACTTTAGGCCTCAAACATTCTCATTTACATACGAGTCAGCGTGAATTTCCTGAGCACAGCAGAACCATTATCTGACCTTTGGATAGGCTGGACAAAATGACATCACCCCCCCCCCCAACCCCCATAACACGGGGATTAATCACACATTAAATTACCTGGCATGTACGCGTGCATTTCAGTGTCAGCACATTGAGCGTTTTTTTAATTTTTTAAAATATTTTCCTCCACAAAGTTGGTAGCAACTACTTTGTAAAAGAAATAAAATCCTTGTAACCAATTGGTTTTGGGACTGATATAGTGACATTCTGCCTGGTTTACTCTTTTCTTTACAGAAAGGAAAGATTAAGACAATCCGTTACAAGCCACCTCAACTTAAAGCACCGACAGCAAAGAGGATTTCTCGGCTTCTGTCACTGAGGATGCTGAGGAATCCGGCTGCGTTCGTTTTCGTTTTGCCCACCTTGAAGTGAACTTAAGGACCCTGATATAAAAAGACATCACCCTAATGTGACTCTTCATGTTCTAGCTTCCCCACCTGAGCTTAAAGCCGAGTTTGCCCTGCGTCTCATTACACCTACATTTCCCATTACTGCCATAGCAGAAAGTGTGAAACATGGATCAAAGCCTGAAAATCACAGTGATCCGTCATTCTTATCAGCTTATGAAGGATGCTGCCTTTCTTGTTTCTTGTTTAAGCTGTATTCCTGCAAAACGAGTCACCTTGAGTCATGATGCAGCCAGCAGGTAAATGTGGGATTTAGGGTAGGTCGATAAGGTAGGAGTTAAATAATAATTACCATGTGATCAGAGGAAACATCACTTCTTTTTTACATGCTGCTCCATAAACGCAGAAGAAGAAGAAAAGTGTAAGCACTTATTTAATGAATTCGACCCATGTTGATCTTTGTTATGACTGGGAACAGATATCAAACTATCCAACTCTAACATTTTGAAACTACGCATTTTTTCTTTTTTTTCTTTTTTATTCAAATCTTAAGTAATTAAGTAAGTAAGCTTTCAAGTAATTGTAAAGTAACTGGAACTATTTTTTAAAAGCAGAGCATAGACTCCTCTGCTTGCAGCTTTACCTTGTAGCCTCTGACTGCTACAAAGCACTGACACTGGAGACTCCTTCCATAAATGTTAATAAACTTCTCCTTACAAGAAGAACATTTCTCCAGATCAACGTTTTTTTTTTTTAATGTATGTGGTGCATCCACCATGCAAATCCTTGTGAGTGAACTGGTACTATAAAAAAGTACTAGAACAAGCACATAAATATAATATTAATAATTGGCCTACATCTTCTGACCAATCAGAATTGAGAAATGAACAGCACTGTTATAGAAAGTTCAACAGCTGCCCTTAGACTTTTATTATAAGTGAATTTGGAGTAAGCATATGTTTTCCACTAAAGTTGATACAGAATGCCTAGTCTTGCGTGTTGAGGTTGATATGGCTGTGTCCGTGGTTGTAAAGTGAGATGTGATTGGTCGTCTCAGCCGGGTGACATCAGCAGCCGTTAGTTTTGTTCACTGTGAGTGATTTATGATCTGAGGGTTATTGCTTAGGAGTTGAGGCCTGCTGTTCTTTTAAACATGGTGACAGCTGGGAGACTCGGCACAGCTTTTACATTCACACACACACAGACACACACACACACACACACACACACACACACACACACACACACACTTCATCTATTTAAGGTTTCAAAACAGACAATACAACTTCTTGGTAAAGAAACAAAATTCAATCACTTCCTCCTTTTACAAATCAGTGTAATTTTGCTGTATTTAACAGGAATCAAGGTATAATTGATTGCACAGATGCAAATTTGTAAAATTGTGCAATTTCATCTATCATGTCTTCATTTTATTTACGCATCCTTACACCACAGCACTGCTGAATTCTGGATTGTAAAAGATTAGTTTTCTATATCAGCAGCTCTGACAGCAGTGCAGCTGCAAATCACAGGTTTATATTAATGCACTCTTCTAGTACATTACTGTTTCTATAGTAACGGCTTATTCACAGGGACTTGTATGGCTGACAGACCACATAAATTTAAAAAAAATTTCTGTACGGAGATTTTTATTTAACAATTATGGAAGGAGTTTCGAGTGTAATTCGAGTGTTTTTTTAATTGTCAGCTGTTAAAGTTTTCTGACATCTTCAGGACAGAGGAGTCTACAGTTTCTCTGTAACATTATGCATTTGTTGTTGTTGCTGTTGTTGTTATTGTTGAATTATTAACTTCAAGAGAGTGAACAGGAGAGGCTGGTGAGGGAATGACTGTTCCACAACATTATATGTAACCATAAACATATAAAAAGTATGACGTTTCATTCTATAGTAAATGAAAAATGTATTAAAAATATTGTGGAATCAGAGGGATAAGACACTGGGCTGTTATAGAGAAATAACCAACTTCGGGTGTGGTAACAGTAACTCTGCTTCATCTCGCCACCCCATTGCTGATTATTTTACTATAACAGCACTCCACTGAGTGTCCACTTTGCTTTTTAGCATTCAAAAATTGGCAACCATTTGGCTGTTTTTTCACAAGACACATATAAAACATATTCTATTCATAAACGTACACATTTTACAAAGCTGTAATCCCAACACTGTGTTGATTACTTCCTCTTTTTTATTCCTTGTTTGTAAGATTTCAGTGCAGCACCAGCAGCCTCCTGTTACCCTCACACTGTGGTGGGATTATGCCATGGCGATTAGATGAAAAGATGGGCACAATGAGAGTTACAATTTACGGCACGCACTGATGAGGAATAAGAAGTTAAAAAAACAGAAAGGGACCCGGTGCCAGTCACCACCCACATCTCGTTTATCATGCTCGTTTACGTAGCAGATGGCAGTGCCAAGCTTGCCAGAAAAGCTTGCCAGGCTCACACCAAAAAGCGTCCGGGCTCCTAAAAGAGTCAGCTGCATGCACATGGCATTAGTGTATAGCTGACCTGTCTGGAAAGTTCCACGCCCGCTGGCGAGGTGTTTGTGTGCCCAGGTGGCCCGCTGGAAATAAATTTTCTTTAGAAGGAGTCAAAGACACTAAAACGGCTTTTGTTTCCAAGACGCCAAGTGTCCAGAAGCCAGAGACTCGCCCCGTACAATTTGTTTTTCCAAAGACGGGATACTGTCGCCCTCTCAAAGGCCAACATATGCCACGCTGGAGCTGAACAGGGCCATAAAATCACATTAACACAGCACCGACCTGAGGAGAACGCTCTGCAAAGGACACGAGAGTCATGAGCCCTGAGCGCATGTTCATAAAGAACATTCTGTAAACATTTCATATAGACGGATGTTAAACAGTTAAAGAATGAAAAATTCTTGTGTAGTACACAAATGTTCTTTCTTTTGGACAGAAGTCAAAAGATATACTCTTAGATAACCGGGCTTCCTCACGGGTTCTTTGGATAGCTAAGTGTTCTTAGCTTTCTAAAGGCTTTTCTAGTTGGACCACTATTTTGCAAACTCACTGTCATACACTTTTAGAAAAAAGTTCAATCTTGCTTGGAATCCTTTACATTTATTTATCTGTTGTAACCCTTATAGGTTCCAAATACAACCCAGAAACTCTCTGTCTACCTACATGAAAAGGCTGAACTTTTAGCAAACTAAGAATCCTTATCTTTATTGAAAAAATCAAGATCTCTAGGTCTCTAGGGATCTTCGCTTTGTAAGTAGGTTCTAGTTGGAACCCACGTTTGAAAGACAGCTGTTGTACACTTTTAGAATAAATGGTAAATTAGGAACCCTTAAGTGTTTTTCAGCTGTCACTCTTAGGAACTCTTGAAGGTTTTTATATATAACTCAGTGTTTCCCTACTGGAAAAGCTCCTAGGTAGAATTTTTTTTTAGCAAACACTGAATATTGGTTTCTTCCTAAAGTGGTTCTACTCGGAAGCTCTATTTAGATCCTGATTGTAGGGATTTTAGTTTCCTAAAGGGGTTCTACTTGGAAACCTCTTTTGCAAACCCACTGTTGTACACTTTTAGGAAAATGTAAACTATACAACCCTTCTTCAGTTATCACTCTAGTGGAACCCTTCTAGTGTTCTATATATCGTATAGAGCCCTTGGAACCATCTCTTGCAAACCCTTTGCCATATAATCTTAAAAATGGTTAAACCTATAAGGTTTAAGGGTTCTTTGGTTGTCCCTCTAGGCAAACTCTTAAAGGTACTATATACTGTATATTGTTATACTGTGCGATTGATAGACATGCAGATAGATAGATAGATAGATAGATAGATAGATAGATAGATAGATAGATAGATAGATAGATAGATAGATAGATATGTTTTATATAGTCAGTCATATTTTGTATATTTTTTAATCTCTAATATCTATGTATTTTTTTTGTTAATGTTCTGTAATTTTTCATCATTTTCAGGGATTTTACAGTCTTCTGGAACACGGCTGCCAGTAAATGTTTTGTTGGGATTTTCCTTGTAATCTTGGCTACATGAGGTCATGGCCTCGTCCCTGTCCTCATCCGCGTCTCTGTCTCAGCACTGTCTGGCCTTTCAGCCCCAGACCCTGTTGGGCTTGGCGTAGAATCGAGGCGATTATGCTCAGACAGTTTCGCAGCACAATCAGCTGTTTTTGCGTGTGTAAATGAGAGCAGTGTATTCTTCCCGAACACAGACGAGTGCATGATAAACAAAGCGCCTGGTGTTGCTCACGCTGCTGTAATTATCTGCAGGCCCACTGAAGTAAAGAGAGTGCATTGTCTTAGAGTTGTGACGGAGGATTACTGAGAGCAGAAACTAACACCTGGCAGACCAATCACACTGTGTGTCACATTATTTACACATTTACAACAGGAAGTGGAGAATTATTGCTGCACATTACTACACATCCGATCCTTTCTCCACAAATACACCATATCTAACTGATGCACTCAAATTCAACACACTTTCCTGTTGTTTTACTAAAAGCGCAAGTGTTCATCATGAAGCTGTTTCTCTAGCAGACATAGTTATGGTACAGCGATCAAAAACAGAGATCATCTATCTATCTATCTATCTATCTATCTATCTATCTATCTATCTATCTATCTATCTATCTATCTATCTATCTNTTCTATTTTATCTAACTGTCAATCTATCTGTATATCTGACTGTCTATTACTGTCTATTGAAATGTTTGTCTATCTATCTATCAGTCTGTCTGTCATTCTATTGTATCTAACTGTCAATCTATCTGTATATCCGACTATTACTGTCTATTGAAATGTTTGTCTATCTATCTATCTATCAATCTGTCATTGTATTCTATCTAACTGTCAATCTATCTGTATATCTGACTGTCTATTACTGTCTATTGAAATGTCTATCTATCTATCTATCTATCTATCTATCTATCTATCTATCTATCTATCTGTCTGTCTGTCTGTCTGTCTGTCTGTCTGTCTGTCTGTCTGTCTGTCTGACACTCCGAGCTTGAAAAAAGAAATTGTAAATAAATGCAAAAATCTCAGATATATCAGGTTAGAACAGGTTATATAGGTCCACGGGTTATATAGCAGATCCTGCGTTCCCTCCATCTGAAGAGGTAATTAAACTCATCCGTCCTCAGGCCTTTGTGTCACTTGTGGGTTTGTGCCTCGCCTTCCACCTGCCAGCTGTTCCCCCGATATATAACCCAGATCCCACCACACAATGGCTTCGTTTACTTTACATGAAGCTCTCCTTCACCTTTACCAGCATGCACTGCGAAAAAGCCGCAGCGTCGCTAACTCGTTCCTCTCGGCTAACTTTCAGATGAACTCTTTTCTTTTCTTTAAACACACGGGAAGGCCTGCGAGGGAATGGCTCCGGGCTTTCCTGCCTGTTTGAAGTTATGATGCCTTTTCAGATTCCGCTGAAACTCCTGTCGTGTTTTGAAGGGATTATTTCCGCACAATTGTTTCTTTTTCTTTCAAGCGTGTCTCAGTTTATTTTGATCATTTTATGAGCATTAGTGCCAGAATTATTACAATGCATACACACACACACACACACACACACACACACACACACACACACACACACACACATGATTTATAGCTGTTTAGCAAACACATGAATGAAGAAGGCTCACTTTAAAGTTTATAAGCTAAATAAATTCACATGCAAACTGAACCAAACTGTCATTTATTGAGATTTTTATATAATAAATGTTTGTGTAATATTTTATCTCAGGCTTTTTAGTACCAGAGGAAAAATTCACAGTAAACTGATTTACTAAAAGCAATATTACTGACAGAGCAACAAAGGAAATCTGTCTCGATCTTTCTGTCTGTCTACCTATTTATATTTACCTGTCTTGTGCCTCTGTCTATTTGTCTCTCTGTCTGTCTATCAGTCTGTCTGTCTTTTTAAATGTACAGCATTTATCAGATGTCCTAGCATTTGATCTGCATATCTCTGTCAGTCTGTCCTGATCTTTGTTTGCTATTTATCATCTGTCTGCCAGTCTATCACTCTAGCTACCTAATTTGTCTGCCTACCTGTCTGTCTCTCCATTTCTCTTTATTTATTTGCCTGTCCGTTTTTCGTTATAGTATGTTTTTCTGTCTTGTCCCATTGTCTGTCTTTCTATTTGTGTCTCTCTATCAGCCTGTCTGTCTGTTTCTTTCAGTTTGTCTGTCTCATTCTATTTGTCTCGATTTTCTATCTGTCTTTCAGTCTGTTTGTCGTTCTGTCAGTGTTTTCTCTATATTTGAGTTATATCACTTTTCTGCCTTGAATGTAATAATAACCTTTTCTCCTGGTTCCGTTTTTACCATTTGAAATGTAACGCTTATAGACTCGTTCACATCTGCATGTTGTGTGAACCTGACAATCACTGTGTTCTTCTGGTCATGTGCTGGAGAGCATCACAGCATGATGATGGAGTCCTGCGGTGTGAAACACGCTGTTGTCACCGAATAAGTCATGTTTGTGGTCTGTTCATAAACAAACCAAAATTAAGATCAGGACACTGGTTATGGGATTGTGGTTTCACCTCAGTTCCACGTCTCACATACTTTTATAATGATGTCATTTTTAACATCCAATTAGTGGCACAGTGACACAACGGTGTGTAATATAGCAGAGGGATGAACACTCGGCTCCAAACATGTCCACAACACACAACTGCTTTTATTGTCTAAGTTTTACAAAAAAAAATAAAAAATCTGAAATGTGTCTGAACTTCCTGTTTGCTTCTTTTTTCAATTTCTGAGAGTATTTTAGGTGATATAAATACATACATAAAAATAAAAAAATGACATTACCCCATGGGCTAACATGAACTAACCTGACAGGATTTCTGACAGGATTTTTAATCATATTCACAGATTTTAGTAATCTACATAGCTAGCATTTACTGCTTCTATTAGCCAGCTGGCTAACATGAGCCAACTACTAACAGTAACCAGCTAAACTATTCTAAAAGTACCTGACAGGATTCATACACTGCTAATCTTAGTCAGTCCGCTTAGCATGAGCTAACTAGTAACAGTAACCAGTTGGCTAATAAACCTAAAATTTTGATATATATATATATATATATATATATATATATATATATATATATATATATATATATATATATAGACAATAAAAAAAAGTA
>CM074955.1:11012978-11034382 GCA_037577455.1 Pangasius macronema
CTTTCTTTCTTTCTTTCTTTCTTTCTTTCTTTCTTTCTTTCTTTCTTTCTTTCTTTCTTTTTCTTTCTTTCTTTCTTCACCCCTATCCCCTCTCTTCCTCTCATACTTCTATGCTGATTTAATTGACCATTCCATTTTTTCCTACCTTTCTTCCTTCATTCCATCTTTCTTTATAACACATTTATTGTAAATCAGAGTGTAATGGTACATTGGTGTAACTGACATCCTCGATTAAGGAAATCAGAATTACTGTATATAAAAATATATATTAATTATATAATAAATATTTAGTAATTACTCATTTGTATTGCTGCAGTGTTATATGGTATATACCATATGTTATACAGTATATGTTATATATTTTTTTTTATGTGTATGTTTTTTGTTACAGAGAAGTTACCATTGTGCTGAAAAGCATGACATGAGGTTGGATGATTATCGTACTATAAATTCATCACACAATGATTTTTTTCTCTGCTTTTCCAGCTCCATGCTCACAGCGAGTGCATGGTCTGTGTGGTAAAAGTGGCCAATGAGCTCATTGTGGCAGGATGAATGCTAATCACAGCAGATACACAAACACCAGTGATGTGTAACTCGTGGAAACCCAAACAACAGATGTAGTATGATAAGAAGAAATGTCTATTGTGTAACTGAACCCTCCTTCACGTCTCAGGACACACTGAGCTCAGGTTCAGGTTCAGGTTCAGCTTTACAGAAAAACAGCTTTTCCCCCGAGCTGCAGCAGAGAGTCGACGTTTTCTTTACCGCTGTGATACAATATCAGTATCGTGCTGAATTACATCATCATACGCGCTTCTGAAGCCATCACAGATTTCACTGGTGCTTTAAAAAAAAAAACACCCCATGACATCATCATTAAAAGCCTTTTTAACGATGGCCTTTCATGTGCAAACTGAAATGGTTGCCTGGCTTATTTATATCAGAATGTATTATTAATAATAATAAAAAGAAAAACAAGAACAATGGTGACAGAATTAATGGGTTACATTCCTGAAAATTTGTTGTTGTTTTTGTTATTATTTATTTTATATTACTGTTTCCCAAATATTATATATTGATTGAATCAAATGTTGTATTAATGCTTGATAACAACTGAAATAAAATCTTTTTCTGCCAGTGTACTCAGATTAACAGAACCTAATGAAATGAGGGGCAGTGTGTGTGTGTGTGTGTGTGTGTGTGTGTGTGTGTGTGTGTGTGTGTGTGTCTGTGTGTGTGTGCTCGTCCTGCTTTCTGCTTGAGTGACAGTGCATCACAAACACCCAGCTTCCTTGTGGTTCCCACCATGCGCCCACCCTCACAGCTGCACTTGTTCACTCACCCACCACTGGACTCTCACATCTGCCCTCCTACACACACTGTGGGACACCAACTACCCCCATACCAAACCCACCTGCCCCTGCCTCCTCCCTGTCCCACACTAACCCACCCAAAACACACACCAGCACATATATCGTAGTTCTACACCACCAACAACAGATCATTTCATTAACACTAAAGAATGTATTATTTATCACTCACACTGAGATGAGAACTCTTCTTATAAACGTGAAATCTGATCTAAATACTAAATACACTTTTCATTCACATGATAACATGCAGGCTCAGGAAACCAGAAACCTTTGAAAGACACAGGAACCTCTTCAGGAACCCAGAAACCCTTATGCGTACCCAAAGGTTTTTGCCTAGGAAAGCAAGACTCATTATGGGGACTAATGAACTTTTGTAGGGACCTAGAAATTGATTTACATGAACACAGTTTTTAAATGTAATTTGCGTCATTTATTTTTGCGCAGCTAATGTGATTAATAAAACCAATATGTAACCTCACACAGACAGTCACCAGAGCTGAGGCTCAAACCTAGACACTGGTGGTGCAAGCCAGCCAAGCAACCCACTGCACCACGCTGCAGAAAACCTAATTAATCTGGCTAACGCTAGGGCAATGGATCACACTCTTGCTATTTAACTGTGAGAATCTTTGTATAAAAATTAGTGGCCTCTGCCTTTTTGAGGTAGAACTGCACACAAGCTACAAACAATGAAGTACTTAGTGAATAGCAAATGGGACAGGTTATTCGTTAATTTACAGATGAGTTTATGTATATGTTAGATACGAAAGGGTTTCGGGAAACACTGATTAATTAAAAAACGTTCTTGTGAATGAGATGTACCTAGCATTACGAACGCTTTGGGAAACCCACCCCTGTATATTATTAATCCTATTTCTCTCCATTAATAATTATTAAAAAAATACACACTTTTGGATTTCTTAAGAAATATTGTGTATTAGTTTCTCTTGTAGCACTTAGTGGGCTGGGGTGGATGTGGGGGGTTACATACTTTTGAGACTCTGGAGAAAGTCTTTTAATCCAGCTCAGGATTCTCTTTAACACTGGTGGTTGATTGATGGAACAAGAAAAAACAATTTTTTGCTATAATTACTATTTTGGCAGAGATTTGTGTCCATAGTGATTCACAAAATAGTTCCTTGCCTCTCTGGAAGGGTTTAGAGATTTAGTTTTGTTTGGTTTCTCCTGGTTTCATGCTCAGGGTTTAATCCCAAAAAAATCCGGGCTGAGGATCCCAATGACGTTTACTCATGTGTGTGTTGAGTGTCTGGATCCTGAAGATGGCCATTTTTTTTCTCTGTCTCGCCAACTCATCCTCACATGTCCACTCTCAAGAAAATTAGTTTGCAGAAAAACATCCTGGCGCACGGCGAAGCCTGTTGAGCTGATAAGATCTGCGTGAGGATGGAGATGAGGTCAAAGGTTGCTCCCTCACAGCCATCCCATGTCGTTTAACATTAGGATAATTGTAAGTTGTGTGGCTGTGGGAGGCCTGGAGTTTGGGTTTTTAATTGTCAGTACAGTGGAGCTCACTTTCTCAACCTGTACAATTAACCCTCTACTCTCCACAATTTAACAAAAAATTGCTATAGAAAATACAAGAGCTGGTTTAGGAAATCTGGAACTGAGGAACTTTTGCAGAAACCCAGGATCCTTTACAGGACTTCAGGACCATTTACTGGAACCCAGAAAAATTTCCCAGAACCTTTAATGGGAACTCAGAAATTTTATTTCATGAACCTATAAACATTTTCAGGAACCCAGAAACCTCTTCAAAAGCCCACAAACCTTTTCAGAAAACCAGAAAGCATTACTGAAACCTTTACAGGACAGCAGGATCCTTTACTGGAACTCAGGAACATTTCCATGAACCCAGAAACCATTAAGGAAGCAGTGGATTTTTTTTTTTGCAGGAACCCAGAAACATTTTAAGAACCCAACAACATTTTTCATAAAGCCAGAAAGAACACTTTTAGGAACCTGGGAAATCTTTACAGGAACCCAGGATCTTTGCAGAAAAAGAGAACATCAGAATCCCAGAACCTGATACTTTTTCAAGAAGCCATTATGAAAGAACCGAGAAATGTCTTTTTTATGAAGCATGAACCTTTTTAAAAGTTCAAAATCATAGGAAGCTTTTCATTAAAGCTTTACAGGAGCCCTTTTTTGGAAACCAGGAATGCAGGAAACCTTGACAGGACATCAGGGCCCTTCACTGGAACCCGGAAGCCTGTCCCAGTCCCCATGAACTCATGAATTTTTGCAGAAACCTATAAATGCTTTCAATAACCGTGGAAACATTTTATAAATCCAGAAAGTAAAGGAAGACACTTTCATGAATCCATGAAACTTTTGTGGGCTTGTAGGACCCTTTTCTAGAACCAAGAAACCTTTCCCAAAGCCAAAGAACATTTTCAGGAACCAAGGAACTATTATTGCACACCAACAATTAAGCAATTAAGACTCTTTTTTCCTCAACAATTTAAGACAAAGAACAAAAATTACAGTAGAAAAATCCACAAATATATTTTTATTAAAAATTTTCATTGCTTACTGAAAAAATATAAACATCTCCAGATTCAGTATTTAGTATTTAAAATCTTTATTCTTTTACAGTAGAAATAAACAAATAGAAATAAACTCACTAAAGAAAAATAGCATTTTTTTCAGGGAACTGTAATTTTCTCTAGTTCTAGTTTTTCATAAATGATGTTCTCTGTGTTCCGGGCATTTAGGCTCCATTAACTCCTGTCTCCCCATTACAGAGGTTAAAGGTCACTCGTATAGCAGAGAGCTGTCATGCTCCATTAATCAGCACACTGACAGAAAAGCGGTGAGTTCAGACACTAACCCACTCCGTCACTTGCTAAACGAGCCGCCACTGTGTCCAATCCATTCTCACGTTACTCACATATGGTACAAACACTTCATCCACAAATGCCTTATTTACTGCACAGCCGTGTACGGTACACAGATAATTACAACAAACGCATTCATATCGAGAACCTCAAACCAGTTACACACAGCAAATAATAGATCTTATTTTTAATTAAAATCTGCTTTCAAACACATTTTTTCATACCAAATTTTCCGAGAGTGTACACTAAGGGCTTCGGGAGCTTGTCCTTCTGCGGGAATCCTTAAAGTTTCTTTTGTAGAACCTTAAAACATTTGGAAATGTTTTAAAAAACAAACAAACAAAAAAAAAAACCTTGAGGAACCCTTTGTATGAGTACAGTGTTTATCCCTTTGGGGGAACCCTTAAAGGTTCTATGTAGAACTCTAAAAAAAAGTGTTTTTCTCTTTTGGAAGGTGTGAACCCTTGAAGAATTCTTGAAGAACCTTTTTTTTCTAAGAGTGTGTGTATTAACTGGGTAAGTGTGCAGTACAAACACCAAATTCTTGCTCATCATTTTCCTCTTAACACCTACTATCTGTCAGGAGTTTAACATTTAGCTAAACCTGATATCTCCAGGCTTTCTTGGATAATAAAAGGTTCTTATTCTCCTAAAAGGATTCTACTGGGGACACTTTCTGATAGGGAAACACCCTGTTGTATGGTTCCCCAAGAGGGACAGCTGAAGAGCCTTTAAAGGTTCTGTGTAGAATCCTACAACAAAGTCCTACAACCTTTTTCCTATAAGAAGTCGAATCCTTATTTGGAACCTAAGAACCCTTAATTATCCAACGAATGCTTAAAGAACCCTTGAAGATCCCTTTTGAAAGAGTGTGTGTGTTAATTGGACAAGTGTGCAGTACAAAATTCAAATTATTGCTCAGTATTTTCTTCTCAGTACCTAGAACCTGTCAGAAGTACTCTATTAAGGTTGTACATAGAACCTTTAAGGAGAGAATCCTTGTGTGTTTTCCCAAATTACGTTTACATGACATCATCTTTACTAACGCTGACATTATCACTGCGGTTCTTTTGGAGATCCCAAATCCTACATGTTATTTATTTATTTTTTTTACTTTTCTGTATTTGTCAGTTCTTCTTCATATAAAATGTGATATAAGATCGTTTGAAGATAGCCGAAGATAATTTGTTTTCCAGAGGTGTGTGTCATTGACGGACATGTAGCGTCTTGTCATTTCACCCGTTTGATGCTATGCCGAGGAGCAGGGTGGTATTCTGATAAAGCGATTATGTGTGTGTGTGTGTGTGTGTGTGTGTGTGTGTGTGTGTGTGTGTGTGTGTGTGTGTGTGAGACAGAGTGTATCAGTGATAAGACAGGTTCCCCGTGTTGGTGTGTTTTGCTAAAGCTATGTTAGCTAACTGGCCTGACCGGCAGCGCCGCTCTGCTACTGTCTAGACGTTCAATCCTGCATGAGGGCAAAAACATCCGATCATTCACAAAAAAACCTCCAACAACATCCACACACACAGCAGGTAGAGATCCGGGCTGTGTGTGTGTGTGTGTGCGTGTATGTGTGTGTGAGTGATTATTAAATTCAAAACAGCTTTAGCATTTTTGAATAAAACTTTTACATGAGTTTATATTTATTATTATTGATTTATCTTAATTCAATAATGATTAAAAAAACACGAGATACACAAAATCCACTGTGTCCAGTTTTCCATGAGAAAGAAAAGGATGTTATTAATTATACATTTACTAAGCAATCTAGGCTTTAGATCAAATAATTTTTTCCTCTGCTGCTGACCTCTCACTCTGATCCTAAAATCATCTCGCAAAATAAACTGAAATTAAGTTTTATTTCAAGTTCTATTCTTTTTGCATCAGTCAGTTATTCAAGAAATGACAAAAATGCGCACAAAAAAATTAATTTGTCCCGTTAAGTGTTCTAAGTATAATCCTACAATACAGTGCGTTCCTATCACTGTCAGAAACCTTAAAATTACAGTTTTACCTCTGACACTTCCAAAGCACTGACACTGGAGACTCCTTCCATTAATGTTACATAGCATCCGCTACCTGTGAATAAGCAGGTAATGTAGAAAAGATAACGTGTGATTTGCAGCTGCACTACTGTCAGATTAATTAATTACATTAATTATTTATTTTTTGTTTTGTTGTGTTAATGTTACTTAAGTAACCTAAATGTTTCTGACATGTTTTTAAATTTAAAAATCAAAGTGAGCTACTGACTAATTGAATTTATGAATTTATTCACTCATACTAATCACTGATAATAAACAAATATAATAAAATAGTTTTCACAATTATGCTATGAAATTGAACAAAGAAACAAGCCAAAAGCAAATACTAAAGTCTAATTTATTCTTTTTATTTGTGTAAATGTCAACAGGAAAATACAAACCTTGGGTTCTGCATATTTACATTACTTTATAAGTAAGTCTGCGTGTATATTTATTTATGCTTATTTGATTGACCTCAGTGCCTCTGTAGGCCACTAGGCTTTGAGTTCTGAGGTTAAAGTGTATAATTTCATCTTATTATCTTCTAGATTAAATGAGTCATATAGGTGTTTCTCTATTAGCTTCCTATTCCACAGTGATGATATCATCTTCATAACCTTGACATGACTCAACCTCATCAATAAACTGCACAATAAATGTTGTTTTTTTTTTTTTAAACAATCATTGATGGGCAGCGCAAAGCTCTCACAGGAAATCTCATATAATGCATCCACGCCTCAACAAAATGTCAAAGTTCGTTGGAGTAACTATGGTAACATTTCATGTAACCATATAAGCATTATCACTTTTTCAGCAACTAAGAGTACAGATTTGAAATGATTATTATTATTATTAATCCTGATCACTTCACATCCCTACAATACGTTATCAGCCACAGATCACCAGGGATCACAGCATAAGGACAAGCTGCATGTGGTGTTTTGTAAAAAAGACAAAAACTAAACCAATATCCTGCCGTTTCTCTCTAACTCTGAGCATTGAGCAGTGTTACTCAACATTGCTGCTTTGGTATCTGAGGGATTTGAACATACAACCTTCTGGAACGTTCCACATAACAGATCTCTGCATAACATCACCTGTGGAGCAAAGCAATACACATTTACATTCCTGTACAGTATAATGAGAATCAATCAATAAATAAAAAGCACTTTATCCCGGTCAGGGTGGTGGTGGCTGTGACGGGACAGGAATACACTCTGGATAGGACGCCAGTCATATTTAAACGTGTCTTGCTCAATGGTCCTAGGAGTTCAGCCTTCTGCTCACAAACACAGACCTCAAACATGGTGTCTTCAGGTATCCTCAAGCTTTTTGTCCCTCCTAATCTTTGGTCTTGTCCAATTCCTGCCCACCAGCCAACATACTTGGAGGAAAGCACTATCTGCCCTCTTCCACATACATGATCTCATCACACGTGCCTAGCTAGATTATTTCTTAACATTAAAATAATATTTCACAGCTTATTTCTTCACTTTTTCTCAAATATTGCTATTTGTTTCTTTAAACAACATTTTACATTTCCTTAAATCAATGTCTATGTGACTTTTTTCTTTTTTCAAAACACAACTCTGGATTAGGATTATGTTTAACAAAATTTTGCACCATGCCAAATCAAACTTAGGACAATTTAATACTTTTAATTGGTAAAATGTAATTTCAGACAAATTAAAAGTCTACTAAGCTACTTTAACATGACTTTAAAAAAAACAGACACTGCTCTGCTCTGCCTTTTTATTTATTCAGTGAAATAAACCAGCAGGTTATTTTACATGTGAATATTAAAAATTATCCATGTTCATGGATGATGAGCGGTGTACGCCTTGCTTGTTGCTCAGCTGAGTGGAAAATGTTAGTGGTGTTGCGTGCGCAGTGAAGTCATGTGGAGGTGAAACCGTGTGTTTGGTCTCGTTCCTCAGTGATTTATCCATTAGGAGGAATTCGCTGTTGACTCTGGCGTTCCTTATCAGGGCTTATGTGCTGTTTGATGGCGATTTTTCACCTGATTGCGCAAAGGGGTCGTATTTCCCCAGCTTTTAAACTGTTTGCCAGCCTTAACGTCGCATTAACACTCACACACACATACACACACACACACACTGAGTTGTGTCCCTAGTGGATTTGCATTAAAATATGATATTTTACTCCATGTGTGTATCTCTCTCTCTCTCTCTCTCTCTCTCTCTGTATGTGTGTGTGTGTGTGTGTTTAAGAGCTCCACACACACTCTGAAGTCAATCTCATTGTCAAATTTTAATTAGCACAGTGGTTTTAACAGTAGTTAAAAGCAAGTATAATTCATCCTTAAGTTTGAAAGCAGCTTTACTTGTTAGCTACATTAGCTTCGTAGCTGATATGCAAAACTAAAAAAAAAGCAGATTTCACACACTGCACACACCTCAGCTGATCAGTGTTTAGGGGTCACACATACGCCAGGTAACGCTCCTTTTTCTACTCCATCTGTGCATCTGTGAGTGTGTGCATGTGTGTGTAAGCTCCACACACTCTGAACACGATCTTAAAAATAAAAAGTACTTTTAATTGTTTTATTTTCCTCCTTACTCAAATGAAGTTGACCAGCTGAGACATTTTTTGGTGGGTGAAGTTTCCTTTTTGTTTTGCATTGGAGCTTCGAGGCTAATGTAGCTAAGTAATGAAATCTTATAGCCACCAGTTTAGCATTGTGCACTAAATCTGCATGTGTAAAGCTGCTTTCACACTTAAAGCTGAATTAAACTTGCCTTTAACTATGCATATGTATATGCAAGATGGCTGCTGTGTGTATCCTGTGGTCGTTTTGAGTGTTGCTTGTGCATGTCGCCAGAAATTAACGCTATGTGTCCACTTGCTGCAATACCAACGTACACAGATGGGGGCAGTGTAACATCATGTGACACTGTGTGTACAACTGAGTAAACAAACTAGTATTACATTTCAAATCACATGCTTATGTACTATCGAGTACTAACACTAACCAGTTTTCTGATTACAGTTGAATTTTAAAAACCTCTCATGTCACCTTCAATCCTACTGAACGGTCTGTTTAATGTACCAGTGTTCTAGATTATTAAATATTTTTAAATATAACCGCATAGTTTTTGATTTGAGACATAGCTCATGACAATAATCACGATAGCGGTGGAAAGTTTTAAGAGAGACAGAGCTCATCAGAGTGTTTATCATCACTTTGCATGAAATAGCTAAGCATTTTACAGTTTGACTTGGAAACCAGAGTGACAGGGATGTTTTGTCTCTGACCATGCCATCTACTTTATGTCGCTTTTAATCTTCCAGATGTACATAAGATACGCAGCGAGTGTGTGAACGGTGTTGCTCGCCTTACAGCTGCTTGTACACAGGCACGTAAAGTCATACGTCATATTACTTCTTCAATAAAATCGCTAGTTGGATTGCCTTTTGTGTTGTTTTTGAAAAAAAAAAACTGTAACTATAACAGTCATCCTATTAGTCCTAGCTTATATCAGCTAGTTAGTTCCAATGTGACCATAAAAACAGCATTCAGTACCGCTTGCTAAAAATCAGATGCTTGCCGTGGGAATATATCTAATACATGCATTGGTGGTTGAAAAAAGTGACATGCATCTCAAACAGGTTTGGTGATATAGTTTCTGACTCTGTATGGCTGTATGTTATATATATATAGCGTAAATTCTACGGCATAAATTCAGGAGGTGTGGCCTAAAGTCTGAAGGTGGGGTTTGTACATTAGAAGTGATTCCGATATTTTCGGTTTAATAATAGAGATGTTTCCATGACGCAAAACTGGTGGCTATAAGCCTCCGTTACTCGTTAACAACATTAACATCGTAGCTCCAGTGAAAAACGAATGAAACAAACTTCACACACTGAACGCCTTTGTTTGCTGGGGGTTGGTTTTGATTGAACTATTGCTTTCGGGTTGTTTGATATTGAGCAGAAGGTTGTGGGTTCCAATCCCTGAAATGGAAAGGCTCATCTCGTTACATGAACTGGATTTTATGTCACTTAAAAAAAGCTATGTTGCTAGCAAATGTTGCTATGTACTTATAGTGTCTCTGAAATCAAAATCTGTGTGTCAGTGCTTTTCGGTTCTGTCCCTTAGTATTATGGACGCTGATACGACAGGATATCTCAAACAAATGCAAAAAAAGTTTCAGAGATATTCTTGTTTTCATTTTGAAGTTACATTTTCTGATGAGTAATCCTGTACTAGCCTTGTTCATGGCTGAAAAAGCTCTCAGTAAAGTCTTTGGTGTTCTCCATATTTAGCTAGCTAGCTAAGCTACTGCATATGGAGTGTCCTGAATGCTACAAGCTGTTGTGTAAATCGGTTATAAACTTAAAAATGCCATCACTCTGTCCTCCTGCTTCGAAAGGAAATACGTCAACATAACAGCTCTCAAGTTATTTCTTGGGAACTTGAAAAAAATGATCGGATTTCCTGTATTCGTGTGTGTCGTTTTCCTCGTACAGACTTCATAGATCTTGTCACAGCTGCATAATTAAAGTGAGCAGCAGTTAAGAAGCCTGTATTATTCAAAAAGGATAAATTAATGTCTCTAAATATAAAGTTTTTGAATCGTTAAGCACTCATAAATATCACTGGGGAAATCCGGTTAGAGTAATCCACAGCATGGCCAATGAGGAGCTTCATTACAGAAGATTTTATTCCTCACACTGTAATGTGTGTGTGTGTGTGTGTGTGTGTGTGTGTGTGTGTGTGTATCAGGGCGAATGGGGGAATAAATGGGTGTAATTTATGCTAATTAGCATGACGGTTTATATTCCAGTTAAAGTGACATCATTAAGTAAGCTGTAATCCTGCGAAAAAATAAATAAGTTAGTAAGTAAATAAATAAATAAAAATAGATTCTGTAGATAGATAGATAGATAGATAGATAGATAGATAGATAGATAGATAGATGTGGATTTGGGTTCCTATGGATTGCTAAATTCATGAAATGTGCCAGATGATTGGCTGTACAAAGAATTTCAAAGCATTTATGAATTATAAATAAATTAAAAGATAAATAATCAGCAATGAGAGTGAGACAGAAATGCTTTGCCTGAATGTTGACACTTGCTATGAAAAACAGAAGAACTGGGTTTCATTTCAGAGGTGTGTGTGTGTGTGTGTGTGTGTGTGTGTGTGTGTGTGTGTGTGTGTGTGTGTGTGTGTGTGTGTGTGTGAGAAAGAGAGAGGTGTGTGTGTGTGTGTGTGTGTGTGTGTGTGTGTGTGTGTGTGTGTGTGTGTACGTCTGGGCCGAGGCCTTGTTTGAGGAAAGATTATCTTGACAAATTGGATAAACATCTTCTGCGTGACAGGGCGCTGATGGAGAGTGGGCTGTGTGCGTGCACACCTGGTGAAGGTTTGCTCAGTGTGAGGTGTGTGTGTGTGTGTGTGTGTGTGTGAGGTGTGTGTGTGTGTGTGTGTGTGTGTGTGTGTGTGTGTGTGTGTGTGTGTGTGTGTGTGTGTGTGTGTGTGTGCTGCTCCAAAGCTCCTGCTCTACCTGCCATGATCGAATGTTTGTCTCAGACAGGTAAGAACAGGCATGAGGGACACGGAGCTTTCCAAAACACAGCAAACACCAACATCCAGGTGGGCTAGAAAGAGAGAGAGAGAGAGAGAGAGAGAGAGAGAGAGAGAGAGAGAGAGACAGAGAGAGAGAGAGAGAGAGAAAGAGGCAGACAGACAGACAGAGAGAGTGACAGACAGAGAGACAGACAGAGTATGAGACAGACAGAAAGAGAGACAAACAGGCAGAAAGACAGACAGACAATGAGAGCCAGAGAGTCAGACAGAGAGAGAGAGAGAGAGGGAGGCTGGCTGTTGAAGCCTGGAGCTGTAGTTTTGGAGGGAGGGTAAGAGATCCAGCTATCCCTTTTGCTCTTCATGTCTCTGTCTCATTTGTCCTCTGTACTCATCTGTCTCTCCTCTCCTCCACTCATCTGGCTCTCCTCCCTTCCACTCATCTGGCTCTCCTCCCCTCCACTCGTGTGTCTCTGCCTCCTCCCTCTGTGTGTTTTCTCCATTTCCACACCCATCCGTCAGTGCAGGTAAACAAGCCGAGGCTGAAACTTTATCGCTCCTGAAAATCAGTAACTGGGAAAGAAAAAAAAATTAACAAAAGAAAGAGATCAGAGCATGATAAGCTCAATAATAATAATAATAATAATAATAATAATAATAATAAACAACGGATGAATGTTTCAACTGAATTAAAAATTGTAACAACTTGTAAAAACTTTCCGTACTGGGTAATGGATAAAGGATACAAATTCCACTATGAGAAAAACCTGGCTGATGATGATTCACCAGCTTCTCACCAAATTATAAAACAAAGAAAAAAGAATCAAGCTGAAAATGTTGATTAATTTTCTTTAACAGCAGCTCTGACAGTAAATCACAGGTTTATATTAATGCACTCATTCTAATACCTAATCATTTCTATAGTAACAGCTCATTCACAGGGACTTGCACAATCCTCCTCTTCATGCAAGACAGATTTTTTTAAAAAATTGTTGAGGTGAAGATTTCTGTAGGGAAAAATGTGTTTACTGAACGTCTATGGAAGGAGTCTCCAGTGTCAGCGCTTCGTAACAGTCAGAGGCAAAGCTGTAACTTTTTCAGACATCTTCAGGACAGAGGAGTTTACACTTGAGGTTTCTTAATAACAAAAGACGACAAGCTGTGTTTTTTTTTTGTCTTATTATCTTCAAGAAAGAAAAGAGAGAGGCTGGTGAGCGAGCAGCGGTTTATAGCTGCCGTACCGCACGTGGGAACTTGTTTTATGATGTTGTGATATGTTTTGTAAATTGCTGTCGTGTAAGAGGTATAAAACACTTGGGGTTGTGCTGTTCTAGGAACTTCATCACACCACTTTATCACTCATTGTTTTTTTCATTAGTAGTATATAAATGAAAAGATGAAAGACGGGGACACAGAAACAGAGAGAGAGAGAGAGAGAGAGAGAGAGAGAGAGAGAGAGAGAGAGGTTGATGAGTGTGATAATGAGACAGCAGTGATGGAGGTGAGACAGTGTCCTGAGGGAAATCATGTCCCATATGATTGATCATGAGCAGAGCTGAAGGGCCTCTCACTCAGATCACCTTTCTCACTCCACTCAGCAACATGGCAGGCAGATTCTATTACCTGTTACCTGTTCCTTCTCTCTCTCTCTCTCTCTCTCTCGCTCTCTCTGTGTGTCCCTATCTCCATCTCTCTCTCTCTGTCCTTATCTCCATCTCTCTCTCTGTCCCTATCTTTCTCTCCCTTTCTCTCTCTGTCCCTATCTCTCTCTCTCTTTCTCTCTCTCTGTGTCCCTATCTCTCTCTCTTTCTCTCTCTGTCCCTATCTCTCTCTCTACCTCTCTATCTCTCTCTGTTTCCCTATCTCTCTCTCTCTACCTCTCTATCTCTCTCTGTGTCCCTATCTCTATCTCCCTCTGTCCCTATCTCTCTCTCTTTCTCTCTCTGTCCCTATCTCTATCTCTATCTCTCTCTCTCTCTCTGTTTCAATCTCTCTGTCTCTCTTTATCTGTCTCTCTGTCTCCATCTCTCTCTCTCTCCATCTCTCACTTTGTCTCCATCAGTCTGTCTCTGTCTCTTTGTCTCTCACTTCGTCTCTCTCTCTCCATCAGAAAAAGAAAGAAAGAAAGAAAGAAAGAAAGAAAGAAAGAAAGAAAGAACAAGTAAATTATACAGGGAGCTAAAAGAGAGCCAAGAATGAGACAAAAACAGAATTGTGCTGAAAAAAGAAATGAAGAACCGTAGTTTTATTTCTAGTGTCTAGTTCTTTATTTCTACTTAGTGTTTCGATGCTGATTTTCTTAATGAACTCGTGTACATCTGTTTAAACTGTGTGCTGCAATTTGAAAAAGGTCACAATGAGCAGTTTTGTATTAACTTCTGCCACTATATATTTCATATTTTACGTATAAATATGAAATCTATAGTAACAACTCATTCACAGATACTTGTACAGCAGACGCTCCACATACAACATTAAAAAATCTTCGATTATCTGTAAGGAGAAATGTGATTATTTAACATTTGTGGAAGGAGTCTCCAGTGCCAGATCTTTGCAACAGTCAGAGGTAAAACTGTAACTTTAAGTTTTATGACATCTTCAGGACAGAGTCGTTTATGCTTTTTGCAGTTTTGGGAACATGATAAGCTGTTGTTTTGTTTGTTTGTTTGTTTGTTTTTTGTCCTATTAACTTCAAGAGAGAGAGAAAAAGAGAGACTGGTGAGGGAAGACTGTCTATAGGTGCTAAGTGATTACAGGAACTCATTTCACAGACATGACATTACTGTTCCACAACATTAGATGTAGCTATAATTGCAGCTTGTGAAATGTATCTATAAGCATATAAAATGTAATAATATCATTAGCGAAGAAAATTAATGCTTTGTAGCAAACGACAAATTAAAATAATAAAGCATGTATTCTAACTCAAAATAAAACACAGAAACAATCATGTGCAAGTCGTGAAACACTTGCTAAACCGCATTAGCCAGCTACGCATACAGAATAAAATCAAAATTATTTCTCTAAAAGTTCTAAAAGTAAAATTATATTTGTGGATATATTTCAGTCACACACATGTTGCTTGTTTTGCCACGCAGCTCTCGGTTACGTTTTCCTCATATGGCTCTTAATAACACGTCTTCATTTGATTTTCACCTGTACAATAAAACAAAGCTGGGCTTCATGGCCGTAACGTTCCTGAGTGGTTCATTCGGTCGCTCGGTTTTGGGCCCGGCTCAGATTGCTTGTTCTCCATTCACACTGTTTGTGTGGCACGCCAGAAGGCAAACAGCGCTACGAGCTCCAGATATCATCACTGGACGACTGAGTTTCCTGTGACGTGTTAGTGAAACTGCAGAGCCTCCGGGCATGATGACAACAAAACCCTTATCACCTTTCTGACACAAAAACACTTCTCCAAAACCCTAATCAGATTCAGGCTCTCCTTTTAACCCGGCATTTACCCCTCATTTACCCTAAATTTAGGCATGTGATGATGTTTCTTTGGCAGAAAACACAAATCTAAATTCGAGCACTCTATAACCTAGCATAAAAATAAAGCTGGTAAAAGACAAGAGACCTGAAAATATCCAATAAATCTCCTATTACAGTATATTTCATTTTAATGATTATGAACGCAAAATACAAGAAGGAATGAGTAGCTGATGATAATTACTTTTAGGAGAAAAAGTGTGTTTTACGTGCTGTGAATTTTTTAGCATATTTGGTACAATGTGGAATTTATTTAATTTAATTAACCCTTTACTGCACATTGTTGCCATATGGCAACAATTTACAAACTACCCCCCTAATTTTTTTTTNTTTCTTGAACTAATTCAAGTAATAAAAATCCATAAAAAATAAATAAATAATTCATGCAGTAGAGGGTTAATTTATTTATTTCATTGTGATTTTATTGTAATACATTTAAAAAAAGTCACTTGCTCTGACTTTTTGGTCATTGTTCGGTCATCATGTTCGGGTTTTTAATTTAGTTTACTAAAGCTGAACAATGAGCTCAACAATTTATGCTAATGACAAAAGTAATGGCAAGAGATCTGTTTTAAATCTGTTTTAAACCTGAAAATCAGTATTGCATGGAAAGTGCACTAACACTGTGAGTTAGTAATTATACTTGTGTTCCTGTTACTAATAAACAAGACTAGACAAGCCTAGTTTCGCTAGACTGCCATCGGCTGCAGAGCATTTGTCACACAAGTGTCAACGGCAATTCAACAACGCCAAGGCAGTCATTTATGTAGGATCTAAAAATATATGTGCTTATTAGAAGTCCTTNNNNCCACAGCACATCCTCACACCTCTTCATTAAATATAAGCTATTTGCTACAATAAAATTTCAAGAATGGACACACACTCTTATGAAACAACACAGCTTTATATAATCAGCAACTATTGGTAAATGATGCAGAAATCGGATAGTTCATTGCTTGCTAGCTAATTCACTGCTTGCTAGCTAATGTTATCTAAATTGAAACGTGACTAACAAATACATACGGCCCGTATATAGCTACAAACGCATTTATTCAATTAGTGCATCCTCGCACCCCTTCATTTAACATAACTTATTATCTTCAATAATATTTGAAGCAAGGACACATCTACATGAAACGACACAACTTTAGCTAACCTGCTCTCTCTCTCTCCAACTCGCAACTACCCCATAATGACGTGGAGGTGAGCTAGTTTACAACTCTTTCCAACGATGTCCCAAAATGATGCGGTAGATGCTTGTATAAACAATGATATACAAATGCAGTAGATGCTCATATATCAGAGAATGTCCCTGGTACCGGTCACTGCTTGTGAGCTATGGATAGCTAGATTGAAATTCAGCTAGCTAGACTCCTCACGCTTGCACATTTCAACAATGGGACTCAGTCAGTCATGAGCGAAAATCTCTTTTCTAAGCAGGCCACTAGGTGGTCCGAAAAAAGCGGTGTCTGTTGCAATGTACCTATATTACATCTTTTTACGAGTATTTTTACGTGTGTTTGTGTGTGTGTTTTTTTATTTCAACACTACCAATGATGGTTTGTAAGTAATTAGTACACAAAGTCATGCCTGTGCAATATCTCAGTCCAAACTGGCTCCAATAACTGAGCAATATTCATATGTGATAAAACTGAGTGTGTTTGTTGTTTTCTCAGGCGAATCTGTGATATGCTCCTCCATCTTCTATTGGTGCTGTAAAACCCAAAAGTGAACAGTATAGGGAGTCTGTCCTCATCCCCTCACTGGAGTTTGGAGACACAGTGAGTTTGTGTTTCAGCGCTCTAAACGGAAGAATGCTACCAGTCATGGCCGCTGTGAAAGGAAACGTGTGCAGCTGCGTGTAGCAACTCGACCGTAACACCAAGTGAAATGGTACTCTTATTATATTCACGAGCAAGTTATGGATCAGTCTTGTGACTGAGACACTGATGGGTTTTAATGGTGCTGAGATATTTTGTTGACATTTTCTCACAGCATTTTCTCACAGCATATGATTACAACTTTTATTTATTAAAGAATAACATATTACACTAGTTACCGATTTAGACACTGGATATTACACTAGTGTTAAAATTACAGGTTCTGGTGGTGTAAAATATGAAACCAAGATAAATCATGCCAGATCATTTTTGATCACCTGTAATGTGATATAGCAACCAAAAAAATTCAAGTGAAACACAAGCAAAAAGTTGAATGAAAATAAAGATATAGAAAACTCTTGAAATATCCTGTTTGCATAAGTGTGAACACCCCTTAACNCAGATAATGTCTGAGCAGTCAAAATGACTGCCATGGTCATTCTAGTAGTTCCATAATTCTGGTAGACCGAGTGTTAACTAGCACTTAGTTTTTTTGGATAAGAGTCTACCAACAGTAGTAGATCTTGAATTTGGTTATTTGATTCCACTCTTCCTTGCAAAAATGAAGAAGAAGAAGAAGAAGATGAAGAAGAAGAAGCCTTTATTTGTCACATACACAATACAGTACAGTGAAACTCTTTCTTTGCATATCCCAGCTTGTTAGGAAGCTGGGGTTAGAGCACAGGGTCAACCATGATACAGTGCCCCTTGACCAGACAGGTTTAATGCCCTTGCTCATGAAGCCAACAGTGGCAACTTGGTGACCCCAACTATGCTCCAGATCTATCAAACTGTGAGGAGATCTCCCGTAGACACCCAACTTCATGTCATTCTATAGGTTTTTGATAGGATTTAGATCTGAGCTTAGATCAACATTCCAAAATTTTGGTCTTCTTCCTCTGAAGCCATTCCCATGTTGACTTGGATTTGTGCTTTGGGTTGTTATCGTGCTGGAAGGTGAATTTTTTCTTTATCGTCAGCTTTCTAACAGAGGCGTGCAGGTTTTGTACCAAAATAGATTGATTTTTGGAGCTATCCATAATTCCCTCTATCTTGACTAGAGCCCCAGTCCCAACTGAAGCAGGCCTATAGAGTGATGCTGCCACCACCATGTTTCACCAGTGGTATGGCATTCTTTGGGTGATAAGCTGTCATGCTCTTATGCCAAACATCTTTAAGAATTATGCCCAAAAAGTTGATCCCATCAGATCATAACACATTTTGGCACATTGTTTGGGTTGATTTAGGCAGGCTTGGATGTTTTTTTTTTTCTGGTTTCTGTCTAGCCACCCTGCCCCATAGCCCAGACATGTGAAGAAAATGAGAGATGGTCGTCACATGCAAGGAGTGACCAGTACTTGCCAAATTTTCCTGGAGCTCCTTTAATGTGGCCGTATATCACTTGGCAGCCTCCCTGACAAGTTTTCTTCTTATTCTTTCATCAATTTTGGAGGGATGTCCTGTTCTTGGTAATGTCACTGTGGTGCCCCATTTTCTTCACTTATTGATCAAGGTGTTACAAGGTACATCTAATGTTTTCGGGGAAAAAAAAATTGTATCCCTCTAATGATCTATACCTTTCGACAGTGTGATCCCATACATGCTTTGTAAGCTCTTTGAGGACCATGGCTTCAGCAGTCAGATGAAACCAAGAAGATCTAAAGAAAAACCTACAGCTACAGTTTATTTGGGGGTTAATCAGAATCAGTTCATTGATAACAGGTGCATGATAATTATCTTTGCATATGAGTTTGAATGTGATTGGTTCATTCTGAGCACAGACACATGCTGACCAATCACAATCCAGAACTGAACAGCGCTGTAATGCATACAATGTTTATGTGCTTAACAGTGTTCATTTTGTTACTTGAGTGAGTTTACATCAAGAGGTGTGGCCTATCACAGCAAAACAGCTCTAAATTATATTGTATAATTAATTAGTCTAGGGAAGGAGGCATGGCTTCTATGTCAATCAATCCCAGTTAAAGGGGTGTGCTTTCTCTCTACCTGTCAGTCCTAGTAAAATAGGTGTGGCCTCGGTAACTGTCAATCCTAGCAAAGGAGGCAGGGTCTTTGATCCTGTCCGTCACAGTAAAGGAGTGGCTTTTCTGTACCTGTCAGTCCCGGTGAAAGAGGCATGGTATCTGTAACTGTCAGTCTTAGGAAAGGAGGCTTGGGCTTTGATCCTGTCAGTCCCAGTGAAAAAGATGTGGCCTTTTATTCTGTCAGTCCCAGTGAAGGAGGCGTGGCTTCTCTTTACCTACCAGTTCTAGTAAAGCAGGTGTGGCTTCTGTATTTGTCAGTCTTAGTAAAGGAGGTGTGGCCTCTATCTTGAACAGTTTCCAATAAGGGGGTGTGTCTTTTGTGTTTGTCAATCTCAGTGAAGGAGGCATGGCCTTTGATCCTGTCAATCCCAGTGAGGGAGGTGTAAAAAATAGAGCTAAATTATGTCGTATTGTATCATTGGTTGCTTTTTCATACATCATATTATCTGAAAGAATTATACACACCCACTAGCTGGTTCTCCAACCCAGCATTTGCACCATGACAGGAGGAAAAGATCGCACACTTCTGCACTCCTGTGTGATGGAGACTCCTTGTTTCCTCCTCATTTGTATAATGTCATCTCAGGGATGAAATTGAGTCCTATGCAGTGGGATTGAAGTTTTAATTCAGCTCTCGGTGCTCGAGGATATATACACACTCTGTCCCACCCACCCATCCTCCAATCAATTAACGGAGACACAGACTCATACATACATACATCTCTCTCTCTCTCTCTCTCTCTCTCTCTCTCTCTCTCTCTCTCGCTCGCTCTCTTTCTCTCACAGTGTTACCAACTTAGTGACTGTTGCTAGATTTGGTGAATTTTTAGACCCTCTAGTGACAAACCTAGTGACTTTTTGAGCAGATGTTAGTGACTGTCCTGAGCCCGATACGCCTCTCCAGCTCACATCACTGCTGCACAGCTGTTTTTTTCCCTACATTTTAGCTAAATTTACACTAATATAAGTGATTTATTCCATCCATAACCGTTTTCTTTGTGTTCATTTCACAACTCCTCACTATCTTTCCTCACTAGTCCTCATTTCATAGGTTTGTCTGCATACTTGATAGCAATTATAGAATTTGTTAAATATGTAAAAGTTAGTTTGTGGCGCCATGACCAAAGGCAACTTCTTCCTATAAAAAATAAATTATAATCTATTATTTTCTAGTCTGGTAAAACACTATTCTACTTCTTTCTATTCTAAACATCTTCAAAAAAAAAAACCTTTCTTCTTCATGCAAAACATTTTGATATGCAAATGATCATGACGAATCAGCAAATATGCAAATTACTCTATGACATCATCAGTGCCCTCTGGCGACTTTTTGAGCAGGAATTAGCGATTTTCCCCCGAAATGATTTGGCAAACACGCTCTCTCTGTCTCTTTCTCTGTACGTTTCCATGTCTCTGGTCATGGCGTGTAAAACACTCATACCATTGTCCAGCTGTTGTTATTTTAACACATCGTGAAAAATTAATAATTTGCCACATGCGTGCGTTGAGCATTCAAGATAAAAAGCACAGACAAACATTTTGCAGCTGTATGTAAACGAGTGCTGAATGCACAGTCACCAGATTGTATAATGTGTTTTCTCTCTCTCTCTCTCTCTCTCTCTCTCTCTCTCACCCTCTCTCCATTTCGCAGTATCTGTGGCCTTAAGCATAAGTATCAGATGTTTTTACGACACACACGCAGTGCATCTGTCGGTCTGCCTGTCTGTAATTAACACTCCATGTGCCAGAGGCTCTCAGGCCCCAAGCGCCGCGCACTACATTGAGGCAACAACTTTGAGCCTAGCCAAAAGTGAGGAGAGGGAGAGGGAAAGGGGGAAAAGGACAAGCATATCAGGAGTGTCTTGAGAACTCTTTTATCTATTTCATCTTTGGTCCCTTCAGTCACATTATGTGTCTGTGTTTGTATCTTATTTACAAAAATCCTAATTTATGTGGCAGAAATGAAAATATAATACAATTTTATGGGTTTAATCCTAGTTAATGGTTTGCCTGTTTACTGTAATGCTAGTTTGGGAGTTTGCCTGTTTACTGTAATGCTAGTTTGGGAGTTTGCCTGTTTACTTTAATGCTAGTTTGGGAGTTTGCCTGTTTACTTTAATGGTAATTTGTGGGGGTTTTTACTCTAACATTATAGGCTGTCAGCTCATCTGTTATTTTAGT